>CM046876.1:497531351-498131351 GCA_025667525.1 Glebionis coronaria
TAAAACTTAACTTTCTTCGTTATATTTCTTCATATGCTATGCATATAAAGGCATTTTCTTCATTTCAACTCGTCTTTTTCATAACTGGTCACCATCCACCTTTCCCTCGTGCATAACTTGTCCCTAAAACCATTTTCTTCCTTCCTCGCTTTTTCACTTTGCTTTTTCAATAACACCACCACCACCTATGTCGCAAAATTCCTAATGGTCACAGATCTTTTAGTCTACATTATTAATAGAGACGTATATGAATAGAACCCTGTAAAGTATAGGTTAGAATGGGCCTGGTCTCACAAGCCCGTGGCCCGCACACTTTATTTATCCTACAAGAAATTTTTACTCTCTAAAATTATAGGGGTCTCCTACTTCACATGTTATCTCTCATATTTACAACTCTTATATTATATCGATTAAATACTTACTTGACCGTCGGAGGTAGACCCCGGAGCTTCAGCCTCGGGTCCACTCCTAAACGGTTTTCTTTTGTTTGCAGCATCACTCAGAACTCGAGAAGACGACGAACGACCCAGGAAAGTCGTCAAGACCGATTTAACCAAACTATTTCAACAAGTTGACGTCATCCATAAAATCATAAACATACTATGTTTCGTGGTCTCATACTACCAAAAGCAAAATTAATACGAGAAGTGGGTAACACTCTCTAACTTCGTTTTTCGTTCACTGTATTAGCCGTTATTTCATGTGTAGTAAACGAAATGATTTACTAAAATCAGTGAACGCCATATATGACTGCATGAGACGCATATGGTAATTTTTAAACTTTTATAATTTGTCACTAGTAAACTTACCTCCTCCTATCATAATCATTCTTGCATGCGTAGCATTATCTATAGTTTTTATGCTTTACTTTTTGTTATAAATGGCGACTGTCAAAAAGTCCTGAGCTTTGTGTATTGGTTGAATCTTTTATATAATAAAAGAATTATATTTTTTAGAATTTTAATAAAAAGTGGAGGTTGTATAAAAATAATTGGACTAATCAAATGGCTTGATTTTAATAAATAAGCAAAATTGAGTGATATGATTGGTAAAAAAAAATCAAAATTGAATTCAATTTGGTCAAAATTAAAAGTTTTGGTAGAGGAATTTGATGAAAACACGCAAAAATATATGTATCTAATTTGTGAAAATAAAAACTTAAAAAAAGATGAGGTGATTAATAAAACTTTATTGGTTGAATTTTAAATAAATTAGATGGACTTAAACGTAAACTTATAAAATTTCTATGTTTTTTAATAACTTTATAAAATAAACATAATACCCCTTAAACTTTATACCCTCTACATTTTATATTTTAAAAATACAACATATATGTTATATTAAAAAATGAACGAATCACAAGATTATAAATATTCAAATAAAAACACAAATTATAGTCTATTTTTATTTTGACACTTAATAAAGTCAAGCAATGCAATCTAGGTAAATTATTATTTACACAAATATAAATATCAAAATGAATGCAGGATTTCATACATCGGTGAGAGATGAAAATAAATAGATGTGATTTTACAAATTACAACTTCATATATTTTTTTCTAAGGTCGTTATGTGTTACTAAACACACAATGTCTAGAAAATGGTAGCTAACATTTCAGTTAAAAAAAAGTCAAATCCTTGGTGAAACAAATATTTATACAAAATATCAATTAAAATTATCACATAATGAAAAATCATGTAAAACTTGGGGTCCATGAGCATCGTAACTGTTTAAATATTAAAATTTTAATATAGTTTTATAGAATATTATCAAGCATTAAAAAATAATAGATTTATAAATCGTATACGTGTAAAGTTGATGTAAATGGTTGGTTAATCAATAATTATGATATATCTATTTAGAATAAAAATATCGAAAGTAAAAAAATATTAAATTCGAAAAATAAAAATTAAAGTAAGTTACATTAATTTACACGGTGTACAGTAAAAAAATAATATAATCAGAGATATAAATATTATATGTTGTTAAAAAACATATACAACATTTATAAAATCAAAATAACGAAATTATTACTTAATTTAATCTTTATGTTTAAGTCTCGTCCGTATACGGATATTAAAACTAGTAACAAAGTAACCAACAAGATATTTATGATTAGTATTCACTGTCGATGAATGTTGTGACAAGTTATACTATTATTATAGATAAATGATATGATGTGATACATTCGTATTCATTGTCGATGAATGTTGATTCGATGTATATATTAATATTCGGATAGTATCCAAAATACTACCATACAGTACCTAATAATTTGATATTCAAGTTATTCGCATACAATTTACTTTTACATTTTATTCGCTGTTATGTTTAGTATTCCGTGATTTGTCTGGACCTGTTTTATCTTTTATCCGCGATCATAAGCCACATCTTTTAGCGTTAGTTCGTATGTGCGGGTGTATTGTTTATATTAAAAAAGATATTATGCATATCTTTTGAATTAATGAAAATATATTATTTAACTTTTAAAGTTGTATGATATTATCTGATATTTTCAAACGTGTAGCAAATATTACGCATATTTTTTAAAGGGTTGTCGTTAAGAATTGAATTTTTATTACAATTGGTTGTAATGAATTAAATTAATCAATCAGAATCAAGTGTTAACTGTTAATCCATATTTTCAGGGATTGTCTCCACTTTTTTTCGAAATATCCATCCAACAAAATCATTCATTATAATCATGTAATAAAACTTTACTTCTTAACAACAACCCTTAGGGCTGTCATTAGCAAAACCCAAAAGATATTACCTAAATCTTTTAAAAAAATTATTATTTTTTGTGTTATTAAAAGATATTACGTCTATCTTTTAAAGGGGTAAAAAAGATATTACATGTATCTTTTGATTTGGTTAATTTAATTTCCGTATAAGTCGCGTCACAGCCTACTAATATCGTGTCGCGACCCGACCTCTTCATTCGCCGCCATGATATGTTCATCCGCGCTAGTCTGTACATTCGGACATTTTTAGCCTACGGGCGTACATGTACTTATCGTTCCAATGCAGAATAAAAGGATTAAGTGAACCTAATAATTCAACTTGTCGTGTAAGAGGGATGCAACCCCAACGACCACGGATCATGTATCCTTGTTAGACCCATTGCTTTCAAGACGTTATAGTAAGTTACGCGAACCACATGACTCACGAGGGACTTGCAAAAGACACACTGTACACGTCTAACAACATTTTTCAAAACTTTGACATCACTTATGGTAGTAGTGGTACGCCACACGTAATGATACAATTACCCCATAAGTGAAGTAAGATACGTCTTATATTATGTGCTTAGCTGACATACTCAGTAAGTTCTGGTTACCACGCAACAAGTGTTGGGTATTCGCTAAGACAAACTTCGCGGTTCTAGTACGTCCACCCGTGTTGGTTTGCACGTTCGGATCTATTTCATATATTAGCCACGGTTATGTACGTCTATTTGCGATGGCCTACGCGACCGTGATCTTTTAAATACTTGATTAAGTTTAATAATACTAATCAGATGTAGAACCATTAAACTTTGGGGCTACTAGGGTATACTAATACCACTATTTTCGTGCACGACACGTAAATACCTTATGATATATTAGGTACGTAAGAGACATTTTTGAGCCTGGTATGAAGACAGATATAATCTCTGCACCTACCATAGAAGGACGCCTTCCGTTGGCTTAATTCTTTCTGTGATTTTTATCAGACATCCACTTCTTTGTTACCAGATATCGTACAACAAAGGGTTCTTGTCTGGTGGATTTATCGGACAACACACATAAATAATTTAGTTTAATTAATTTATCAGTTTTTCTATTTTTGTCTTATTAGGGTAAAATTCACCTTTTTCTTGCATTTTCATTTTTCATCAGTAGAATACATTAGTTTAGAATTTTTGAAAGAGTTTTTATAGTTTTCACATTATTTTATTATATTTTAGCATTATTTTAATTTCAAATTTGTTTTAGCCAATTAAAAATAGAAAAGTAGTTTTAAAAATTATTGAAGAATACTTTTTAGTTTTAAATTAATATAAGAAAGATATTTGTTTGATAAAATCATATTTTCGACTTTTTGATTATTTTATTTAATTTTAGGGCATTAATTAGCATTTATAATTAAATATTAAATTAAGAATAAGTTTTAAAATATATTTATTGAATTTTATCCTTATTTATATTATTTAGGACCTAATTTTAATTTTTAATTAATTTTCGGGAATTTTTAGTTTAAACTTTTAATTCATCGCGTTTTTACGTTTACGCTGACGTTTTAATTTACGTCGTAGTTTAATATTAGCGTAACTCGTCTTTACTTTTCCAATCATTCTTCTTCCAAAAACGTTACTAATCTAAATACGTATTGATGTAGGTAAATCGTACACGTTTTAGGAAAAACGCGTATGTGGCAAGTATTAAGTCTTACGCATTAGGAAAAACGTAAAACCGAATAAATGCGGGTTCGTTCTCGAAGGAGGTGTGTGACTTAAGTGTGACAATATATAAAATCAAAGTTTGGATTAGTGTCGTTTTTGGTTTAAGAGAGAAAAATTAAAGACGAGCTACGATTACGATTACACTACGACGAATTAACGTAAAACGTGAATATAAATACGTAAAACGTGACAAATTAAAAATTAAACCTAAAAAATTAATTAAAATAGAAAACTAAGTCTAAAATAATATAAATAATAATAAAAATTCAATAAATAAATTTTAAAACCTTTTATTAATTAAATATTCAATTTTAAATGCTAATTAAAGCCCTAAAGTTAAATATAATTAAGAAAAATCCCAAAATATTATTTTGTTGAACAAATAACTCACTTATATTAATTAAAGATTAAAAATTAGTTTTCCTAAATTTTAAATACTATTTTTCTATTTTTAAAATGCTAAAAACTATTTTTAAGCTAAAATAATGATTAAAAATATTAAAATAATGCTAAAATTAAACTTACTTTTTCAAAAATCCTAATTTATATTAATAAACAGTATAAAATTGAAAAAAGTTGAAAACAAAACTTTTTTACACTAAAAAACAAAACAGTTTTAATGTAAAACTAATTTAACTTAAATTAAATCTAAAAATTACAATAAAAAAGGTGAACAGTAAAATATTATTAAACTAAAAATCTTAAAATCTTTTTCTTAATCTAGGAAAAAATTTAAAACTGAAAAATATTAAATTTTTGCACTAAAAGACAAAAAACAATAATTAAAAACTAATTAAAAATGCAATTAAATCTAGAAAATAGAAAATGAACAGTGACAGGAAAATAAACTTAATAGAAAAATCAGAAATAAAATAAGAAAAATAACAAAATTAGAATCAAAGAAAAATTCCTAAAAGAGTCCACTAAAGACAAAAAAGTAAAAAACTGACAGTGACACTTGGTCTGATTTTGTCTTCTTCCCAAGCAGTGGGAACTTTTACACTAGCAGTGGGAACTTGGTTCCCACTGTTTTCAATAAAAAAAACGGGTCTGGGCACTTTTAAGCTTATAACTTGATGATTACTTGGTTTCTTTGGGAGACAAAGGCACCCCACAACCAGTTGAGTTGTGGGGAGTCAAATCAAGAACAAAAACACCAGGTTACACACAAGAAATGCACACAAAAGATCAAATAGAAGTTACTGATTAGGGGTGTATGTCTGGTGGTTCTATCTGGTCTGTTTGACCACTAGGGTGAGATTTGGCTGACCAAATCTCACTCAAATCAGACTCAAACTACAACAAGCTATTACCAAACCCTAGTTTACACCTATCCCTAACAGCCTACAAGATTTCAACAACCAAAACTCAAAAATCACCCTATATTTGGCATGCTGAATGATTTTTTCAATTTTAACCAAATTTGAGCACACCAATCTGTTTAATACCTTATCAAAACTGAAACAAGTTATCAGTAATACCTAAACTACTTCACTAAAGTTTGTTAAAGCTGATTTTAACCAATAAAGTGTCACCTAAACTAGTGAAAACAGTAAACCCAAACACACCTAAATGTTTTTGAAAACCAAATTAACAAAGAAAGTTCATTCAAAACTACTCAAAACTGGTTTAACTTCAAACTAACAAGCATAAAAAATATGAATGAACACAAACAAATACTTAAGCTAACAATTACACAGGATTCTCACAAATTCATATAGCACATGCAAATTTCAAGCCAAAAAAGGAGAAAGTAGTGGCTTCAAGCTGTAACCTGCTGATGCCTTCACCAAATCAGCTTAAAGGGCTTGAAGGAGCTTATGAAAGAAGTGTAGAGAAGCTTGTTGTAGGAATCCAAAGAAGGACCCTAAGCTAAAAATATCTTCAAATGGACTAAAATGATGGAAAATGGGTCTTGTTTCCTTGTACCTTCACAACACCACAAAACAAGGAACAAACTTCAAGTAGTATAAGCTTATCACAAGCTTGTCAGGCTTGTGATGAGCTTATTCTATAGTAACAGTTAGAAAAAATAAAAGATTTTGAGAAAATCTTAGAAAACAGGTTTTTGAAATACCAACCTTGAAACCACTTGAAACTTTGAGACTATGTAAACACTAGATAAACCCTGAAATCCCACACACAAATCCACTATCACTTCATTGTGTGTGGATTTCAGAAAGTTTAAAGAAAAACGATTTGGAAAGAAAACTCTTGAACCAAACCTATTTTACTGAAAAACTTTGAAACGTGAACCTTGTGAAACCTTCAACTACTTTTAAAAACAGTAAAATGACTACACTAAACAAGTAAATTAAATGGAACTCAGTTTTGCACAATTTAAAATTTCATTTTCATTACTTAAATAAAAAGTTTACAAAACTGGAACAAAGAAAATACATTCACAGCCGAATGTATTTATACATGCATATAGAAGATTCTAGACTACAAATGTAAAAAGAAAACCCTAGTAATGAATTCTCTATAATGCCCCTTAAGTTTGAATCCTTGAAGACTTGGTCTTTGGTCCATCTTGTGATTTCTGAAACATCATGTGATTTGCCAGCTGTAGGAGTCATCTTGGACGTTTAATATTGCTTTTGGTCCAAGTATAAGAGCATAAGCCGTTCATCTTGTCCCATTTTGATATTTGGGACGAAACTGATGGGTCAGGGGAGAGCTGATGTGGCCACATGGGTGTGTTGGGATGGGTTTAAAGGAGTGGGTTATGGTGACAATGACCTCAATTAGCCATCTGGAAGTTCTTAATAAAAAACCCTTTGTTTTGTGTTTAATTCAACCTGGTTAGTTTTTAGGGTTTAAGGGGTGATTAGGAGGGATTTAATCCGTTTAGGGGTTATGAAGATTTAAAAGATCTGTTTGCCACCAATTTTTAAACCAGATTAAGTTTTTTAAAAAATAAAGTGGGTGGATTCGTGACATGGAAGCAGGGGAGGATGTGATTGGTTGGTCAATGGTCAAAGGTGAGGTGGCGGATGAGGAGTGGTGGGTACAAGTATTGTTGTCTGGCCACATTGAGCCCCTTAACTCCCCAAAAGTTGCTAATAAAGTTTGCCAATGAAAATTCAGATTTCCCTTTATAATAACTTTGGGGCACTTGTCATTTATAGCACAATTTGTTTTGCAAGTTTAATAAAAGGACCATAATTGCAAAATGAGCATTCTTCAAGGGCTTTCTTTGACATGTCTTCAAACTTCAAGGATTAAACTTGTACAAATGAATTCTTCAAGGGCCTTTCTTGCCAAATCTTCAAAGATGAGGGACCAAAATTGACAATCTTCAAAACTTCAAGGGTATTTTTGGAAAATCATGATTCGGGTCCGGTTCTTTGTGCGACTTCGTTTCCCGTGTTCGTTTTTGCTTCATTCTTGTGATCTTTTGGTGAATTCACGATATCTGTACCTAAAATACACAATGAACAAACACAAACATATATTTGGGTATTTTGATGATATTTTTAGTATTTTAAGCTCGATTTGGACGATGAGACTATGTATAATTGTAGTCTCATCACTTCCCCATACTAAACCATTGCCGTGTCCCCACGCAATGCTAGAATTAAGTATCATAGCACTTCCGAAATTCATTTTATGATGACATTTATTGAAGACGTAAACTTAAATAAACTACTACACGTGTTTTAGACATAATGTATTGTTTTCATCACGATTAAGTGACTTTTAGGATCATAGAATAAGAACACGTGAATGCTTCGTTAGAAATAATTTTGTTGTCCTCGATTTTCACCCAATTCCATGCTCAGCGTGTAACGAGATCATTGTTATTATAAGTTAGCAACACAATCATATCTCATGAGTGTTAATTACAAACCTAAACTCCCTTATTCCTACTTGGTATCTCTTATATTTTATTTTGTCTTAATGATCACGAGGATACATCTTTGACTTATGCGTGAATAGAGATTAAGTCTAAAAATAGAGCCTTAACGGTGTAACCAAAATCATCGAATTAATAATTCACCCTAATAGACAACGATGTCAAAAAAATTAAGTCAACAAGAAGGATCGATAAACACGGTTTTATAACGGTTTTGAACATGAGACTTATTACCAAGACTTTTATACGCCCCCTAACGGAAGGGCCTTATGATCATAGGTTTACCTCCATCTTTTATTCAACTCCGCCATGGAGCTTTTATTATGACTTCGGTCTTGCCTTGCCTTTTATTATCCGCCATCATCGGTGGTTTTATTATGGCCAAAGACGTATATCCTCACGCTAAAGCGAATTTTGGATCTTTAAATTTTCAAAGATTAAGGCTTGATTCACTTTCAATTTGGGCATAGATTTTTCGGCCTTGTGAGCTTCAAATTTTTGCTTAATTTAGGTGAGCACTTGAAATCTTATTATTAGGTGAAGCTTTTGATTATTCGGGTGCTAATACTTCAAAACCGTGACGCTGGCGATACCTTAATGTTTTCCCAATTTAATTATATGGAAGCTACTAAAACAAATTAGAAACCAACAATAGTGACTAAACCGCTAAATCAATATTTATTAACAATTTATTATACAAAAGCGTGGGGAGAATAAGCTAATAATTACTACACATGAGATCGTGAAAGATTACGAGACTTATAAATAACTCTATCATTTCTCGTCCTCATTTAAGAGACTTAGCCTAAAAAGTTAAGGAATCGAAGCTAAGTGCTCAACACGCATGGTCGAATCAAAAATTACTCTTATTCTAACCATCGGAAAACCTACATTCGTGTCTTAAACACTGATGAAAAATAAGAAAAAATTTAAAATTTGACCATTTTTAGCCTTATTTTGCAACAAAACGATGAAAATTGGATTGTGGTGACGTAAGCAAGGTGAAGTATCTACTCACCCCCCATACTAAAACTAAACATTGTCCTCAATGTTTTGAGTCTAGGGTTGAAAACACCCCTATACTAGAGACGTAGTCGAATGCTTAATCTCGAGCATGGAAAGGGTAAAACGAATAACCTAAAATCTGTTTATGAATTATGCTAATAAGATAAACGTTAGAACATAAAAGGGATATCATCGGATATCGGAATCTCCAAAGGCAACGATCAAAGCTCGAGTGATCCGTAAAACGAACACGAGAGGCTTCAATGATGACGATGAACCTAATGAATCATAATCACAAACAACCACGGAACAAAGGTTGGAAGAGCACAAGTCCCCTCGTTACACTATTAGAAAAGCAATAATATTTACAAGGATAAGCATGAGAATCCCCCACAAGGCACCTTGTTTTTGTTAACCGAGTCAAAAGCTCGACTCGAATCTCCATAAATGTGATCATTTAGGGATAATCATGGTATGGTCATTTTTGGTGGGGCTTACATGATAAACAATGCCCAAAAGTACGTGGAGTACTTTAAAAACCCGATACACGTATACCGGGGTCAAAGATAGCGTCCTCGTTTTTGGATGAAAGACGAAACAACGCTACTTCAACCGATAGTAAAACCCCAAAGGGGTGGAAGAAAAGAGATGATAAGTAGAAAGGTGGGGCAATGGGTAAGTCAAACTTATGAGCTACTCGAGGTAGACTCACACCAAGCAAATAGATATGATTTCCATTTATTGCATCGGTGGAAGACCGAGATTTCCCTTTACAAGCAATTCCGGGATCGTAAATCTCGTCCTCCGTGGAGAAATGTGAGGGAACATAAGGGGCTTCCCCCACACTAGATCCACACCAACCATCGTCAAAAGTAGTAGACGAGGTGGTAGTACTCATATAACGCGGTGATGACGGAGTTAAACTTGTAGAAAAATCTTTTCCTTTTTCATCGTTCAAAAACTCTTTATTTAAAACCCGATTTGATAATGTCGAAAATATTTGGCGTGTCAAATTCAAAATTATTCACGCTAAAAATCCTCACATTTAAGTCATTGGTGGGAGGGGGTGGTGGATTATATAAGTTCTCAAAACGTTTATTAATAAAGAACACCGCCGCCTCGGGGTCTACATACTCGTCATCCTCATGAACGTCGATCTCGTCGATTTCTTCATCAAAGATAGGCTTGTAAAACCAAGGTTTGTCATTCCCCTCCTTGAGTATCTTAGAAACTCTCTCGAAAAGATCACGATCAAGCACGAAACCATCATTCATTTGTGGGGATTGTTGATAAGTTAAATCCTCACGAATGTGGTAAACGTAATTCTCATTTGAGGAGTGTTGATTAGGTAACTCCTCGAGAATTGGATTTTTGGTGGTCACATGAGTTGGTTCGTCATCGAAAATAAGACGTTCCAACTTATTTAGTTCATCCTCAATTCTGGAAAGATCGACCTCACTTGTAGGTGGAAGTGGAGGCAAAAGAGCTAGCTCTCGTTCAATGATTTCCTCAATCTCGGGATCAAACTCGTAATCATCGTACTTCACATGTTTCTTTTTAGGAGAATCAAAAATTGCATGTGGAGTTTGAAGTACGTGATTAATCTCGGCAAAATCGCCATCGTCATCGTCAAAGAAAGAATCGATGTGAGCACTCATAACCATGGTATTACAAGTCGAATGACTATGCTTAGGTGACTTTTCTAAGACGAGAGGATCGATGTCGATAAAACCTTTCGCCTCAACGGGTGTTGGGCTAGGAAAAGGAGGCACTTCGATGGAGTTAGAAGTTGAAGCCTCAAAGACGTGGTCCTTCGAAGGTGGTGAAGACGAGCCCATTTTGGTTATTGTCGTGATGGCACTAACGTCGCCCTTCGGAATTGGTCGTTCACTTGTTTCATCGAATACATCCCAAAGTGATTTTTCATTCATAAATTTACACATACCCTTTTGAATTAAGTACACGTATTCTTTATCATTAAAATCATCATCTTTAAAACCGTTTTTCTTAATTCTTTCAAAACATGCATTAAGCCTCATTCTTTCCGCTAAAGTGAACATTTTGAAATCATTAGGTTTAGAAACATTAGGCTTTGAAACCTCGGTTTTTTCATTATCATAAGACACTTGGGATTTACTCGTGAAAAAAGTCAATTTTATCCTCCCCATATCTCATAGTAAGTCTCCCCTCGTGAACGTCGATTACAATTCGAGCCGTTGATAAAAATGGTCCGCCTAAAATAATGGGACATTTAGGTTCACACTCGTAATCGGATATAACGAAATCCACGGGAAAAACGAACTTTCCAACTTTGACATAGACATCCTCGGCTATTCCAATTGGTATAAGTGGTGTACAATTTGCAAGCTCGATTGTCATGTTCGTGGGGGTAAGATTAGGCAATATCATCAATTTCCATAGAGAATAAGGCATAAGATTGATGCTAGCACCTAAATCGGCAAGGGCTAAACATCCCTCAATCTCGGAAAAATCACAAGGTAATAGAAATTGGCCCGGATCCTCTTCCTTTCTCGGCATATGCCTTTTGGGTTTTTTAAGAAGGATCGAAGCACAAGTTTCTTCAAGGGTTACTTTGGTTAGGTCGGTAAAACTCTCTTTTTGAACCGTGGATGTAATTTGAGGTACACGAGGGTGTGCAATCTTTTCCTTGGTCGCCACGTTCACCCCATCGACTTTAGAACAAGAAGACGTCTTAGAAGTCGAGGGTTGAGAAGAAGGAACAACTCGAAATCCATCAAGGTTAGGGGTAATCACACGACCTTTCTCACGAGACGAGGCGGCTTTACATTGTTCCTTCGGATTTGCAACGATGTCACTAGGTAAGGAACTCGACAAAGCACCCGAGGACTTGTTCATAATGGCCGAAAACATCTTTTTTATGTCAATTTATCCTTGCTCAATCTTCGTGTTTTGAAGTTTCAAAGTATTAGAAAAATCGTTTTTCAAAGTACCAATTTCTCCCTCTAATCGTCTCATATTAGCCTCATTCGTTTTCATGTAATTTTGAAAATCGTTTGACGAACTATTTTGATTTGAATTAAAGTTTCCTTGGTTTTGATTACTTCTTTGAAAATTGTTTTGATTCCCACTTGAAAAATTGTTTCCTTGATTGTTGTTGTTTGAAAAATTCGAGTTTTGATTATTGTCTCGATTTTGCCAATTCAAATTACGACCTTGATTATAACCTTGATTTTGATTCAAAAAATTTCCTTGTTGATTATTTCCTTGAAAATTGTTCCGGTTTTGATTAAAATTGTTGCCTTGGTTATAATTGCCTTGTTGTGATGGATCCGCGTTATTTTGATTTGGAAAATTGTTGTTTCCATTTAACGCACTCACATTCGACGTTTGGCCATCCGTATCCGCACACTCGTAATAATTATGAGGTCCACCACAAAACATACACGAAACCTCAACCGCTTTCACCGTAGCGGGAGCGTCTTTCTTTTGCATTTCAACGAGAAAAGATGTAAACACATTCGTCAACTTATCGACTTTCGCATCAACTCTCTCAATGTCGCGATTAGAACTACTAACATTGGCGACATTGGCAACACTCGGTGTGTTGCGGAGTTGGTAAACCTTGGATCGATTTTTGATAATTATCAATGCATCTTTCGGAGTTTTACACAAAAAGTTGCCACCGGCGGCGGAATTCAACGAATCTTGTTCTTGAAAATTAAGACCGTTGTAAAACGTATCGATTTGGTGCAACTCGGAAAAACCATGGTGAGGACATTGCCTAAGCAATTCCTTAAAACGATCCCACGCGTCTCTAAAAGATTCATTCGGTTTTTGCTCAAATTTCGTAATTTCATTTTTGAAAAATGTTGTCTTAGACGGTGGGAAAAAATAATTAACGAACTTGGAGACGAGATCCTTCCACGTAGTTATGGAATTAGGTGGCTCTTTCTCGTTCCAATCCTTGGCGGAACCATCGAGCGAGTACGGAAAAAGCATAAGCTTGACGACATCGGTGTCGACGTTCTTAAACTTGCTCGTGGCTAAAAGACGATCAAAATTCCGAATATGGTCGTGAGGATTATCGGCTTCACGACCTCAAAACTTCGTAGCTTGAATCAATGAAAGCATTCCGCTCTTAATCTCAAAATTCTCCGCTTCGATAGCGGGAATTACGATCGCGTCTCCATAACCCTCGGTGGGCGCTTGGAGCAATTCCATCATCGAACGATTGTCGGCCATCTCCTCTACGGTCTCTTCAACAACGATATTAGGAACGTCGATTTCTAAATCTCGTCTACGTCGTCGATTCCTTCGATTACGATTGCGTCGATTCAAAGAGTCGCTAGAATTAGAATAATCCTTCGATCGAGTGCGCATGCACTAAGCGTAGAATGGGGGGGGGGGGGGGGGGGGGGGGTAGCAAAGAAGATTCTTTTTGGGGTTTTTCGATTTTTCAATTTTTTTGGTTTTTTATTGTTTTTAAATTTTTTTGGATTTTTGAATGTATTACGTAGACACAAATCTACAAATCTCTCCTCGAATCGATTTCTCGATTAAAGGAGCCTCAAAGAATGAAAACGATCACGTGGAGTGAACGCCTTCGATGACTTTAGAACGTTGGTGGAACACCAAAACGTTCAAGAGGGTTTAATCTTGAAAACAAGCAAATATAATATACGTATATAATACTTGGGTGGCAAACCCTCGATTAGCCTTCTTTCTCAAAACACGCACAAGCAAGCGGGGGAAACGAGGCGGCGCTAAGCACTTAAGAGCCTTTTTCCCTTAGGTCGTGAAATACAACCGCCTTATACCCACCTTATAGTTTGTGTTAATCAAAATTGAGCCTCACGAATGTATTTATCTATTTTGCCTTTAAACTTTTGCTTTAGATTCAAATACAATGATCGAGTAATGAAATCCCGAATCAAGGTTGCGTTTTTACGCTTTTGGAGTACTTGTATATTTATTGTTCTACGTAAGTACAATATAGTAATATATTCACAAGAAAAAGGAAAACGATAATGAGATATCTACAATATAGTAAAATGATTGTTGTGTGTTTAGTTTAGGAAAACTAAACACGATTTATTTGGATATTATAATATAATAGAGAAAAATAACAAAAATGAGTATGTACGATATTTACGCTTTCCAAAAATTGAAAAGCAAAAACGCACTACTCACACAAACACGATAGTAATAATGGCAACACTAAAAATACCTCCCCGGCAGCGGCGCCAAAAATTGATGTGGTAAAAATAAAAGTTTAGGAAAACAACGTATAATGCGGGCAAGTATTAAGTCTTACGCTTTAGGAAAAACGTAAAACCGAATAAAAGCGGGTTCGTTCTCGAAGGAGGTGTGTGATTATGAGTGTCGATTATATAAAATCAAAGTTTGGGTTAGTGTCGTTTTTGGTTTAAGAGAGAAAAATTAAAGACGAGCTACGATTACGATTACACTACGACGAATTAACGTAAAACGCAAACGTAAATACGTAAAACGTGACAAAATTAAAAATTAAAATAGCAAACTAAGTCTAAAATAATATAAATAAGAATAAAAATTCAATAAATAAATTTTAAAACCTTTTATTAATTAAATATTCAGTTTTAAATTCTAATTAAAGCCCTAAAATTAAATATAATTAAGAAAAAGCCCAAAATATTATTTTATTGAACAAATAAGTCACTTATATTATTTAAAGACTAAAAAGTATTTTTCCTAAATTTTAAGTACTATTTTTCTATTCTTAAAATGATAAAAACTATTTTTAAACTAAAATAATGATTAAAAATATTAAATAATGCTAAAATTAAACTTACTTTTTCAAAATTCCTAATTTATATTACTAAACAGAATAAAATTGAAAAAGGTTGAAAACAAAACTTTTTTACACTAAAAGACAAAACAGTTTTAATTTAAAACAAATTTCACTTAAATTAAATCTAAAAATTACAAAAAAAGGTGAACAGTCAAATATTTTTAAACTAAAAATCTTAAAATATTTTTCTTAATGTAGGAAAATTTTTAAAACTAAAAAATATTAAATTTTTGCACTAAAATACAAAAAACAGTAATTAAAAACTAATTAAAAATGCAATTAAATCTAGAAAATAGAAAATGAACAGTGACAGGAAAATAAACTTAATAGAAAAATCAGAAATAAAATAAGAAAAATAACAAAATTAGAATCAAAGAAAAATTCCTAAAATAGTCCACTAAAGACAAAAAAGTAAAAAGCTGACAGTGACACTTGGTCTGATTTTGTCTTCTTCCCAAGCAGTGGGAACTTTTACACTAGCAGTGGGAACTTGGTTCCCACTATTTTCAATAAAAAAAACGGGTCTGGGCACTTTTAAGCTTATAACTTGATGATTACTTGGTTTCTTTGAGAGACAAAGGCACCCCCACAACCAGTTGAGTTGTGGGGAGTCAAATCAAGAACAAAAACACCAGGTTACACACAAGAAATGCACACAAAAGATCAAATAGAAGTTACTGATTAGGGGTGTATGTCTGGTGGTTCTATCTGGTCTGTTTGACCACTAGGGTGAGATTTGGCTGACCAAATCTCACTCAAATCAGACTCAAACTACAACAAGCTATTACCAAACCCTAGTTTACACCTATCCCTAACAACCTACAAGATTTCAACAACCAAACTAAAAAATCACCCTATATTTGGCATGTTGAATGATTTTTTCAATTTTAACCAAATTTGAGCACACCAATCTGTTTAATACCTTATCAAAACTGAAACAAGTTATCAGTAATACCTAAACTACTTTACTAAAGTTTGTTAAAGCTGATTTTAACCAATAAAGTGTCACCTAAACTAATGAAAACATTAAACCCAAACACACCTAAGTGTTTCTGAAAACCAAATTAACAAAGAAATTTCATTCAAATCTACTCAAAACTGGTTTAACTTCAAACTAACAAGCATAAAAAACATGAATGAACACAAACAAATACTTAAGCTAACAATTACACAGGATTATCACACATTCATATAGCACATGCAAATTTCAAGCCAAAAAAGGATATAGTAGTGGGTTCAAGCTGTAACCTGCTGATGCCTTCACCAAATCAGCTTAAAGGGCTTGAAGGAGCTTATGAAAGAAGTGTAGAGAAGCTTGTTTTAGGAATCCAAAGAAGGACCCTAAGCTAAAAATATCTTCAAATGGACTAAAATGATGGAAAATGGGTCTTGTTTCCTTGAACCTGCACAACACCACAAAACAAGGAACAAACTTCAAGTAGTATAAGCGTATCACAAGCTTGTCAGGCTTGTGATGAGCTTATTCTACAGTAACAGTTAGAAAAAATAAAAGATTTTGAGAAAATCTTAGAAAACAGGTTTTTGAAATACCAACCTTGAAACCACTTGAAACTTTGAGACTATGTAAACACTAGATTGTTAGACTTACTTTTTGGTAAGCTGGCGCCTTTCACGTGAGTTGGACTAGATTTATATACTTTGTTATACGTAGGGACTTGTTATACGTAGGGACTTATTTTTGCGATGGGAACTTGATTGTATTTTATCATTGCGGTGGGGATTGTGGGAAACATATTGCGATGGTATTACTTTTGTGACTTTGCGATATGACTGACTATACATCATTGCAATGTGACCATACCATTGCGATGGCATATTATTATTGCGATGGGTTTCCATTTTGATATATTGTGATGGCATTGCCATACTGTCATTGCGATGGAGATTTATATTATTGTGATGGTGGGTGTAAGACTGGTTCTTTGCGATGGTTTCAAAATATATTGCGACTGCATGACTTTTTTCAAAAAAAAACTGTCGAGACCATGCAATAAGGATTTTATCAAAACCGACTCTGTTCTTATTTCAACACCACAACTCAGCTTTCATCACTCACTGTGTCAACTCGGTAATTACCGAGTTGACCGGGTTATCTCACTAGATCTTGTACAAACAAATCACAGCCTTATCACTCCATTATCAACACCTCATATCTAACTTATCCCATCATCTCCTAACCCATCATCTAGACTCGTATAAACTCTCTCATGATCTCTGATTTGTTAGAAACATTTTTTCAAATCTTTAAAAGATTTTTTTGCGTTTTTCAATAAATCATCATAGATCATTGTAAGGGCAAACCCTTATTAATTTACGAATTTTTTCCACTGATTTCTAACAACTCTGTTATAATCAGTGTTCAATTCGATTTAAATCAAAATTACATCACCAATCCAACCTACCCGAGACCATGATTTGATCTTGATGCCTCTTTTGTCTTGATCTTCTTCTCATTTGAAAACCGATCTTGTCGATTTGATGTGGGTTTTGTAATTTTATTGTGGTTAATTTGTTTATAAATTTGGGTTGGAAAATGGAGGATATGTGTTATCGAAGTAACATGGGATGGAGTTTAAGAGATTTACATGAGGTTATAAGATTGTATGAGATGATGGAGGTTTGAGAAGGTTGTGTAGTTTTTGTGTCTGTATATTTGACAGTGGGGGCGGAGGCTTCAATGGTGGAAGTGGAATAGCTGAGTATATGGGGCGGAGGTTTCTAGACAAGAGATAGAGTTTGGTGTGTTTTGGTTTAATATGAGAAAAATAGGGTTGCGAGATTAAATATACCATCTCTTGAAACTCTTTTGTGGACTACACGTGGGCTTTTCAAAAAAATATCTCATTTTGTTTGGGTATTAGTTATTCAATTTTCAAATTGTAAAGCCCATGGAAACCGGACATAGTTTGTCAAATGGGCCAAAGATATGTCTTACATAGGGCTTAGATTGAAAATTTATTGGGCCGAATGTACCTCAATGTAATGGGCTACGCATTTTCAGATTTTGGCCTATTACTTTTGGTTATTTGTTGACGGGCCGATCACTACTCTAACCAAAGGTATATAGTGGGCCGATTAATTTTTGCAATTGTATTCGGGATGACCGTTTTTATATCCGAATATTGCAAAATTAATCTTGTCGGTATTGGTTGACGGGGTTATTGGTTTGAGCCGGGTATTTTGTAAGAACCAAGTGGTAAAATATTTTGTCAGCTCAAAGGCTTATGGGACAGGATTTTATTACTTTGGCAGGCCGTTTAAACAGTGGCATTCTGGCCGGATATCCGTTTTCTCTCATAACACTTCTTCAAGAACTACAAACACAACAAACACGATACATTACACTAAAACGATCCTTATCAAAAATTCACCTAAATTCCTAACGGCTATTTCGGTTTATGTGATTACGAAGATGATTCGATGCTACTTATTTGAGATAGAAGTGAGATTTTTCAGAGGCGTTCTTATTTTATCTTTAAAGGAGTACTTACGACTTTTTAAGATAACTTGTTCGAGCATATACGGTTATGAATAAGACTTGAAGTATCTAGTTTCCAGTGTCAAGGGGAGGATGGACGACGACATGGATAACTATCATTTTTGGGAGCTTCGTTGCGGTTCTCAGTGTCACATGCATTTGCAGTTGTGGATTTCTTCAAGAGATGTAGTACCTTTTCTTATACCGGCTGTTTTGGTATAGGGTACTTTAGAGAAGTTGTACCTTTTTAATACCGCCTTTTGGTATTGGGTACGTTTAAGACTTCTCTGCATCGCTCTTCATCTACAATAGTGCAAGCTTAAGTTCAAGTTTGGGGAATTCTACTTCAGTTTCAAGTTTGGATTTTCGGGTTATCTTCATCAGTGGTCACTATCAATAGCCAACAGAATTGATAAGGGGATTCGGTTCGGGGTGATCTTGAGAGAATTTTGTTTAGAGAGATATTATTGACATCTTCTCACATTGTAATGGTTACTAAGTAAGCGGTTCCAGTTGGCATACCACGTACACACATGAAGGATGATTCCCTTAATAGGTATCATCCTGGAGGGAGAAATGTGTACATGCGGGGTCACTTGACTTTGGTGTTACTGTTTCTACATAAAGGGATAAGTTGACTACATTCGGGACTTAATTGACTTTGATGTGGCAACTTTATATCATCACTGTCCTGTCAGGAGAAATGTGCATTTCCGGGACTTAATTGACTCTGGTGCTACAATTTGACTTCATGTTCGGGATAGAGTGCGTACTTCTGGTTATCTATCATAGAATCAAGACTGGGATTGCTTCAAATTGTGAGAAAATGTTGATGACGTTATCACCTCCCACAGATTTCTTCTGTATAATCTGTTTGGGAGGGAGCAGTCTTTACTGCTTGTTTTATGAAAGGCATTCTAGTTGGGAGGGAGTAAAACTCAACTAGATTCTACAATGCTGAAGTTAGAGCTGGAGTATTCAAGAAGATGAAGGTCGCTGAAGACTGTCTCAAGGAATGCTGGAATTCAAGCTTATCATTTTCTTTATTTTTGCTTGTAGGAATCATTGTAACCAACTCACGTGAGTCACCATCTTGGAGGGAGATTGTTAGACTTACTTTTTGGTAAGTTGGCGCCTTTCACGTGAGTTAGACTAGATTTATATACTTTGCTATACGCAGGGAATTATTATGTAAAGTATGGATAGTATAGTCTTGGTAGGCTTATAAATACCCCCATGACTCTCCATGGGGGTGTGGAAGTTTAGTCATATTTTTCATTTTGTATTGTCTCACTTGAAATAATACACACTTTCTTTTCACCTCTCTCTAACTTTCTCTCACTAGAACCTAAAATGGTATACATGTTCTTTGATCATCCCCGACCCCCCCCGATCTAGGTGCCTTTTTGATGCTTGTCAATAGAAAACCCTGAAATCCCACACACAAATCAACTATCACTTTATTGTGTGTGGATTTCAGAAAGTTTAAAGAAAAACGTTTTGGAAAGAAAACTCTTGAACCAAACCTATTTTACTGAAAATCTTTGAAACGTGAACACTTGTGAAACCTTCAACTAATTTTAAAAACAGTAAAATGACTACACTAAACAAGTAAATTAAATGGAACTCAGTTTTGCACAATTTAAAATTTCATTTTCATTACTTAAATAAAAATTTTACAAAACTGGAACAAAGAAAATACATTCACAACCGAATGTATTTATACATGCATATAGAAGATTCTAAACTACAAATATAAAAAAGAAAACCCTAGTAATGAATTCTCTATAATGCCCCTTCAGTTTGAATCCTTGAAGACTTGGTCTTTGGTCCATCTTGTGATTTCTGAAACATCATGTGATTTGCCAGCTGTAGGAGTCATCTTGGACGTTTAATATTGCTTTGGGTCCAAGTATAAGAGCATAGTCGTTCATCTTGTCCTATTTTGATATTTGGGACGAAAGTGATGGGTCAGGGGAGAGCTGATGTGGCAACATGGGTGTGTTGGGATGGGTTTAAAGGAGTGGATTATGGTGACAATGACCTCAATTAGCCATCTAGAAGTTCTTAATCAAAAACCCTTTGTTTTGTGTTTAATTCAACCTGGATAGTTTTTAGGGTTTAAGGGGTGATTAGGAGGGATTTAATCCGTTTAGGGGTTATTAAGATTTAAAAAATCTGTTTGCCACCAATTTTTAAACCAGATTAAGTTTGTTAAAAAAGTGGGTGGATTCGTGACATGGAAGCAGGGGAGGATGTGATTGGTTGGTTAATGGTCAAAGGTGAGGTGGCGGATGAGGAGTGGTGGGTACAAGTATTGTTGTCTGGCCACATTGAGCCCCTTAACTCCCCAAAAGTTGCTAATAAAGTTTGCCAATGAAAATTCAGATTTCCCTTTATAATAACTTTGGGGCACTTGTCATTTATAGCACAATTTGTTTTGCAAGTTTAATAAAAGGACCATAATTGCAAAATGAGCATTCTTCAAGGGCTTTCTTTGACATGTCTTCAAACTTCAAGGATTAAACTTGTACAAATGAATTCTTCAAGGGCCTTTCTTGCCAAATCTTCAAAGATGAGGGACCAAAATTAACAATCTTCAAAACTTCAAGGGTATTTTGGAAAATCATGATTCGGGTCCGGTTCTTTGTGCGGCTTCGTTTCCTGTGTTCGTTTTTGCTTCATTCTTGTGATCTTTTGGTGAATTCACGATATCCGTACCTAAAATACACAATGAACAAACACAAGCATATATTTGGGTATTTTGATGATATTTTTAGTATTTTAAGCCCAACTTGGACGATGAGACTATGTATAATTGCAGTCTCATCACGTATTTATATTTTTGGCACACAAATCATACACCTCCACCGAGAACGAACTTGCAATATCGGATTTTACGGTTTTCCAAAATCGTAAAATTTAATACTTGCCACGTGTATTTCTTTTTCCAAAAAGAAGCATAAAAAACTTACATCAGTGGACTTTCTTAACTGCCGGTATATTTGTAATCTAGGTAATGTCATACTCATTTTCCCTTATTTACAAAAACATTTTGATTAAATTATGATAAATACATTTTAGAATTAGGGTTTTCGTTCTTTATTGATATTACAGAATAAAGTTTTGACCTTTCCTTTTTTCCTTTGTGTGTTTTGATGAGCATCAAGCATCAGTCATGTTATGGGTCTTTTTAAGAAGATCACGTTATAGGTTTTTAAAAGGATGAAAAGGTTGTTTTTTTGCAGATGTATAGTAGAATTAGATGAAGTTCTTTTATATAGTAGAACAAATTGAAGGAGACAACTTTTTCCGACTTGACTTATATACACTACGCTTTTAGAGCAGGATTATATGCAATTCAGTGCCTTTTGTTCCTTTACTATTTAATTTTGGGACTGAATTATTTTATGAAACAAAAAATAAACACTTATTTTCGTTGAAAGGCAATTTTGTGAACAAAAAATAAGTGCTAAAACGCAAGTTAGCAATTATCAAGATAATAAGCATAGCCAACACACGGTCGGAGGGTAACAAAAAGTTATAATTATCAATACTTTGAAATTTGACTTTTGATTATACTTTTAAAACAATTTTACGAAGATCATAATCGGTCTAATTTTTGGGTTTGGTTTGTTATTGTTCAGATTCACCGTATGATTATCACAGTTAAAGTTTGGCCAGTTGTTAAGTTCTTCTGGAACTTTTTAAGATTATTGGTACAGGAAGGTGATTTCAAATTTTGGGTACTATAATATTATGTTACGTATTCCCATTCTTTATTTGTGTGCGCAATCTGCCTTAAACACATCTGAAGATTGGGAGTGGTATCTATTGAAGATAGGATTTCCATATATAGTGTTGCACAAAACAAAAAACGCTCCGCGTATTTGGAGTTAAAAAGGTTCGATCAAGTGGTACCCTTCTGCTGAGTCTAACGAGGCTCAGGTGCGGCTCTTGCAACAGAATGTCGGAGGTACGAGCAACGAGTTCCCCATAAGGTATATTGTTTCTTGGATTCTGCAGCATCACATTACTTATGGATATTTTTGTTTCACGCTTGATGTAGTGCTTCAATAATGCTTATTTATTTGTTACTATGTCTAACCTAGGTTGGATGTATTTTCCTTCTGCTAGACAAAGGTGAAAGGGTCCATAACCTAGTCGCTGATCTAAAGAATCTGTGTTGCTCATCGTCATTTTGCAGCTGATGTAACGCCAACCGAATTTATGGAAACTATCAAGTCTTGGTTTGAGGGTGAGCATGTCGGTTACTTATTGTTCTATCAAAAGTAGAAACTTATTTATTTGATTTAATATTTGGTATTGTTTTGGTGTTAAAAAGGTTGAGTCAAGTCTCAAAAGTGATAGATACACAAATGGAGTCCTTTATGTCGCTTTTTTGGCAACGAAAAGGAACTCGTGTGTATAGTTGAAGCTTATATAAACAGGTTTGTCTACCAAATCGGCTTAACCGAAATTTCATTATTTTTTGTATTTTTATTAGAGCGCATTTATTTTCTTTGGTTCTTGCACTATTCACAAAGAAAATATTATGAGAGATTCGGCTATTACATTGGTAAAAATGTTCAAGTAAAGGAAATATCAACGTAGTCTAAATCCCATAGGTTGTATACATCCTGTACCTATAAGTGAATAAACACCAACAAACTGTTTCCATCACACCCAAGTTCTTATGCTTCTATTTTTATGCTATTCTTAGGCCATTACTTTTCAAATTGCATATATGTTGGTATAAATGTATGACATTTTCCAAATAAAATAGTAATATGAAGCTAATAAAGAGTTCTTTGCGCTCTATTACTTGTAAATGAGGTGTTTTTCTTAACTTATATTATAATGGGCTAAATAAGTAAAAATAACTTACTAACGATATAGGTCAAAATGATTGATCGGGAAAAGAATCGATAGCTTGAACTTAAAAGGAATACTTGCATTGTTGTGCATTTTACAGATGGGTATGTGATTAGTCTTTTTTCTGGAGTGTTATCTTTAGTTTTGAATGTCATTTTCAAGTAAAATCTGATGATAAATTTGGCGGGCTGGAATACTGATCAAAATGGGCGAGTTCAACTCATTACATTCTTTTTGTCCAGCAAATGAAAATATATTTAAGCTTTAAAACTGAAAAAATTTAGTGTGGCAATAAGAGACCTAAGCTTATAAACTTTGGGTCAAATATATAAATGTTCAAAAAGTCTAAATAGATCCAATTTTTATAGGTTTCGGTGAATGATTAAAGCATATAAAATGACTACAAAATGAATTGAGTAATTGTCTAGCTCATCAATATATTGGATTTTTTATAAGCTTAAAAGTACATTCTTTATATGCTTGACCACATGAGCTTATTGCTTACCTAAGCTTATGAGTTAAAGTGTCTAAGCTTATAAGGAACTAAGAATGTGCTTATGCGCTTATTAAGTTTTCTACAACCTCATAAACCCATCACATAGTTTGTAAAATCACGCAGATCATGTAGAAGAATAGGTTAACTACTAATAATCTAGAACATAAAATATAACCTCACCTTTTCAATCTTGGTGGTTTCTTTAAATAACATCTTATTTAGATGGGCATAGGAAACTAAGAATTCTTTTTCATAATGACTTTCCATTTGATGTATATTGTTTCTTGACTTTATTCTAATGTGTATGTTATTCACATAAGGAGTAAGATAAATCGGGAACAATCATGGTGCAGGACACTATAATTCAAGTGAAAGTATATCAAGCTTGATATAATACCATATCTTCTGATAACAGATTGCAACAGATGAAGTGCCCGAAGCACCTTAGATTTTTACCCAGAAGTAGGGGTGAGTATTTGACCCGGACCGGGCCGGATCGACCAAGACCGGACCGGACCAAAATGGTCCAAAATCCGGGACCAAGACCGTGCCGAAATGGTTCGGTCCGGTCTGGTTTGGTCTTCAGTCTGGTTTGGTCTTTAGTCTAGTTTGGTCCTACTAGACATAATTGACGGGGTTTTGATAGGACAGAACCGGACCAGACCAGACCGACTGGACCAAAGACCGAATTAGTATAAAACCCCAAACCGAGGACCGGACCAAAATTGTCCGTTCCGGTTTTCTGGTACGGTTCGGGTCACCGGTACAAATGCTCGGTCCTACCAAGAAGTGGTGCGTATTTGGGCATAAATGAGTCCGCATGTGTCTGCTGTTACAGTCATCCTTCTAGCGTGCTTAGTTTTTAATCTAAAATGTAAAACATTTTTTTTAATGTTAAGGTTCTACTTCCGAGCTTTTGTTAAACACTATTGTATATGCTCAAAAACAAAATACATATATACAGTTCCCCCGCAGCAACACGCAGGTTTACATCCTTGTTAAATTCGCACACCATTTCACGAAAGAAATGAGCCAATGACATTTAATTACAACTACGATGGCGACTTTCGACTACCTTAAACTTTGACATATTTTCTTCGTCTCTAACTAATAGTCTTGTTATTTCATATTATTTTAAAATTATTTTTCTTTTTTAAATATAGTTTTTGAGTAATTTGACAAGTTTACCATATTGCAAATGATATTAGAAATTACAAAATTTATTCAAAGGTTTAATTAATTGTATAAGGGTATGATTATTATTTTGCAAAAAAATAAAAGAGAAAATATTGTAATGATTATTTTTTTAGACTGTATATTTTTTATCGAGAGATAATTAGTTTAGGACGGAATGAGTAATTCTTTACATCATGTTTATTAATTAAACTTAAGTGAATATAATTCTTTACATTATTTTTAAGAGGTGCATAACTTCTTTGGAAAATGTATGATTTTATTAAAATTAGTAAATAAATTAGTGGAATACTCAATATTTATGTTGCATAATGTTCTAAGACCGAGTTTATTTTGAAAAATTCTTGAATTCTACGAAAATTTACATTATACTTCAAACATCCATCGATTTTCGGTAACTCTCGAAAAACCTTAGTTCCGCTCCAGATTTTAACTTCGAGAGTATATAGTTAGTGTTAGGAATAGGGATAGATAATCAGATGGCAAAGCAGCAAACAAAGCAAGTTCAAACAGGCCACAAGATCAAAACATTAGAAGGAGAGTTTGGGACAAAAAGGAGCTGCAAAACATATTATTCAAAACTGTGTGTTTATTACATATACATATTCGAGATACTCTTTTTATAAGAGTTAGACCGACTTACAAAGTTGTAACTGCTAAATTACTAAACCACCCTTATCAAAATACCTTACATAACCAAATTACTAAACCACCCTTAGGAGTATAAGTCAAACAACTAAGAATCTCCACCTTGACTTCGACTCCTAAGTGACACTATATTTCCAATTATTGATATTGAGCAAATCCATATAGTGGCGAAACTTGCTCAAGGGAGTTGGTTTAGTAAAAACATAAGTAGGACTGTATTCGGTGCCAATCTTCTTCACTTTAGTTCTTCTTTCGGTACGAATAAAGTGATAACAAACATCTATGTGTTTAGTCCAGTCATGGTGTACTTGATATTTAGCCAAACAAATAGCACTCATGTTATCACAAAACACAGTAGCTTGATCTTGAGGGAAATCAAGATCTTCAATCAAACCTTTCAACCAAGTTCCTTCCTTCGCTGCTTCTGTTAAGGCCATGTACTCAGATTCGGTAGTAGATAAAGCCACTGATGGTTGCAATGTAGCTTTCCAACTTACAACCGAATTTCCAATAGTGAAAAAATAACTTGTCAAGGATCGTCTAGCATCAAGATCCGCAACATAATCCAAATCCGAGTATCCTACAACCAAATATTCACGTTCACCACCGGAAATAAGGCCAACAACATCAAATATCCATTTCAAATAACAAAAAAAGTGTTTCACTGCATTCCAATCCTCTTTTTCGGGATGAGCCATATACCATGACACAACACTCATTGCATGAGCTATGTCCAACCTTGTGCAAACCTTAATATACATAAAAATGCCAACAACACTAGCATAAGGTATTTGGGACATATATTCCATCTCTGCTTCACCTTGAGGTGCACACACACGAGAATTGGCCGAGGAAGGAGTATTTATCAATTTTGCCAAACGCATGCCTTAAAAGAGAAATAATCTTCTCGATGTAACTTTCCTGTGATAAGAAAAACTTACCATGTTTTTGGTCTCGAATTATTTCCATGCCCAAAATCTTTCGAGCTGCTCTAAATCTTTCATATTAAATTCAATTTTGAGAAGGATCTTTAACTTCTTAACCTCCTCTATATCTTTTGCCACTACGAGCATATCATCAATGTACAAGAGTTAGTAGATAAGTGATCTTGACGGTGCCTTTTTGTGATAGACACAACAATCATAAGCACTTCTACTAAAACTATACTTTACCATAAAGCAATCAAATCTCTTGTGCCGCTGTCTCGACGACTGTATGAAACCAGAAAGAGAATTTTTAGAGCTTGAAAACATATTTTTGTTTGTCTTAGACAACGAAACCTTCAAGATGGCGCATATAAATTTCTACTTCAAGGTCACCGTGAAGAAATGCAATCTTTACATCTAATTGTTCCAACTCCAAATCATGATGTGCAACTAAGGATAGTAACACACGAATGAATAGATGTATGACGTACCACTAGGGAGAAAATCTCATTTTAATCATTCCATCCTTTTGGCTATATCCTTTCACGACCAAACATGCCTTGAATCGAATGATGCCCGAGCCCAATAAGCCAATTTTCTTCTTGAAAACTAACTTACAACCAACAACTTTTCTTCCTTGAGGAAGTTTCACCAATTCCTATGTATTATTCTTATAAAGAGATTCTATCTCTTTACTCATAGCCGCACTCTACATATCAGATTCTTTAGAAGTAACAACTACTCGATAAGTAGACGGCTCAAAGGACTCCACCTCGTCAGCTACTTGTAATGCGTATGCGACATAGTCCTCAAAGCCAAAACGACTAGGAGATTTTTCATTTCTAAGAGGTCTATCATGGGCTATAGACCTATCTTGTTCATTTTCCACATGCGGTGAATTTGGTGGATCGTGAGAACGCGGATTTTCGGTAATTTTCTTTTACTTGTCATGCGTGCTTATTCACACTTTTACCATTTTCCCCATTAATTTAACAGTGACTACGTGGCATTCTCTAAATTTTAGTTAAATATAAAATTCTGTGGATTTCGCTAATTTACGATAATATTTGGCAAAATGCCCAAACTTTATATTCGTAATTTATACGAGGTTTCATCACATTTTATATGACTTATTATTGACTCTTAGCCTTAAAAATAATGAAAATCGATATCTAGATCAATAACGGACACAATGGTGAACTTTTGCATTTTTACGCTTTTCGGCTGCGGACTGAGTTTTCGGGCCGAACGCCATGATAAAAATTATTATTATGTGATTCCTAGTTATTCTTGATTCCTTGATCCAACTAGTGAAATCAGATCCAAACAAGTGTTTACTAGTTATTTTAAGGAAATTTCGTTTCAAACATAAATGGGTTTCGATTTTCGTCAGAAACGCCTCGTTAATTAAACCCGTAAATTTATGAGAGCTTAAAACTAAACTTTGGGCCATCTTGGAGTATTTTCAGCTGGGCCCAAGCTTAGGGATCCCATTTTTACTTATGTTGACCAATATTTAAACCTAGAAAACACATAGTTAAACAAATCTTTCAAAAAAAGACGTGATCTCCTCCTTGCTCCATGTGGCAGACGAACACAAGCCCCCCCCCCCCCCCTACCATTTGATTTTTTTTATTTAAGGTAAATTACTACTAGACCCATGTCTATTTTTCAATTCTTAATCATACCCATGTTTAATTTTTAACATGCATCAAGTTTTTGCATGAGATCAAAAATCATCAAATCTTATGATTTGATGATGTTTTTATGAACTCCTATGATGATTTTTGTTTCTCCAATGCTTAAAACCTTATTTTGTTGGGTAAAATTTTGATTTAGTTATGTTATGGTGTCTTAGGGCCACGAAATTGATAGGATCGAGGAAGAAGGAATCGTTATTTTAAGTGTTGGAAATTATTCATACTCATTGTGGAGGTAAAATCATAACTAGTATATTAGTTTTGATGTTATTAGCGTTTTTTGATATACATTGATCTCGGATTTTGAGCTCATGGGTAAAACCCACTGATATTATGAATACATTATGACTTAGGATACTTGCGCGGCGAATTAGTATAGCTTAGGAGTTGCGTTTCCGCGTTTAGGTTACTAAATTGGAACGTTTTTATAACATGGAAACCATCACATAAACAAACAGGTCATGGTCAATTTTTCTTAAACACATGACCTTGTTTTTATTTGAAAAATGAATAACCACTGATGTGCTTAGTATGTGGGTAGTTGGATGGAAACGAGACGTGTCCGGATGAGCCCGGAATGGTCGTTTTACTAAACTAGGTCAAATCTGAATTTTTTGCTTAAAACTTGGGTAAATTGACTGGGTTAAAAAGTTTGAATACATGATTTTACAACTTTTTACAGTAGGTACAAACATAATAAAACTTCTCTTTTTGGTTTCATGTCAAAATCTTATACCGTTTGGGATTTATGCTCAATTTACCGAAGGGTACGAAAGATGTTTACAACTATCTGTTTTGATAGTCTGTCACTAAAAGTGGAAGTGCTGTTGATTGGAAATAGTTTTAGGTCTGTAATTGCCCAAATTTTAAAGGTAAGAAATACCTACACATGTCAAAAAATCTCACCTCATGTACTATTCTAGATTTTGAGTTATGACCAACTTTTCGCAGCCATTTTTAGAAAAACTAAATTCTGCCCAATATTTCAACATTATGAACCGAGCCTAAAACGTGTTTGAAATCCACATAAAAATGCTTGGACCATCATATATGGTTAATGTCATGTTATTACAGTAGGTTCAAGGTATTTTGGTTAAATTTCATCTTAAGCCTAAGTCTCGCCATCACACGCAAGTTACTTGGTCATACTATGTCACATTACTTCTAAAACGTTATTTGCTACATTGAACACTTTCTTATTACGCGTCACCATTGCATAGGTCCGTGAAGACTCCATTTTGGTCAGCCCTTTCTCCTTGTGATCACTTGCTAAAGGTGAGTTCATAGCCCCTATTCCACTTTATACATGTTTTACAAATGCGGGGTGAGAAATACATGCATGGAATACATGCAGTAGAATTTTGACAGTATTACTTTTATCCGTATTCAATCAAGTATCCGGTATTGCCTTCACAGTTTTCATGATTTTCTTATTGTCTTAGTACCTTAGTAAAAAATCCTCTATATCATGAACAGTTAATTCACATATCACAAGCGCGACTGTTGTGGATGGATCCATCGGGATTGATAATCCCCGTCATGAGTACCGATGCATATACATTCAAATATACAAGTATTTTGACTAGATACTTATTAGAGGTCCCCAGTAATACATATGTTAACGCTTCGGTGTCATGAGCTATTGCAATAATTAAATTAAATTTAATGGCACATTGGTGCAACATATTTCAGTGTTACATGTTTATATGGAAACATTGCCTGTATTCCACAACTTTCTATATTAAACCTATGAATACCACTCAACTTTATGTTGACCCGTTTACATGTCATTTCTCAGCTAATGCAAACGCTTTATTTTATGGATGGGAGTCCGCAGGATCCGGCAACTGGAAGATTCCATGACCCATTTGATCAAATCTTTTGGGAAAACTGCTTAAGCCATTTCAATCATGTTAAATAAATTTACATTCATGCACTAAGACTATTATCAGATGTTGGTAAATTAGGTGACCTTGTTTGGTGTCTTAATTATGCACAGACTGGGACCGTATCTATGAAAACTTTATTCCGAAGCTTTTGAAGTAAATTGTTAAATGGTGTCATATTATTTACTCCATCTTTTATTATCTAATTGTCATGTATGTTGTTACCATGATGTGGGACCCCTCAGTGCCTACCTGTCTCGTTATAGGATTTGGGGGTCTTACAGATTGGTATCAGAGCCATGGTCATAGTTAATTGAGTCGTTTTAAACTTAGTCTATGACCCATATTTTTCAAGAAAATCCTATGAGTCTTAGTGTTAAACATGGAATCTGCCAAGATGTTCGGTATCCGCGCGGGTAACTCTCTAATCCTTATTACTTAATTTCATTATCCTTATAATATTCGATTAAGTATATTTGAAAGTGTTATACAGTTTTCGTTATCGTGTTGTGTTTCAGTTTCACAACACTTATACAGTATATCCCCACTTTCCTCCTTATGCAGATGTATTCTCCACCTCGATCACCGTCCACCGTTCTGCACTTTTTAGAAGGCACCATCCATACTGAAGCCGACTCCCAAGATGATCCTCAATTTATGGAGGAAGATCCCGAGGAGGTGAATCAGGAAATTCTTCAGCAAACTTCTGAAGAAGAAGATCCTAAGGAGGACCCGATCGAGGAGAATGCCATCGATCAGCCCAACCAAGATAACGACCAGGAGATGGAAGAATCTTATGAATCTCACTCTGTTGCTCCTACCGTCTCTACCGACGAGGACCCTCCTTCACTTCCTGTCAGATTAGTGATCTTACCACGGGAATGAACAACATCTTCACCTGTCACGGAGAGTTGGAAACCGAAACAAACAATCTAAAAAGGGAATTTAGGGCTCACAAGGAGAATTTTGAGGAGAACTGTGAATCAGATGGACAGATTATGACATGTCTACGCAACAGTATTTTGTACCTCTAAGTGGACAATAAGAAGAAGAATAAGGAAATTAAGCTGCTACGCAAAACCCTCGAGTTGGTACAGGCCCTTCTGAAGGAAAAGTTGGGCATCGAGATGGATGATGTCTCAGTTAGCACAGATTATTCGTCAGATTCAGAGGACGCAGGTCCTTCTCAGACTCAGCCGACAACATCACCCGCGAAGTCATCCAGTGACCCTCAGTAGTTCTATTCAGTATTTAGTTCCACACACCCTTTATCATGTATCTTTTGCTCTTTGGGTGTTTTTATTATTGATGTAACTTTAGTACTTTTCCACTAAACTGCTGAGGCAGTTAGTGTCACTTATGGTTTGGGTGTAGTTTTGTATCTTTTGTATATGCACCCTTGTAACCAAACTCTGTGCTGATACAGTACACATGGAAACCTTTGATTAATGAACTTCTAGTATTTCCTTTCACTTGATCTTGTTTTGCACCCTTGTTTTAAATGTTTGAATAAAGTAGTTTATGACTGCCTTGTGCAAGGGAACTTGCCATTCACTTGAACAAGATAGTCTTACACAGCAAACCATTTGTTTTTTAATCTTATATGTATGGATTTGATCGGTCCATGGATGTGATAATTTACTACTAGATGGGCTTAAGCATATTGCATAGTTATACACATTGTACTCTTTTTCCACGATTCAAGATTTACTTGTCATTCGATACTTTAAGACTACTGTTATTCCTGTCGTTATTCCTTAGACACTTAATCTATCGTGATCCTTGTATAAAATTCTATTCTAGGCAGTGTTGCGATACGTGTTGACATTCAGTGATGCATTCATAAAACTTCTATCTTGCTTCTCGTTTATTCTGCATGAATTTTTGGAAATAGCATACTCATGTTGATTCTCATCGAATTTTGTATTGTGTTGTTGACGGAAACATGCCTCCACTCCGCAGAACTTCGAACAATAGGCAAGCCCGGAAAGAAAGGATGGATAGAATTATCTCTAGGAGAGTGGAGAGGGCTGTAGCAAGTTATGAGAAGAGGCGAAATGCTCAGACTCAGACAGAAAGTTCAACAGTTTCAAAAGGGTGTTCACACAAAACATTCATGTCAGGAAAACCTCACGCCTTTAAGGGTACAGAAGGTGTGGTGGGTTTGACCAGGTGGTACGAAAAGATGGAGCAGGTATTTGGAACCTGCAAATGTGTGGAAGAAGACAAGGTCATGTTTGCTGATAGCACCCTAGAAGGAGGTGCCCTCACCTGGTGGAATGGGAATATCAAGAGGTTAGGACTAAACAACGCTAACATGATGTCTTGGAACGATTTCAAGTCATTAATGAACTCCGAATACTGCCCCGAAGTGGCCATTGAAAGAATGGAACATGAACTGTGGAACCTTCAAATGAAGGATTATGACATTGAGGCCTAATACTAGGTATTTTTGTTCAATTAAGTTCGTTTTTCCTCGAATCGACTCGAATTGATTTCCGATTAAACGTAAGACAAACTTTGTTTTTGGTAAATATTTTTTTTTTGGTTTTTAAACTAAAATCTATATGATTATAAACTATTTTAAAAATCTAATGTAAGAAACTAAAACCTTTTTAAATAAAAACTAATTAAAATGATTAAACAAATCTAATTTAATCTTTAATAAACTAAATTTTAAACTATTTAAATGACATAAAAACTTTTTAATCTAATCTAATTTTAAAACAAAACTATATAATTTGAAAACTAATTTATATTAAATAAAATTTAAAACCAAATTTAAAAACATAAAAGTAAATAAAATATTTTTTTTTCTTTTTATATTTTTGTTTTAAAACTGAATTAATATAAAACGAGATTAAAGTTTAATTAATCTAAAACTTATATTAAAACTAATTTAAATAAACATCTAGAATTTGAAAACCTATATTAATCATAAAGTGCATAAAGAAACTCAAAGAGGGAGCTAGAAGAGATGGTAAGGGCGTATGTATGCTAAGCGAGAGGTCCAGGGTTTGACCCCTGAACAGGCCAAATTTTTAGCTATTTATTTTATTTTTTATTTTTATTTTTGGAATTTAAAGATCAAAATAACAGACCAAAGGAGTCTGTTATTTAAGCAGTTATATATCAGCAACCAAATAAGCTAACAAAAAAAAACATATAAGCAAGAATAAAAATAAGCAAGACTTAGTTAAACCCAAATAAGCATTTCAAATGGAAAGACAAATAGCAATTAAGACGATTAAACCAAGTAAGCAGTTAAAACGAATAAGCTAAAACGATTTAAACTAAATAAGCTGATAAGAACTTAAACCAAAAAACTGAAAAGTCTAAAAAGCAAATACTCCTAAATCGAACTCCAAACTAATAAGCATATCCTAACAGTAGTAAAGTTTTAACTAATCTATTAAACCAGATAAAAAAACATAAACCAAAACTTAATCAAGCAAAACTAGCAGAATAAAAAAAACTAACATAAACAAAGCAGATCCAATAGAAACATAAGCAAATCTAAACAATTAAATACCAAAACTAAACAAGAAGATAACTCAACAGTAACATACGAAAAGCAGATAAATAAAGCAAGAGCGAATTATCCTAAGTAGATTAAAAAGATAACCAGAAAAAGCAGAAACAAGAAGATAATGCAAATAACTATAAACATAAGCAGATTAATTAAATAAAATAAAAATTAAAGAGAAACTAGAAAAATAAAAGAGGTGTAGAACCTTGAGACGAAACCGTTGAGATGAAGATCGGCGCTGAGCCGTCTTTGTGAACAAACCGAACACCACCTCAAATCATCAACATCACCATCTCGATTCCAAGCTCTCGAACCAAACAGTAAATCTTCGATCCACCATTTAACATTCTCGAACCATAACAGTAACCTCGAACAACAGTAACTTCTTTTTATTTTCCCAGTAGGGGAAAATAATTAACACTTTCCTTTATTTATTTATTTATTTTTTTTTTTAATTTTTTTTTATTTTTTTTTATAATAATAATAACACGAACAGTAACAGAATCAAGATTTAGAGATTAAAATTTAAATTCGACTGAAAATGTAAATAGAGACGAGAATTTAATTAAACTAACTTTTCATTAATCATAAAAAAGAGTACATTACTGGAAATTAAAAAATACAATAACCCTAAAACTAATTTGCAAAAATTAAAATAAAGAAAAAAGTGCTATTGATTACATCTTGGATGGGGGTTTTTATAGGCAAAACCCCTGAAACCCTCTTCATAGCTTAAAAATTAAGCATTCAATCATGGCCCTTAAATCTTCTCTTCTCTCTCTTCTCTTCAAATCTTCGGCTAAGAATTATCCAAGCATCACACGAATTGCCAGGATGGCATTGGGTGTGTTTCTTGTGTTTGTTGAGTGCTGAGGTGGAGGGTTTTTATTGGGTTATTGGATATTGGTGACTTGTTTAATCCAATCAAAACCAAAGGATATAGCCACGTATGATTTGGATGAGGACCACTTTGAGTGCTTGATCCGAAAAATTGGGGATTTAATCTCTCTTTGTGTGAATTACCCAATAAGGGTAAAAGCCCCAAAATTAATGGTGTAATTTTGTGATGGGAAAATTAGGGTTTTTGTGGTGGCTGTAAAAATGGGAGAGAAAGATGGGCGTTTTGTTTTTTTTATCTTGTTTGTAACGTAAATGAGTGGGGTGGGGTGAAAGGATAAAATAGTTTTATAAAAGAGTAAGTGGGTGGAGTATTTATTCGTGTGTGGGCCTGGGATTTAAACAAAACAAAACGTGTGTTGGGGTTACACGTTGTAGGGAGAGTAAAAAACGTTTAATACATAAAACGTGTGAGGGAAGTCAAAGTTGGTAAATGTGAGTGGGGGTTGACTGCTATGTTGTGATGTGGGAGTTTGACTGGGTTAAACAAAACTTTTCTTTGTTTTCTTCGTTCATAATTAGTCACCAAATGGGCTTGTGGCCCAAAACCCTTTTCCTTTCATTCCGTCTTTTAAACAAGCAAGATGGGCTTTCTTTTGGGCCTTTAATCTTTAACAAGCAAGTTTTAACTCCAAATGGGCTTTTGAGCCCATTAACCCGAATGTAGGACCCACAAACCCGTTTAACTCCATAAATATTAAATCCGCTAAAAATGAGCTCGATTTCGGCTTCCTTGATTGTTTCTTCAAAAACGTGTCGGTTTAGCCGGTTTTCGTGATCTTGAGTTCACTTTTGGTCTTTGACTTTGTCTTCATCTCTTTTTGGACTTTTCTTCAACATTTGACCGTGAAATCCCGTGTTTTCGTTTCTTTTGATCATTTGTACCTATTTTAACACAACAACACAAAACCACGCGTAATTCCGACTTTTACGATATTAAACACATGATTAGGTCTTGTTTTTCCTTGATTTTAGTAGCAAAAGGATAAGTGTTTACACACTTATTAAGGCCTACAACAACAGATTTCATGAACTGATCCTGATGTGCCCAGAATTGGTTCCGACCGAACAGAAAAAGATCAAGAGGTATGCAAAGGGTTTTCCCAGGTCAATCAAGTGGTACATCACTGCTTCAAAGCCCAACACCTTGCAAGAAGCGGTAAGTATGGCTCGTGAACTAGTGGAACCGTCTACGGAAAGCAAGGCGGATAAGGCTGCAAGGTCCGAGACAAGAAAAGGAAGAATGATGGAGAACCGTCAGGAAGCACCAGTAACAACATTACGGGATTCAAGGGAAATAAGAATAGGAACAAAAATAAGTTTAAGAAGGGCAACAGAAATTCAGAGACAATTGCCCTCTATGCAGCTGCCCCTCCAGCAGCTCCAGCTCCAGCTCATGCCTTTCCAGCCCCTATCCCTGATGCTCCAGTTACGAGGCCAAGGTATGCAGGAAATCTCTCAAAGTGTGAGTGATGCAACTGGCATCACACAATGGGCCCGTGCCCCCAAGATGTAGGTTGTGTAACCGAGTTGGCCATGATGAGGCCGGGTGTAAACTAGTCTGCTTTGGATGCAACGAAAAGGGACATTTTAGGAGCCAATGTCCTCGAGCCGGGAACCGGAGAAACGACGGAAACAGGGGAAAAGTGTACCAGTTGGTTGAAAACCCCCAACAGAATTTCCAAGTGGTTTCATGTACGTTTCTTCTTAATGACCACAATGTTGCAGTATTATTCGACTCGGGTGCTGAGAAAAGTTTCATATCCACTGCTTTTTGTTATTTCCTTGACATCACTCCTTCTGCATTAGACGTTAACTTTGAGGTAGAACTGGCCGACGATACCATTATTAGCACCAGCACAGTCTTACGTGGTTGCACTCTTGATTTGTTAGGCCACATATTTAAAAGCGACCTTTTACCAACGCGTCTAGGCAGTTTTGATGTCATAGTAGGTATGGATTGGTTATCTACCCACCGAGCTGTTATTGTTTGTTCTAAAAGGTTTGTGCGTATCCCCCTTCCATCCGGTAAAACTCTAGAAATTCATGGCGAAGACCCTACCGACAATCTTAAACCCCTCTCTAGTATTAAGACCGATGAGAGGAAGATTGCTGATATCTTCGTTGTTCGCGAATTCTCGGGAGTATTTCCAGAAGAATTGCCTAGACTACCTCCCATTCGAGAAGTAGAGTTTCGCATCGACCTTGTTCCAGGTGCGTTACCCAGTTGCCAAGTCACCCTACCATTTAGCCCCCTCCGAATTGAACGAGTTGGCAAATCAGCTTAAGGAATTACAAGAGAAAGGTTTCATTAGACCCAACCATTCGCCGTGGGGAGCTCCGGTACTCTTCGTGAATAATAACTGTTTTACCTAGTATGAAAATTAAAGTTCGTTGTTGTGGTCTAATCGAATTGATCTCTGGTTCAAAGTGTGACTCAATTGTTTTTGGTGGAAACAATAGATTTGTCGTTGTAGTATATTAAATGTGCAAGACGTAAAGTAAAAGGCGGGTAATTAAAGCTAAGACTAGTTAAAAAGTAAATGGTTCAATATTAAAACGTTTAAAAGTAAATGAATTAAAGGACAGAAAATAAAAGTGTGACAAAAAATTAAATTGACAATGCAATAAAAATAACTCTTAAGAAAAATAGCGGGAAAATTAAATGCTTGAAAATAAGAAGAAAGTGAACAGAACCTGAGCCGGGATCCAAAATACTGTCACTATTCAGAATCCAAACTAACTCTTATCCTGAATAACGAACCTGCCGCTTATCCGGAATAAACTGTCACTCTTATCCGGAATCCTCAAAACCAAGTTATCCGGAATGGTACTTCTTAAGCTTATCTGGAATACAGTTCAAGTCCTTATCCGGAATAAAGTTCAACTAGTTATCCGGAATCCTCAAACAATAGCTTATCCGGAATAATATTCCAACAACTATTCGGAATATCCAAACTTACCCCTTATCCAGAATAAAGTTCAACTAGTTATCCGGAATCCTCAAACAATAGCTTATCCGGAATAATATTCCAACAACTATCCGGAATACGAAGTCCGGGCCCTTATCCGGAATAAATGCCCAACAGCTTATCCTGAATAATCGGCAGATACTTATCCGGAATAAGCAAAGATGCTTATCCGGAATAACTCGAAGTTCTCTTATTCGGAATGTCTAGTCGATCCTTATCCAGAATAATGGGGATTTAACTACTATCCGGAATATCTGAAACGTAGCCTTATCCGGAACACTTGAAAATGCCCCCTATCCGCAATAAGAGGGTTTGTTGCTATGTTCGTAATAAAAGGGTTTACCAAACCCGGAATACAACTAACATTAAATAAGCTCAAAACTACAAATAAGCTAAACACAAATAAGCACTTAACTAAAACTTTTACCAAATTAAATTCAAGAAAAATTTATTAAACCAAAATTTAAAAACTTTCAAAAACACTAAACAATAGAAATAATAAAAATCAACTTTTTATAAAAAAATTTACTAATAAGCACTTGATTAAATTTAAGAAAAACACAATGAGCTATAAAATCAATAAGCTAACAAGATCAAAAACATAAAAACATGAACATAATCAAATAAGCAACACAATAAGCATATAAACAATAAGATTTAAAGCATAGAAAGAAAGGTAGAATGAGAGATAAACAATAAAATGTAAAGATTCAATTACATAAAAGTAAACTTACTTGGAAATTAAAGTGCAAGACAAGGTAATTAAAGTGTAATAAGGTAAATGTGCAAGTAAATAAAATGGAAGAACTAATTGTCACTATTAGCCAACAAAATGAAATGTAAATCCTAATGATCTATTTATAGGAGGATTAGGGAGGTGCTTAGGAAGCTTCCTCCCCTCTTTCTTCTTTCTTTAATTGCATCATTAAGTCATTGTCTTCTTAATTCTTTGACTTTAACGACTTTGTCTCCGGATTTCTTTAAACTCGTCTTGTAATTCTTCAATAAATTAGACTTGAGTTCTTCGGCTTTTAGTAAACTTCCGTCTTTTGACTTTTTCTTCGATAAATCTTCAGAATTGGTCTTGGACTTCCGTTCTTTTTGCACTCTTGATTTCTTGACTTCGTCTTTTGTCTTTTTCTTCGATAAAAGCCCGTGAATGCCCGTGTTTTCACCCCTTTTCACATTTTCGTCCTAATTCACAACAAAAACACAAACCACGCATAATTCCAACATTTACGACATAAAATACACGTTTTGGCTTGGTTATTATTGTAGTTAAGTGGTAAAAAGGATGGGTGTTTACACACCTATCAGTGAAGAAGAAGGACAGTATCATGAGAATATGCATCGATTATCGGGAACTGAACAGGCTAACTATTAAGAACCGTTACCCACTGCCTCAGATTGATGACCTATTCGATCAGTTACAGGGTGCCTGCTGTTTTTCCAAGATAGATCTCGGATCCGGTTACCATCAATTAAGAGTTCACAACAGCGACATACCGAAAACCGCCTTTAGAACCGTTATGGTCACTTTGAATTTACGGTTATGCCATTTTGTCTTACTAATGCCCCAACCGTCTTTATGGATTTAATGAACCGTGTTTGCAAACCCTATCTCGATAAATTTGTCATAGTCTTTATCGACGATATCCTCATATACTCCAAATCAGAAGAAGAACATGAGCACCATCTAAGAACAATCCTAAACCTCCTTAAAGAAGAGAAATTGTTCGCCAAATTCTCTAAGTGTGAATTCTGACTGAAGGAAGTACAATTCTTGGGCCACGTGGTTAATCAGGATGGCATACATGTGGATCCTAGCAAGATCGAAGCAGTTAAAAGTTGGAAAACCCATGAGATGCCTACTGAGATCCGTTCATTTTTTGGGCTGGCTGAATACTATCGTCGATTTATTGAAGATTTTTCCAAAATCGCCAAGCCGTTAACCTTGTTAACTCAGAAAAATAAAGTTTTCATTTGGGAAGAGGATCAGGAGCAAGCCTTCTGCTTGCTAAAGGAGAAATTATGTAACACCCCAGTGTCAACACTTCCTGATGGACCGGAAGGTTTCGTAGTGTATTGCGACGCATCCCACCAAGGGTTTGGGTGTGTCCTTATGCAAAGGGGTAAAGTGATTGCTTATGCCTCCCGACAACTTAAAATCTATGAGAAGAATTACACCACCCATGACATGGAATTGGGTGCGGTGGTTTTCGTGTTAAAATATAGAGGCATTATATCTATGGAACAAAGAGTGTGATTTATACTGATCATAGGGTTCTACAGTATATATTTAATCAAAAGGATTTAAATATGCGACAAAGGCGATGGTTGGAGCTACTCAATGATTACGAATACGAAATTAAATACCACCCAGACAAGGCCAAAGTAGTGTCTGATGCTCTAAGTAGGAAGGAAAGACTCAAACCAAGAAAAGCACGTGCCATGAGTATAACTATCCATTTGGGCCTTAAGACTAGGATTTTGGAGGCGCAAGGAGACGCCGCCAAGGACCTTAAAGTTCCGTCTGAAAGGCTGCGAGGTTTAGAGGCCCAGTTTGCAAGGAAAGGCGACAGGATCATCATGTTCGTTGGCAGAATATGGATCTCATTGGTTGGCGGGGTCAGAAAAGTAATAATGGACGAAGCTCATGCTTCGAGGTTTTCAGTTCACCCGGGCGCAAATAAAATGTACTACGACTTAAGAGATGTGTACTGGTGGCCTGGGATGAAGACATATATTGCAGAATATGTCAATAAGTGTTTAACCCGTTTAAAAGTTAAAGCAGTGCATAAAAAACCTTCAGGTCTCTTGCAACAACCTGAGGTCCCTGAATGGAAATGGGAAGGAATTGTCATGGATTTTGTTACGAAATTACCTAGAAGCAGTGGTGGATATGATGCAATTTGGGTCATCGTGGATAGGCTGACCAAGTCTGCCCATTTTATCCCTATCCGCGAAGACTATAAGATTGAGAAATTGGCCCACATCTATATAAAGGAGATTGTTGCGAAACATGGAGTACCCGTGACGATTATCTTTGACCGGGATAGTCGCTTTGCTTCCCACTTCTGGCGAGCTCTCCAGAAAGCGTTGGGTACACAATTACTGATGAGTACAGCTTATCACCCTGAAACCGACGGTCAAAGCGAACGTACAATTCAGACCCTAGAAGACATGTTGCGAGCATGTGTCATGGATTTTGGAGGGAGTTGGGACACTTACCTTCCCTTGATCGAATTCTCCTACAACAACAGTTACCACAAGAGCATCAAGTGTTCACCTTTCGAGGCACTATACGGACGCAAATGTAGATCCCATGTGATCTGGAATGGAGTGGGTGACAGACAGTTAATAGGACCTGAGTTAGTCCAGGAAACTACAGATAAAATTGTTCAAATCAGAGAAAGACTGAAAACTGCCAAAAGCCGACAAAAGAGTTATGCGGACATAAGGCGTAGGCCTCTAGAATTTCAAGTTGGTAAGCGAGTTCTTTTAAGAGTGTCTCCCTGGAAGGGACTAGTTAGGTTCGGTAAGAGAGGCAAATTAGCCCCTCGTTTCGTGGGACCGTTTGAAATTATCGAACGTATTGGCCCAGTGGCTTATCGTTTAAACTTACCGCAAGAACTAAGTTGCATCCATAACGTGTTTCACATTTCCAACCTTAAGAAATGTTTGCCGAGTCAGACGTTCAGATTCCGTTAGAGGAGATCAAAGTCGACGACAAAATGTATTTCATTAAAAAGCCGATCGAAATTATGGATCGATAAGTCAAGAAGCTAAGGCGCAGTTGGTTTCCGATCATTAAATTCCGCTGGGACTCACGTCGTGACGCCACATTTACTTGGGAAAGCGAAGAGAAATTTAAAGTCCAGTATCCTCATCTTTTTCCGTCACCTACTGCCTCTAGTTAAACTCCGAGGGACCAGAGTTCCTTTAGGGGGAAGACTGTGAGAACGCGGATTTTCGGTAATTTTCTTTTACTTGTTATGCATGCTTATTCACACTTTTACCATTTTCCCCAAATATTTTACAGTGATTACGTGGCATTCTCGAAATTTTAGTTAAGTAGAAAATTCTATGGATTTCGCTAATTTACAATAATATTTGGCAAAATGCCAAAACTTTATATTCGTAATTTCTTCGAGGTTTCATAACATTTTATATGACTTATTATTGATTCTTAGCCTAAAAATTAATGAAAATCGATATCTAGATCAATAACAGACGCAACGGTGAACTTTTGTATTTTTACGTTTTTCGGCTGTCGGACTGAGTTTTCGGGTCCGAACGCCACGATAAATATTGTTATTATGTGATTCCTAGTTATTCCCTTGATTCCTTGATCCAAGTTAGTGAAATCCGAGCCATACCAGTGTTTACTAGTTATTTTAAAGAAATTTCGTTTTAAATATAAACGGGTTTCGGTTTTCGTCAGAAACGGCTCGTTATTTAAACCCGTAAATTTACGAGAGCTTAACACTAAACTTTGGGCCATATTATAGTATTTTCAGCTGAGCCCAAGCTTAGAGAGCCAATTTTGACTTATGTTGACCATTATTTAAACCTATAAAACACATAGTTAAACAAATCTTTCAAAAAAAAAGACTTGGTCTCCTCCTTGCTCCCTGTAGTCGACGAACACAAACCAACCCCCCCCTACCATTTGATTTTTTTATTTAAGGTAAATGATTACTAGTCCCATGTCTATTTTTTAATTCTTAATCATACTCATGTTTAATTTTTAACATGCATCAAGTTTTTGCATGAGATAAAAAATCATCAAATCTTATGATTTGATGATGTTTTTATGAACTCCTATGATGGTTTTTGTTTCTCCAATGCCTAAAACCTTATTATGTTGGGTAAAAAATTTATTTGGGTATGTTATGGTGTCTTAAGGCCACAAAATTGATAGGATCGAGGAAGAAGGAATCGTTATTTTAAGTGTTGGAAATTATTCATACTCATCGTAGAGGTAAAATAATAACTAGTATATTAGTTTTGATGTTATTAGCATTTTTTGATATACATTGATCTTGGATTTTGAGCTCATGGGTAAACTCCACTGAGATTATAAGTACATAAGGCATATTATGACTTAGGATACTTGCGTGGCGATTTAGTATAGCGTAGGAGTTGCGTTTTCACGCTTAGGTTACTAAATTGAAACGTTTTTATAACATGGAAATCACCACAGAAACAAACAGGTCATAGTCAATTTTTCTTAAACACATGACCTTGTTTTCATTTAAAAATTAATACCTACTGATTTTCTTAGTATGTGGTGAGTTGGATGGAAACGAGGCGTGTCCGGATGAGCCCGGAATGGTCGTTTTACTAAACTAGGTCAAATCTGAATTTTTTGCTTAAAACTTGGGTAAATTGACTTGGGTAAAAGGTTTGAATACATGATTTTACAACTTTTTACAGTAGGTACAAACATAATAAAACTTCTCTTTTTTTTTCATGTCAAAATCTTATACCGTTTGGGATTTACGCTCAATTTACCGAAGGTACGAAAGACGTTTACAACTTTCTGTTTTGATAGTCTGTCACTAAAAGTGGAATTCTCGTTGTTTGGAAATAGTTCTAGGTCTGTACTTGCCCAAATATTAAAGGTAAGAGAAATACCTACACATGTCAAAAAAATCTCACCTCCTCTACTATTATAGATTTTGAGTTATGACCAACTCTTCACAGCCATTTTCAGAAAAACTGAATTCTGCCCAATATTTCAACATTATGAACCGAGCCTAAAACATGTTTGAAACCCGCATAAAAATGCTTGGACCATCATATAAGGTTAATGTCATGTTATTACAGTAGGTTCAAGGTATTTTAGTCAAATTTCACCTTAAGCCTAGGTCTCGCCATCGCACGCAAGTTACTTGATCATACTATGTCACATTACTTCTAAAACGTTATTTGCTACATTGAACACTTTCTTATTACGCGTCACCATTGCATAGGTCCGTGAAGGCTCCATTTTGCTCAGCCCTTTTTCCTTGTGATCACTTGATAAAGGTGAGTTCATAGCCCCTTTTCTACTTTATACATGTTTTACAAATGCGGGGTGAGAAATACATGCGTGGAATACATGCAGTAGAATTTTGACAGTATTACTTTTATCAGTATTCAATCAAGTATCCAGTATTGCCTTCACAGTTTTCATGATTTACTTATTGCCTTAGTACCTTAGTAAAAAATTCTCTATATCATGAACCTTTAATTCACATATCGCAAGCGCGACTGTCGTGGATGGATCCATCGAGATTGACAATCCCCGTCATTAGTACCGACGCATATACATTCGAATATACAAGTATTTTGAATAGACACTTATTAGAGGTCCCCAGTAATACATATGTTAACGCTTCGGTGTCATGAGCTATTGCAATAATTAAATTACATTTAATGGCACATTGGTGCAACATTTTTCAGTATTACATGTTTATATGGAAACATTGTCTGTATCTCACAACTTTCTATATTAATAGTATGAATACCACTCAACTTTATGTTGACCCGTTTACATGTTATTTCTCAGGTAATGCAAACGCTTGATTTTATGGATGGGAGTCCGCAGGATCCGGCAACTGGAAGATTCCATGACCCGTTTGATCAAATCTTTTGGGAAAACTACTTAAGCCATTTCAATCATGTTAAATAAATTTACATTCATGCACTAAGACTATTAGCAGATGTTGGTAAACTAGGTGACCTTGTTTGGTGTCTTAATTATGCACAGACTGGGACCGTATCTATGAAAACTTTATTCCACATCTTTTGAAGTAAATTGTTAAATGTTGTCATATTATTTATTCCATATTTTATTATCTAATTTTCATGTATGTTGTTACCATGATGTGGGACCCCTCAGTGCCTACCTCTCCCGTTATCAGATTTGGGGGTCTTACAGTCTATATCTCCTGGAACAACGCGCTCCACCTGTTTCAAAAAATCCTTCACCTTTTCGGAAACACCATCTTCAAGCTTGTGTGCAATACGATCTTTTTTACACGAAACAAGTAATCCTCATCAAATGTCACATCTCGGTTATGAATGACTCTTCGTTCGGATGGTGACCAAATTCGATAGCCTTTAACCCCATCATCGTATCCCATGAAAATGCCTTTATTGCCTCTCAGATCTAACTTTTCGTCACTAACATGATAATATGCGGGGCTTAAAAAACACGAAGCTTCGAATAATCTGCGGGATTCCTAGACCAAACTTCAATCGGAGTCTTACAATCAATAGCGGTGGAAGGAGACCTATTGATTAGATAGCAAGTTGCATTAAGGGATTTAGCACAAAAAACTTCTATCTAATCTGACATTCAACAGTAAGCATCACATTTTTTCTAAGAGAGTATTGTTACTTCGTTCAGCTACCTCGTTTTTTAACGAGTGTAACGAACCGTATAACGCCTAGAAATTCCTTCGTTTCTACAAAAGTCTTCAAACTTTCTCGAACAAAATTTCCAAACCATTATCAGTATGAAGACGCTTGATCTTCCTTCTAGTTTGGTTTTCAATGAAAACCTTCCAATGCTTAAATTTCTCAAACGCTTCACTCTTGTGTTTCATCATAAACACCCACGCCATTCTTGAGAAATTATCAACGATTGAGAGAAAATACCAAGAACCATCGAGAGAAGGTACTCGAAAAGGCCCCTAACAATCAGCATAAAGATAATCGAGAGTACCTTTTGTTTGATGAATTGCTTTTAAGAAACTCAACCGTTTTTGTTTCACCATAACAGATTGTTCACAAAACTACAAGTAAGCAACCTTGTGGTTGTCAGGTAGTCCCCGCTTGCTAAATATGACCATGACATTCTCACTCATGTGACCAAGACGCATATGCCAAAACCTTTCAAATCTGAATTACTTTTCTCTATACACAAAATAGGAGCACAACCGGTGATAGTCTCACCTTTTAAAGTGTAAAGAGAAGATGTACCTTTAGTTTCTTTCATAACCACCAAAGCTCCCTTCGAAACATGATGCACACCATTCTCACTGGTGTATTTGAAACCTTTCGAGTCGAACACACCTGCGAGATCAAACTTTTCTTAAGATCTGGAACATGACGAACATTAGTGAGACTTTTAAGAACTCCATCATGCATCCTAATCTGAATTGTTTCGATGCCAACAACTTTGCATGGTGAATCATTGCCTATAAAGACATGCCCTCCCTCAAAATCTTCATATGTCACAAACCAATCCTGATTGGGACTCATATGAAAAGAACAATCAGAATCCATGATCCAAGAAAGTGGTGTACCTTTATATTCAATATTTGACAATACCACATCGTGTTTCGAACCGGAGTCATCTTTAGCAACCACGACTACCTGGCCTTTCTCTTTAAGTTTAGGAAAATTAAACTTCCAATAGCCTTCCTCATGGAAATAATGACAAGTATCTCGAGGATTTTACCCTCGAGGTATCGACTTTGATTTATCTTTAAATATACCTTTTCCTTTGCCTCTTTGTGTTCGATCTTTACCTCTATCATGACCCGTAACTGACAAGCCAACGAGTTGAGATTCTGAAGTTCTCGATGCTTGATGACGAAGCTCACGGGAATGAAAATTGGATCGAACATCTTCCAATGTAATAGTATATTTACCAACAACAAAGAATTCAGAAAGCTATCATACTAGGGAGGTAACGAAACAAGTAGAAAAAGACCAACATCTTCCTCATCAATCTTGACGCCAATATTTTTCAAATCCACGAGGATGAATTCAAAGCATCAAGATGATCTTTTAATGTCGAGCCCTCTTTCATTCTTAGTGAAAACAAACGCTACTTCAATAAAAATTTATTAGTCAATGGCTTTGTCATATAAAGCTTTTCTAACTTCTTCCACACACCGGAAGTCTTTTCTTCATCGACAACCTCATAAAGAACTTCATCCGATAAAGATAGCAAACTAGTATAATGGTTATATTAGCCGGTTTAGGACAGCCTAGAGGTGCCTAAATACCTTGTTGTTTCAATAAGGATCAAACTTTAACTCGCTACAAACTGAACTTGCGTTTTCCATTGAACTTATCAAGAACACTAACTGATGATGATGATGGTTGAGAGGACATGATTATTAAAATGGGTTTTCTAATAGGGGTTTACTAAAGTTATGACGTGTAACAAAAACTCCCACAAAATAAGTTCTTACAAACTGATTATTCCAAATCAACAGGCCCCTTCAATCGAACAAACAAGAGAAACAAATGATTGAGCAAAAATAAAATCCCAAAATCACACACCTGATATGTTTCTAATCGAATCAACAAGCTACCAAAAGGGATGAATCCTAACCAATTCAAATGATTCAGTATCCCAAAATAAAAGCTTGCTCCAAATTGATCAACTAACTAGCTCTAATACCAATTTGTTAGGATTATGGATATATAATGTAGATAATCATATGACAAAGCAGCAAACAAAGCAAGTTCAAACAAGCCACAAGATCAGAACATCAGAAGGAGTGTTTGGGACAAAAAAAGAGCCGCAATATATATTACTCAAAACTCTGTGTTCATAATAGATACACATTCGAGATACTTTTTTTATAAGAGTTAGACCGACTTACAAAGTTCTTACTGCTGAAGAGAACTTGCTGACTCAAAATTATCAAAATACCCTTACATAACTAAATTATTAAATTACCCTTAAGAGTATAAGTCAAACAAATAATAGTGAGACATGTAATAAAATGACAACAATAGGTAATTATAATGAGGATAATATTTGTAACAATTTGAAGTTAATATGATAGCATGATTGATCAATAAAAACCATAAAATTATTATCCCCGATCAGTGACTATCTCTAATATATATTATGAAATTAACTAAGTGTTTGGCTAAAAAATGATGGGTTTTGCATTATATTAGGGTGTAGTTTTTTTTTGGTGTTGGATATTGTGACTATGTAATTATCAGGTGATTGTAAGAGCACGCGGTACAGTTGAGCCGTCGTGCTCGTGTCGTGGGCAAAAAGTGATGCCACGTTACTTTTTACTCCCACGACACCAAAACACCCCACGATGGCTCAACCCCCCTCCCTGGTTAACACGAGAATTCTCGTGTCGTCGTCACCCAACTTTTTTTTTTTTTTCAACAATTTATTTTCAACTAAAAACACATTTCATTCATAATAAAAATACAAATACAAATTTTTTTAAAAATAATACACGAAAAAAAAAATTACATTTAAAAAAAATAACAATAATAAAAAAAACATCAATGATTAAGGTTCCATAAATGCTCAACGAGATCACGTCGAAGAGAATCGTGAACTTTCCTATCCCGAAGCTCCTTATTTTTCCTTCTAAATGTCTCACAACGTTCGACCCAAGTTCGTTGGAGATTGGCTTCAGGCGGAGCATACATATGGTCATATTCACTAATGTCAAACTTTTGGTCTTCCAATATCATGTTATGTAGTATGATGCAACAATACATGATTCTTTTAAGCGTGCTGACTTGGAAACTTCGTGCGGGTTGCTGAATAATCCCCCACCGACCTTGTAATACCCCGAACGCTCTCTCAATATCTTTTCTAGCGCTTTCTTGAACCCTTTTAAATTTCATTTTCTTTTCGTCCGTTGCAATTGTATACGACTTAACAAAAGAAGACCATTGAGGGTAAATTCCATCTGCTAAATAATACCCTTGCTTGTATGTTTTACCGTTAACAACAAATTCAGTATCTGGAGCCTCGTCCAAAAGAAGGTTATCAAATAACGGTGAACCATATAAAACATTAAGGTCGTTATTTGCCCCCGGCACCCCAAAATAAGAATGCCATATCCATAACTGTTGATCAGCAACAGCCTCGAGCATAAGTGTTGGGTATTTTTTATCACGCCTTTTAAATTGACCATGTAACGCTTTAGGACAATTTTTCCATTCCCAATGCATACAATCTATGCTACCAAGCATACCCGGGAGATTATGTTTCCTATTGTGCAAATCATAAATATGTTGTACATCCTCAGGCGACGGTGTTCTAAGATACTTTTCAACATACAATACATAAATGCATTTGGTAAAGTTCCATAAGCATTCACGTGAACAACGCTCGGCTACTTGCAAATATTCATCTAGTACATCGGGTGTTGTACCATACGCCAATTGGCGTATTGCCGATGTGCATTTCATAGTGGGGCTAAAACCTAAACGACCCGTTGCATCCTTACGTTGTTTAAAGAAATAGAAGTAGGGTGGTAGTGGAAGAACGTTGTAACTACTTATATCATGAACTATTTTTCTAAAAAGGGTAGAACTCATACGATACCTTCGTCGGAATCGATCCTCCGGATACTTTGGCGGAGTTTCAAGGTCACCAAAATAATCGGCCATAAGTCTTCTTTCCGCATCTTCTCGCTCACGTGGGATGTATGTTCTAACGCGAGGACCGACGTTACTACTACTTTCTTCCTCGTCCTCATCTAACATCTCAATTTGTTCCCAATATTCAAGATATCGGGTATAATCTTCCATATCTTCTTGATCGTAGTTTTCGTAAATAGAGGACAAATCGGAACTCCCGGGATTCATATTGATAAAATAGTGTGTGAATATGAGAAAATAGTATGTGTTTGTGTGATATATAATGAAATTATATGAAAAAATGGGGTATTTATAACCAAAAAACGGGCAAAAACATGAAAAAACAAAAAACTAGCCGTTACCCAACGGTAACTTTTTTTAAATTTTCAAAAAAAAAAAAAAAAAAAAAAAAAATTAAAAAACCCGACGGCGCGAGCCACGGTGTGGTTGGCGCCGCCGTGGCCTCGCGCCGTCACCACGGCGTCGGCTGGTAGGTACCAGCCCAAAACCGACGGCGCGAGCCACGGTGTGGTTGGCGCCGCCGTGGCCTCGCGCCGTGGTGGCCAGCTCCCCACCAGTTAACCGTACCGTGGCCTCTAAGAGCAAGTTTTGTTTGTTTTTTTATCTTTGGTTTTTTAACTGTCTAAAGAGGTGGAATACTTTTATTTTGTAAAATCCTTTTTCTAGTTATATAAATTACGATCAATATAAACCTTTAGAATAACATAAAACCAATCAAACAATTATAATCGTGTATTTAAAAAAACCTACTTCCCATCACTTTAAAACACAACTATGTAAAATTTGAAGGATTTAAAATTTTACATTATCAGTAATAACCTACTCATACACCGCTCAGCCAAATGAATTTCCATACCGTGACATTTTTATTGATCTTCAAACTTGCATTCGCAGATAGTAAAAATCCAAATATGCCATACTATCTAATGATATGAGCAACGAAAGCATCCAATTCTTTGCGCATAACGCCACCTTCTTCAACTGATTGCCGAACCAACATACCAAGTTCGGCTGCTTTCTTTCTTACTTGACTTCCTTCTTCCGACCCCCTCAATCGTCTAACCACTTCAGCAACTTCCGATGATGTAACCTTCTCGTCTCGACGTGCCCACTCCCTCGCGTATATCCCCGTTTTAAGTACCTCGGTTACCAACATAGCATTCCTCGGTTGATCCGAATGCATAGGCCATGCAGCTATCGGTACTCCCATGCTAATCCCTTCCGTACACGAATTCCACCCACAATGACTCATAAACCCACCGGTTGACGAGTGACCTAATATCTCTAGCTGTGGCGCCCAACCTCTCACAACCACCCCAAAGCCGAGCCTCTCCGCCCGCTCCTCGTACCCTTCTGGTAACTCGACTTTTCGTACATCTTCACTGTCAAAAATATCAGCTCGATCAGCTTCCCTCACTACCCATATAAACTTATGACCACTTCCTTCCAATCCGATAGCAATCTCTTTTGCCTCATCATCAGTTAATGAAACTGTGGTACCAAATGACACATAAATAACTGAATCCGGTTCTTGCTTATCTAACCAGCTTAACAACTTCTTTGCTTCAGAACTCGTGTTCTTACGATCGGATATCATAACAGGGTTAAAAGGACCAATAGCCCAATTGTTAGTCGTGCCCGATATGACATCTTCATGTTTAAGTAACTCTAAGTACTTCTCTTCGAACACTTTGCTAGTATCGTAAAGTGTTCCCGAACTTATAATCTTTTTAAAGGATGAGTCTTCAGATAAGATTAACTCAAAAAACTCATTAGTAAAACACCCTTCCTGAGAAGGAAGTTTAGCATGCAATAATTCGGTCTCCTCGTCTAGTTTTAAAGTTCGAGTTTCCTCCCAATGGAACCAAAAAGCCGTAAAAGCTGAACAGCTTTGAAACATATAAGCCTCAGCATTAGGGACCGAAACAAAGTCTTGAACAATAGAGCTCATTAAATAATCATGAATGATTACAACTCGTTTTGATGTTATTGAGAGACTTTGTATTAGTTTTGTGAAGGGTTCACGTAGGTGAATTATGGCTTTAAATGAGGGCAAGAAATGGTTAGGGAAGCGAATGGTGGCGTTTGGGTCAGGTGGAGGGTTATGGAAAGATGGTATTGGATAATCGTGGAAGTGGATGTTGGAGATCATGATTGGATCCCACCCATGTACGCGAAGCTTGGCTTGGCGGGTGTGACTAGTGGCACACACGAAGTGGACGGGGAGGTTGTAGGCGGAGATAAGGCGAGAGAGGTGTAGGAGCTGGTTGAGATGACCTTGTGCTGTGAAAGGTACCATCACAACACATACTTCTGACTGAGTTTCATCCATTATAATGTTCTTGTACGGAGTATTAGTTATTTTTTCTGGTATGATGATTTTGATGTGTCTTGGGCTATAATATATATAGATGATGAGTGATGGTATCGTGTGTGGGATAAATCGATTTCTGTTGTCCATGACCATGAGACAATGACATAGTAATATAGTATTGCTAAAAGTTAAGAAGCATCAAACAGCCGAACTAATATCATTTTGGGTTGGAAGATATATTAAAGGGTTAGTATATTAATTAGAAACGAACTTGTCACATTTTACATTGATTATATACACATCTGGTCATTTTAACTTTCAAATACGTTCTATTATTTAAATCCCATTCAGTATGATATATCACGCTTTTATACTAATTGTAGTGATCTACTTGACCAAACAACGATCGGAAGAAGATTAAAGCTAAAGATTGGAAGTTCATTGTAAAACATTGGGGTGATTAGAAGCTTGTATTAAGTGGATTAGGGTACACAATTACGCATATACGGATTACACGAGAATTAGGGAATAGAAACATATTACTATAAGCGAATTAAAAACAATCCCACCTCCTATAATCAATTCTAAGTAATCAGCTACTCGCCAAATTCAGCTGCTAACATCTTCAATTCTAACCACACTAACCGATTGTGCAACTCGGGCGCCATACATACCATCATATCATAGCTGTGGCCATGCAGGCCATATACGGGTGTTTGTTTTGTTTTTGTACATATGTATCCCGAATCTTTTATCAGGTGCCAAAACTGACTTCACATTTGGCCCATGCGTGTTCTCTTTTACGTTAAAGCAAAAATATTACTAGCGCATACACTAGGAACAGAAGAGAAAGCCAGAAAAAGAAAATAAAATAGAGGATATTCTGTTTTCTCTTAACTTTGTTTCTAACGAGAGGTTAGACTCGCCGTGGGATGTAAAACACTACTTTTCTGAACTTATCTGCCCTTAAGGTCTGTTCAAACACAGTCAGTTGGTAACCATTTGCGGCTGCCCTAACCACTATCAGCTAGTTTAACGATTGCTTCTCATTTCTCGGTTTGCAATTGATTCGCACTTCCATTAGGGGTTGTTAAATCTTCTGCTTATGATAACAAAATGTAAAATAAGTACTAACAAAATTATATGCGAGATAGAATGTGCAATTACCATAAATACTCAGCTTTTAGAATAACGCACATAAGCTAAACCCTAATAATGGACCTCAGACCCATAATTAGGCTTGGCCAATAATCTATTAGTCTAACATTCCTTTGAACGGAATTTCTGATACGAACAAGCCGGATGAATGTTGAAGCTGTTTTTCTTCTCTTTTTCTTTGTGTTTTATTTGCACAGAGATGGACATGTACTTGACGGCATAATTTATTGTATACTACTTCTCGGTTTCCTCCATTTTATACGAGGGTTGCAATTCTTTTACCTCATAGTTTTTTTCGACTTTAGGAGGAAGTGTCAATTTTTTTACGAACGAATTTTGTTCAGCAACGAAAACATTTAGATGAGCAAGAAGAAAAATAAGGTTGATCAAAAGCAACTCATATATTTTTACTTTGAACACGAAAAATGAAATCATAACTAAGAAAAAGAAAATAAAGCGAAAATAAGGAGATCCCGGTGGATAATCAACAAGTAGCCGATCACCAACACTTTTTTGTATTGGAAATAAGTGTCCTTTTTTTAATTTTTGATAGTAATAATGATTAACTATGACTATTTTTACTAATTTACCTTTATAATTAAGACATGCATTAATAAATTATTCTTGATTTCTAAATTAACTATAAGGGAAAAGTAATTTTCTATCAATTAAACTAACCTTAATTACATATATCATAATTGATTTATTTTTTATTTGTGGACACTCTTTTCTAAAACAAAAAGCATTATTGAACATATTCCATATGTGATATAGCATGTGTATTTACATTACACAATTGGCTCTGAATAAAAGATATAAACAAAAGCATAAACCTAATGAACCTCAAACCTACGAGACCAATAATCTATTAGGTCAACACAAAACTCTCTTTACATAATTTACCGTGTACATAAAAAATATACATATGTAACATTGAATTGGATAAAATGTAAAAAATTTCGATGTTAGTGGTTCTTGGATTATTTGGAGGCTTCGCGATGACACCAATCATCCTTCTCAAAAGACCACAAAGGGAGCTGATCATACCGATGATATCAAGACGCTCCATTGGACATCCCTTAGGGCTAAATCCCTTCTTCAAATTGGATTAAGTTGTTTTTTACTTCCAAAAATATGTACCTAAATGATGATTAAAAATTACCTTACAACATTTATTTCAATTAATATTTGATTAACTTAGTAATTTGGTATAAGAATTCTACGTAAACAATGTTTTTGTTTGAATTAGATTTTTGGTAATCAGAGGTATCACACAGTATGTACACAACACAATACAAGAAACTAGAACGATATATAACTACCAAATGCGCAAATTTTGTTTATTAAAGAAACTTACTCAAAACTCCAATTTGATATAATGTAATTTCTACCTTTCACAGATATATAGGTTAAATAATACATAAGACTATAACTACTATTACATTAGTAATACCTTAAATAAACAAATAGGACAAGTTGGACTTGAACTCCACAACACGACCTTGACCACGACCACTACAAGAACCTCGAGAATATGAACTATGTCATCTTTCTGTCAGTCTATTGAAATAACTGACGAAAGTCATGTTCAGAGGTTGCGTTAGTGAGTTGGTGAGTTCCCATACCGGCCTACCCTAGGGCATGAACAAATCCAATTTAAGCCTTTATGAAAGTGGGTCACCTTATTTATTTAAGCCTAAACTAGGAATGGGCTAATAGAAATAGTAAAAGAAAGGTTAAGGCGATGAGGCGAGGTAAAGTAAATCAACAATAGGCCCTATCCAAAGAAGGGGTCTAGTCTGAAGCTGGTCTCGTGCTAGATTCAACAGAATGGCGAGAAGGCTGACATGAAGGCTTTCATCAAAGGCAAAGCGATGGTAATTCTCTTTTGAGGCGGCACACACGACTCATCCTAAGTGAGGGCTTAACCAACGACACGTGCCTTTGGGGGCTTGCTTGGCTAGAAAGAAAAAGTCTTCAGCCTAGCTCAACTAAAAGGAGAGGAAGCGCCTAAAAGAAAGCCTTTTTCGATATTTCTTATAGGCCGCAGTACCTATTCTATTAGTCAATCTTGGAGAACATAGTACTAGGACTTACTAGATGAAAGACCTTGATTGGTGAAGGGCTTACTCTTCTTGAGAAATTTTTCACGTCGGAATATTCAGTCCTAGCATAAATAAAATTCTCTTGAGCATTGTCTGCATTATCTTCTTCCTTGACTCTTTCTTCATACGCTTCAATCGTCCATCCATATCCTCAAACCCGTGGGTTTAAGGCCTAATACATGTTCTAGTCCTTCCATGACATGAACAAAACATCTAGGAAGACTTGTGAGAAACCTCTTTACGAGTTTGTGTTCGGAGATGAATTCTCCAAGCGTAGCTGACTTAGAAGAAACACCTAACAACTTCACGACATATGTGTCTATAATCTCTTTATCTGACATCTTTAGATTCTCGAACTCTATAATTATGGTTTAAATACTATTTTCCTTTACACGATCAAATTTATCTCTTCCCACATATCTTTCCCGATTTCTTTAACCATGTCTTCTAGGATTGAGTGTAACAATAATCATTTCACAATATTATTCTTATTGGCATTGAAAAATCATGGATCTACCACATCCCAGACTTTGTGAGTTCCAATAAGTACTTTCATTCGTATCCTCCATGTGGTGTAGTTTTTGTCTCAATACTGGACATTGATACGTCAAGCTAGTGTCATCTGGTTGTGAAGTACCATTCGACATACTTAATCTTTGTTTGGATTGCGAATAAGTTTGTAACGGGGATTTATCCATCCCTTAAACCATAACTAGATATAGTTAACCTCGTTTTTGTTGAACACGCGCATGATAATCAACGATATCCCGAATTTACTGTGCAAAAGTTCTAACACTATACGAGACAGTCAACCATCCATAAGGCAATTTCCAACTCGTTGTATGAACTATAAAAACAAGTCACGGTATGTTTTTAAAGTTGATCAGTAACACATTACTAACCTCATAAGCACATGTTACTATTTAACTTTGGTTTTTGGTTTTATGTAATCTTAACTCGCGGTTACAATTTACCAACAATAACATGTATGATACTTGATTAAGAACACTACTAAGGCTATAAATACAACAAAAACATTGTCGTTACAATCATGACTGATAGAAAACTTCACATGTATAACCACATAATTCGGTGGTTATATCTCACTGTTTTATTAGATATTATGAATCCCTAATTTCTGCTAACAGGTGGCCTATGATCACTTAAAGACTTTGATCAAGCAACCTCTTGATTAAAATACACGCGACTTAAAACCCTTCATTGATCACAAGCTAAAGGTAGAATTTCGTTAAAGTTTTGTCTAACCCTAATTCTCAATATCACATGTAACTCATGCTGTTCTTCCAACGCATGTTCCCAGGCTATGATAAGCAGATGGTGGTCACGGATTCTGGCCCGTATTTGCATCAAAAATCCTCAACGATTTGCTAATAGCTCTGATACCAATTGTGGTAATCGAGGGTATCACGCAGTAGTTATGGATAAAACACAATAACAGAAAACTAGAACACTATATAGTTGTCAAACGCGTATATATTTTATGTAATATTTAGGTTTCCGACTCGATATTGCGGGACGACTAATACAATGGAAACTACCTTTTGGATAGCCTGAAGTCTTCTCAGGTGAACAACTGTTGCAATCCCGAAATGTACACACATAATGAGGTTTGTATAAACTAATTCAAAACACCAATTTTATACAATTAATGCCCTGCCCTCCATGGTATATATAGAGTAAACGAAATTCGTGAAACCATAACTAGGATTACAGTATTAGGGTATGATTGGAGAAATAGGTTGGGTCTTGGTCTATTGTTGGAGCTGGAGATAGGGCTTATATTATAAGCCAAAACTTAAATTTGTATTTTTGTAAACTTGTTTGGCATCCTAGCCGTCATAACACATTCTAAGGTCACAAGAAGAATTAGATTTCTAAATGTTGTATTTGACATTGTAGTCTAGTTTTTATGTGTTCCTTCCTTAAGTTGGATGTTTATATAACGAGTAGAGATGTGGGACTCACCCACATCTTTTTTACTTAACTATTTTTTACGTAATAAAATTTACTAGAGAAACCCTTCACCCATAAAATAAGCTTGTTTGGTAAATCGGCTAAGGCCAAGGCTTATTGTTTCAAAATTACTAAAATAGACATAATTGAATGAGCTTTTGGTATATGATATATGTAATTTTGTGGTTAAATAAGTAATTTATGATTTATAAGCTAAATTATTTTGGCTCTTTTATGGCCTGTGACTTATAAGTTATAATCCTTTCATAAGCCCGGCTCGACGAACGAGACTTATTTAATAAGCCAGCTTTTTTTAAAAGCCCAAGCTCCAATAATCCCCTGGCAAAACTTAATATCTTAAATAAACAAACAACATGAGTTGGATTAGCACTCCAACTAGGATATCTTTTCCTGATAACTCATGGGTCACGCTTCATAGCTATATCATGGTAAGGAATTCTCCGATACCAAAATGATTGCTAACGAAAATACTTTCATAAAGAATAATATATGTGGTAAAATATAAAAAGATAAAGCTACAAAAACCACCGTTTCAAGACTTGAAATATATAAGGTCTTTGATTTTAAAACACCATTAATGAATATATAGTCTTTCGCCTATATTCTTAGGATCATCTTGCAGTATCGATATATATAAGCCTATCAGTTATTAAAAGTTTAAAACATGTGAGGGAACTTTGCTTAGTTTATGTAGGTTCATATAATTAGATATGTTATTTTAGTTTAAGAAACACGAATATGTTCATTTTGTTATTACTAAAAAAAGATAAATTAAGCTCATTTATTGTAACAAGTTTTAATGACTTTCAGCCAAAAGTGTAAATAAACATGAACACAAAATTTCATTTTTTAAGTGTTCGTATTAGTTCTTTTGTTTGGCTAAACCTAAATTAACGAACACGAATAATACTCGCTCGTGGTTTTGGTTCTTTAGATCTACTTATAAAGTATCATATAATATAATATTTTAGTTTTCTTTTTTAGTATATTAGTTTATCTATATTTTTCAATCAACTTGTAATTTCTCATTGTGTTTTTGGTTCAAAACATAAATTTTATTGTTAATCGGATGAAGAGAAAAGTAAACAAAAGAAAGAAAACTTTACAAAAGCAACTCACTCCATGTTTTGATTTAGGCTTACAGAAGGCTTGAGCCGCCCGTGGGTAAATAAGTTTCTATTTAAAAACTTAATGTTCGTGTATCAAATAACCGTTCAAGTGTGATGCATATGATAAGCGACAATAATAATTAACTACGTAAATGGTCCTTGTGGTTTGTCGGATTTTACAAATTCAGTCCACTTATTATTTCTGTATGGGCTCTGGTCACACTAATTTTTATATGTTACGGATTCAGTCCCATTTACGCAAATGTTATTAGTTTTTGGTGCTAAGTTAGTAAAAAGGAAAAAAGTACCCTTTATTTTTTTATCTCTTATTATTATTGTCATAGTTACTATAGTTATCATTATCAATATTAACATCATTGTTATTATTATCCTTATTGTAGATCTTTTTATTTTGAAACTAAAGAGATTTACAACAAATTATTAGAAATATGATATACTATAGCCGGCTACCCGCGCAATGCGGCGGCGGGTAGCCGGTGACTACTTTTATGGCAAAAACAGATAAACGAAATCCATATCTTATATCGTAAGATTTGGCTAAACCTACGAAACCATCATTAAAGTTCATATCTTATGTCGAACAATGAATAAATAAAACATCAGTTGAGTTCATCTACATCAATGGTAAGCGCTTCTCATTTCTCATATTCTCACTGATTACAATTCTTTGCCGACGTAGTAGTGTATAATATTGGAAACATATGCACAAAATTATCGGCTATAATTTTGTTACATGAAACACCTAAACCATGCTTTTGAAACACCTAAACATAAGCATAGGTGTTACATGAAACACCTAAACCATACTTTTGAAAATAAACAATAGTAATTTAAAATAAGCAATAGTAACTCAAAGTGTGAAAATCCTCAGTTATTCATCTATCAAAACCAAACTAAACTAAAGCATCACCTACAACCACATCTAAAACACATTCAATCAAACATCAACATCTTAGTTACACGGGCTATTTGTTTTTTCTTTTGTGGATGGTTTATATATCCTGTTGCTTCGGTTGTTTGAATCTACTAAAAAATAATGTTTGAATGTTATACTTAGAATACATATATATCTGGTCAAAACACCACAAAAACAAACTTGAAACAACCCCAAAACTACATAAACACCAAAGAAACTACCCCGAATCAAATACCACCGTATTAAGCAAGATCTCGTGGTCTTGGTGGCGGCTTCATTTAATGGTGGTGGCGGTGCCTACGGCGGCGGCAACGACAGCGGTCGAAGTTGGATTTCAGATTTGTGTTAGAAAAGGAGAAAGGAAGAACTTGAAAGTTTAGATGTGTTTTGTGAGTTTAGATGTGTGTTTCTGCCTTTGTTTGTGTGTTTATATATAGTATTGTAGTAACCGAATATTAAAAACGCAAATTAATTCTCTTCTTTACTTTTTAAATGGGCCGTTACGTATTGACTTTTAAAAGAAAACGTAAATAATATTAGAGGACGTTTTGTAATTGAGCCATAAAAATAAGCTTTAATACTATAGCAGTTACAATACAATACAAATGCTTTTTATGTAACTTTTCTTTATTTCTTTTTATAGAAATGTTTATGGCTTAAAATTTTAAGACTTCCTTAAATAGAATGTCTTAAATCTTTTATAAAGTATTAAGATTTGGATCTCACTCCTTTATAATAGTGAAACTGGTCTTATTATATATGTGAACAGCAACACATGCCCTTAATGTCCTGAATCAAGAGAATTTTCGGATCTGCTTTAGCAAGATAACCGCGTCCTCCTTTAATTCCACGAAAGAAGAGAAAGAATAAGTGCAAACCTCATATCTAATAGTCGCACACTTAGCCATTGACTTAACGCGTTTACTTTGTGAAACATCAACCATCGCTCGACCGGGCACTAAATCAACCATCCTGGTCTACGTCAAAGGCGAAGATCCAGTCAAATCCATACAAACATCAATCCCTTGATCCCATGAGTAAATTAACATATCTGTTGGACATAATGGTTTCTCAAAACTATTATTATTATCTACAAATCCAAACCATATATCTTCATAATTTCCAACTAACACATAAAAACCTAATCCAAATACTTTTTCAACTTTTCCTTTACATCATATCTTGTACATCAACATCTTTTTCAATCTAAATTTAACGATCTACTATTAACAAATTAAAACAACTATACTAAGTGGCAGAGCTAACCGTGGCAGGGCAGGTAAAAAGTGGTTATCCATAGTGGTAGGTTTCCAAATTTGATTCCTAGCAAATTCAAGTTATCTAGTTGATTTGTGGGTTTTCAGATTTAGTTGGAATGGTGATGGTGGTAGCATAGTGGAGATTAACAAGAGGCGGGGCTCGATGGTGAAAAAAATGCTAATGTTGATGGTGATAATGGACTCGGTCGTCAAATGGTGTTGGGAGGAAGCGGTTGACTAGAATTTTAGAGAGTGAGAGTAAGTAGATGTGAAGTGGGAAAGAGATAGGAAGTGAATATGCCTTTCTAATTAACATTCAAACCTTGTCAAGTTAACAGAGTTCGAAAAAATGGATTAGACCCGTAATGGACCAAAATCATAATGATTGGAGCCGTAATAAAAATGAAAAATGAACTGAATCTATAGAGCCTGGCAAACCACAAGGACCATTTATGTAGTTGACTCTAATTCATAACTATAGTGATAGTAAAGAGAATGGAAGAAAACACATAAGCACAATGCAAGTATAAACAAAATGCAAATTATAAAGACAAACCATTAAGTAAAAGAATGATCAAACCGAACAAGATGGTTTATAGTGGTTAGGTGATAAAGCTTCTCTTCGCTCTACTCTACTGCATGAGCTTCCAACTTAATAGTTACTTCGCTAAGTCAACACACTCCTTTGTCGGTGAAGAAAACTTTATAGCCTCGCTTATAATGTTTGTCGATGCTAAAGTAGGTATCTTGCCCTTTTAGGTACCAACAAACCCGTTATGTCTTAGTGTTAAAGCCATAAATTACCAACATACTTTACTTTTTTTTCTTGACATTACCAAAATAGAATGTATACTCCTATTATACCTAATGAAACTTGTTGATACCAGCTAATATATGTAACATAACTATTTAATTTTCCACGTCATATTTAATTTCCACGTGGCGTTGAATTTCATTGATTTTATCCACGTCACTTTTGAAAAAGAAAGGTATATGCGGATCACTAAATATAGGAGTTTTTTTTAGGTTGGCACATTATATCAATTTAAAAGCTAAATATGAGAAATTCTTTTTGTTTCTTATGCGACAAACATTTTATTAAATATTAATAACAAAAATTCCCCGTCAAAAAGCTATATGAGACAACCCATATGACATCCAGCGCAAAAAAAAATAATTAACAAGTCTACAAGACCATTCTTAACCATCACACATGAACAACAAGTCACGAACATCACACACCAAAACGTAAAAAAAACCATTCCATAACAAATCACAACCGAATCTACAAAACCCAAAGAAAAAAGTCACAAAAATACTCAAGATCCAAAAGCATGAAAACCCAGATTTAAAATCAAGATAATATAACATGAAAATCCAGATACAATGGATCTTGATTCACCATCAAGAATTTCAACCGTAAACGATTCTTGATGGCTTGTTGTGGTTCATCAAGAGCAACAACAATACATCAGATGATGACGCGAATTCAGAATTTTGATGTCCCTTGAGAGTTGAAATTGTTTTGTTTAGCATTATTTGTAAATTAGTGTTTATGTTTTCGAATTGGGGAAAAATTCTAAGTGTTATCTATGTGTGTTTTGGTTAATAAACGATATTGAATCGTTGACTGTTAATGTAAGGATAGTGGAATACATGGCTAAAATGGTGAGATGTAAGGGTGACATAGAATATAAATAAATCAAAGTAAATAAAATCAATAGTTTTAGGTAATGTGTCGATTTTTTTTACCTTTTAACTCTTGAAACGTATTATAGAAGTATATTTTCGATTTTGGTAATATCGCGAAAAAAGTAAAATACGTTGGTATTTTATGGCTTTAAGCCTATGTATTAAGGCCCAAACATAACTGATAACGCTCAAGTAATACATGTTTGCGTGTGCGTTATCTGTATATATTTAGGTTAATTATATGAATTTTTGATACTTAATAGACTATATTTGATTTATAGGTTCTAAGTACGTGTCGTGGAAGAAAAGGAAGAAGACACGAAGAAATAAGTCAAGCGATGGATCTCCCGACACATGTCACTGTTAAGGTCATATCTTGACCATACAAACTCCGATTGAGTTGGTTCAAGCGGCCACGTAAAGTGAAAATATTTACCTACAACTTTGATATTTGGTCCAAAGTTGAAAACGTACAAAAGTATGCCGCACTTTCCATATTGGGCGCGCACTTTCCTTCCTGACGAAGTGTTGCGCACAGATTCACAAGTACTACGTACTTTCACCCCTGACCAAGTGCGGTGCACTTTTCCTCAACATTAATGAAACTTTGTCTCCAAGTTTAGAGAAAGTACGACGCACTTAGAAACTTGTGAGGCACACTTTGGGTCACAGAAAGCCTATACAAGCACCCCTTGGCTCTCACATTTCATATCAACTCACCACCACTTCTCCTATATTCTCCTAGTCAGTTTAGGACGAATTTTGGGTGTAGTAACACCATCTAAAGGGTTCGTAACATTTGGAATTATTAGTTTTGGTAATTAGTAATAGCTTTCATTTGGGAAAACTTGTAATCATCATCTTGGATCATATAATTTTGGTATAATCTATTATCCCTTTTGATATGATTATTTCTCGAATTATTATAAATAGAATGTTTGTTATTCCTTTGATTATGGAGTAGTCGTCTTTTGTTTGGTTAGGTGTACATAGAATCTATGAATTGATTTTCTAACATTGTAGGTGAAGAATGTACGCCGCACATGTAGCAATGTACGCCGCACTTCTTTTATGATATTTAGTTATACGCATGGTTGAAGTACTCTTATGCTCGATACTGTTATATTTGATCATTGCTATGTATTTGACTCAGTCTTGATTATAATATGTTCAAAATTGCTTATATGATTGATTGCGTTTCATGTCATCACACCAATGAATCTTGATATTTTCCTTGTGAAAATTGGCGGATAAAATACATAAAAACTCTTATATGATTTTTTTAATGCTTTGCCATGGGTTTGAAAGTGTGTGGCTCAGCAAGTACTTGAAATATCTAAACAACATAAAACCGATCTTTAAGCATTAGATATAACGAGATCTATAGGTCGAGAGGATTTCTTATTATGTTGAATAGTTGATACTTGTGTGACTAGTCATCATCACTTGTATTCATGCTTTGTTTACGTGCTTATAATCTATCCTTGTTAGTTGCTATTTTCATGTTGCTTAACCTTAACCAAACACACCTTTTAATCATTGTTTGAAGTATAATCTTTAGAACTTGTGACACTCTACAGATAATTGTTGTTACTTGTTAACAACGATCTCGTGGAACGACTTGGACTTGACTTAGACTATACTATACACGAAAGGGTATACTTGCTCATGTTGTGTTTTAGTCCCTCGTTTGGTAAAAACTAGTAATATAAATTTAAGACTCGTAGAACATACATCAATAACATACTTATTACCTTTATGTTTTAAGGACTAAACACATGAAACTTATAAACTTTATGTCTTAAGCTCAAACATGTAAACCGGTAACTTCGCCATCAGTGATTTCAATGGGACATATCTAATAGAACTTTCGATGTAAAAAAACAAATGAATTCTATTTTCTTTACTTTATTCGAATGCTGAAGTTTTGGGTAAATACTCTTAGCAAAAAAGTATTAGTAGAGTAGAACATTATGAGTTATACATGATAGTACGTATTGTATTTTGAGTGTTTATCCTATTTATTAATCTTGGTAACTTTAGGAAATCAATCTCTCCATTCTAGGTACACGAATTAAACATGAATGATGTCTAAGTTTTTATTGTACGTTCTCGAATCTATTTTGTTTGTCTTATGATGTGATCTTCAGGATTTATTTCTACCAGACGAGGAGTCGTATTCGTTTCCTAACAGATTTCATATTATAGTTTTTCAAATAAAATTTTATTACACAAATACTATGTAAATATATTGCTATACAAATTAATGGGTCCATCATTTTCATGTCCCAATTATATCTTTTTGTCATTATTTTGTTTTTTTTACTTGTCATACTTTATATTTATTATTCTATATTTTTCGTTTTCACAGTTTATAATAAAATTAAAATCATAAAAGTTACAAAAATCGATACAAGATGTCCAAATCAACAGATTTGTAAGGGCCAAAACTTCATTTTTCCCAAAAACTGATACGCCCGGGGCTTTATGCGGGTTGAGCCGAAGGGTCTGATGTTATCTATCTTTATATTTATGTTTATTTATGGTATGTTACGTCATATTAGGAATTTCTTATGTTATCAGTTATGTATTCGGCTATATATACCGAATGATTGATTAAAGAATGTTATGTGTTTTCTCAAATAAATCTCTGGTCTTCTTTTCTTCTATTTTCATAAGGAGCTAGCACGATGCTAAAAGTGGTGCCATATCTCGATACTATCCAAAAGGGTCAGATCAGTTGGTGCATTCATTGAGAGCTCTCATTGAGAGAGCTTATGATTTATGATACCAATCAAGAGAAAAAGTTATTGTTCATTAGAGCACTATTCATGTTAGTTCATCGAGGGTACTATTCATGGAACTATTCATCAATAATTTCTTTTATTGATTTCCGTGTTACCGGAGCATCAGGGAGCGGCAATCGGGACATACTATCCAGTCTCTTGCATAGGGTACGGTGGCCAAATATGTAAGTGAGTTTGTGATACTACAAAACGGGTAACAAGGATTTATTAATCTATACTTGCATGTTATTATATCACTGGACTTAAACCAGCTGTATAATCTACACTCTTAAGGTCAGCGCATACAAATTTAGGAGAAGCAATTTCCTTAGCTGGTATAATGGAGGCTTGTTTTAAAGAAACTGAAGAAAAAAATCTTAACGTTGAAGAGAAATGGGTTGTCCGCCTAACATGGCAAAGTGAAGAAGATTAAAGGGTCCTAATATGATGAAGATATTGGTGTTGATGATGTTAGTAGCGCACTAGAAGGTGTTTTCGATATTTGTGAGAGTAATATGGATAACATGGAAGTTCGTAACGAGTTTGACGATTTTACAGAAAATAGAGAGTGTGGAAGAGGTTGGAGGTGGTGGTTTTGATGATCTTTTGGATGAAATAAATTTGAATCTAAGCGAGGAACTAGAGAACAACAAGGTTAGTCCTATACTCACTTTTTTGATGGCTCGTGGAAGTCTGCAAGTTCGCCAACTATAATTTTGTTCAACTAGGAATGGATTTTTAGTCTTCTACGAAAAAGCTCAATCAACATATTCTCGGTATCACCTTGAGAGGCAAAATGAATTTTGAAGAGTGGAAGTATTATGTTCTGGGTAGAGTAAGGGGAAAAAGGGTATTGTGTTATGTCCATGGCATCGGAAGGAGGAAGATGAAAAATGGTGTCAGTTGCGGTAGCGAAAGGCAGGAGAACTGCGGGAGTAGAAGAAGGGACTGCGTTTGGATTCGCATATGGGATCCCGGAATAAAAAGTGTTTTTCAAGAGATCACCTTAAAGGCAATGTGATTTGAGTGAACGGGGAATGATGCGTCCCAAGCTTTGTGTAAATCTGGTCAAACAGGCCAATGCTATTTATATTTATATATATGTTTATTTAGGATTATATCATATTAAGAATGTATTATGTTACAAATTATGTATTATGCTATATGTATGAAATTATTGATTTATGAATATTATGTATTTTGTCAGATAAATCTCTAGTCTTATATTTATTTATTTTTTTAAATAACTAGCACTCGTTAAAAGTAGTGCTTTATCTATATACTACTCGAAAAAATCGTATCAAAAGCTCATGCGCATAACTACACAAACTGTAATCATATACTCGTAATATTTTACTTTTCAACATTTTGCATGATTTTTAGTACATGAAAACAACAAGTATGACATTAATAACATTAATATTTAATAGCAATAATTATGGTTGTTGTAACTTTAAAATTTTATGATTTTACGATATTACAAATTAAAAATGATCTAGATTTTATATGAAAAATGCTTAAAATCTTATAGTGATCGTGATTTTGATCGTAAAATCTTAAAATCTATTGTGTTTCATCAAAGATTAAAACCAAAGAGCTAAAATCTATGTTGAATATACAAACATCACCACGACAGGTGTATGATCCAACAACGAGCAAAGAGACCAACAGACTGCACACGCTTCACTGTTCCAAACAAACTGCAATATACCACATATCCCATACACCTTTTTTGAAAGTTTATGGACATAAATTTAATAGTCGTGTGTTAGGATCAAACTCGAGATTACAGGAATGCACACAATACGTAAAGGGTTAATTTATTTAATAAATGTATTTATTATATTTATTAAATTAAACCGAGATTTAACTTAACGGTCGTTAAAATAATTAAAAATTAAGTATAACGATCATTGTGGAATTAAATAGAAGGAGAAAAGAAGGATCCGGAACACCCCACCAAGGGGTCTTCGTCGGTCGGTTATAGAGACAAACGGGGAAAAGGATTTTTTTTTTTCCTAATTTGTTATGACTAGGAATCCAAGATTTGCTAGCCTATATAAACAAACCCCTTACCCTCATAATTCTTCACCCCACTCTCTTTCTCCTCTCTTGCGATCGCCGGCCAAACACCCCTTTAGGGTTTTCATTTGGTTTTTGATTTAGCTATTAGTCTAGTCCTAGCCCCTCTCTAGGGTTGTTGGGTAAATTTTCCACAAACGTAGAAGCCCGGTTTACACGTGCTAGAATCACGATTAGCCCGTTGCATTACGTGTGTACAAGAGCGCAATATAGTCTTACTTTAGACTATATCGTGGTAGCATTCGTTATAAACCCTAATTGGTGGTTCGTTGGTGTTCTTGTGGATTTGCTCTAGCTAAAAGGTATGTAACCCTAACTCGATTAATTATAAATGTGAATTATGATCTTGTTAAATCGCTTCCGCTATGTGTGCTTTGATCTTATTTAGGGTTTTGTATAATTGTTATGAGCTTTATAAACCTTCAGTGGTATTAGAGACAAGTTTTAACATGTTATAATTATCGAGATCTAAAGTTTTTTAACGAATAATGATTTGAGTTAAAACTACATGTTGTTTTTTAGGTTTTCACAAAATTATGGTTTTTTGTTTTTTAAATAAATCGGCGTAGCCGAATTTTTTATAAAAAAAATTGAAACCCTAAAAATTGCATGTTATAATCTTTAGATGTTTGCATGAATTAATTGTTATATCGTGTATGGCTACGATCCGTAGAGATTTAATTATTAAGATTGTGTGGGAGATCCGTGATGAACATGCATGTTTTCACGGATCATATGATTTTATATGCTATTTACTTTATTTGATTCAAAGTTTTAAAAATTAGGGAAGACTTTTATATGTTTATAAAACCCTAGATTTTATGATCTTTGAATAAATTGTTATGCATTTGGCTATTTGATTTTTTTTGTGCCTACTTGTTTTCATGCATTTTATATTAATTGTTTGTTGTAAACAAGGGTAATTTTTCCAAGAAAAATATGGACTAAATCATATCAAAATTAATGAATTGTTTTGAGATCTAAATTACATAGAATTGTGTTGATTGATAATTTTCAATGATAATTTAACGGCCTACTTCTTTTGACAAACTATGAAGTGGGTATAACGCACCGCTGGTTTTGTACCCGGTTAAGGAAGGAGGTTTTAAGCCATTAGTCGCTGACCGAATTCCCGGCTCGCCTGTGCGTCAAATTGAAATTACCTACGATTATTATTTGCATTATATCTTAAGGTTGATTTGCCGCAAATTCACATCTGAAACACAATGAATAAGGTTATTGCTTTGTGCTTTAGCCAAGTTCTAGGAATGTAAATTGTGAATTGTTGTGGGTAAAATCTTTAATTGGTTTAACCAATACCTCAACCAATATATGGCGAAATTTTGTCTCACCAAAAGGTTTACTAAAAGTTTTTATTAAAATAATGTTATGGAGTTGTATGCATGCTTCTCCATACATGATTTTGACACCAAAAATCTATAGCCTAAAATTTAAGTCATATGTCATCTAATTGAGGAACACTTGAAGTTACTATTGTCGTCATATGAGATTCTGGACTATGTTGTGATGGAAATAAAATGTTCATAGAATGAGAATTCGCATGAATGTTTTACGTTCTTTAGATTAGTCGATTTAATTAAGTTACTCGGTGAGATCTGGAAACTTAAGGCATAAAGTAGGGATGAAACATGTTTACAATGCAAAATGACTTTTGGCAATGTAAATCCCTAAAAATATCTAGAAATTACAAATTTGTTTGTCAATTATTATCCGACAAGTTACCATGTTTAATACATTTATCACTAGCAGATCAACTAATGTGATGAGTTTATGTCAATGTGGATTCTAGTTTCAAGGAAAATACTATGGTTTTTATTATCGGGGTAATTTTGTTTTCTTGAATGGTATTATCGAAAATACTAATATTTTGAACTTATTTCTGTAGAAATGGCTCAACCCGATAACCACACTTTGAGTTCTGCCTTCAAGACTTATCTTAAACGTCAGGAACTAACTGGCCCAAACTTCAATGATTGGTACCGCTCACTTAAATTGTCTTGAGAGTAGTGGGTACATCTGAATACTTGACCAAGGTGTTTCCTGCGCCCTTTGCCCATACTGCTACTGCAGTCGAAAGACTGAATTATGAGGCTGAGGTTAAGAAGAGCAATGATGTGGCTTGCTTAATGCTCGGAAAAATTGCACCTTTCTTACAAACAAAGTTTGAACTCTTTGATCCAAACCAAATGCTTGAAGAGCTCAAGGCAATGTTTGAGAAGCCTCAAGCTGTGGAGATCTACGACTTAGTAGATGCTTCGCATAGTTGTAAGCAGGCCCCTGGGAAATCCGTAAGTGCACACTATCAAGAGATGAAGGGTTACATGGAACAACTCATCACACTTGGGAAGCCCTATGACAATGATTTGGCGATTAACCTAATCAATAGGTCCCTTAACAAGGACTTCAATGATTTCTTTAGGAACTTCAATATGCATTGCGCGGGGAAGACAGTTAATGATTTGCACGTAATGCTCATTGACTATGAAAAGGGTTTTAAAGACAAGGCAAGTACATCTACTTCTACTCCTCCTGTACTTTATGTACAAAATGGTAGAGTGAGCAAGCCAAAACCACAAGCGAACAAGAAGAAAGGCAAAGGTAGAGGTGATAAGGGCAAGCAAGTTGCGACTCATTCGAAACCTAAGCAGAACTTTGTTAAGAAGAATCAATCTCAAAAGGATAAGACTTGTCACCATTGCAAAGCAAGTGGCCACTGGAAGAGGAACTGCCCTCTTTATCTCAATGAGTTACCAGAAAATAAGAAGAAGGCTGAGCTAAGTGTTGCAGCACCTTTAGGTAACTTATTTATGATAGAGTTATTTAATCTTACATACAAATCAAACTCCTGGATATATGATACGAGATGTGGTATTAACATTTGTAATACGCTGCAGGGATTTGAGTTGGAAAGGAAGCTATCCCATGGGGAACAATATCTGCAAGTGTGCAATGGAGCACAAGCAGGTGTTGAAGCTATAGGAACGTTTAATTTAGTTTTACCTTCAGGTTTAGTACTGATCTTAAACAATTGTCATTATGCACCTTCAATTGTTAGGGGTGTCATTTCCTTTTCTTGTTTGTTAGATCTTGGATTTATTCACACTATTGATAATAATGGAATTTCTGTTTTCAAAGATGGTTTATTCTATTTTAATGAAATTTATGTGAATGGTGTGTTTGAAATTAACATGCATGATAATAATTCCAAGAGTAATAATTATTCTGTTTTTAGCATGAATAAGAATAAAAAGTTAGACAAGAACTCTTCTTATCTTTGGCATTGTAGACTTGCCCATATTGGGAAGACGTGCATACAAAAGCTTCAACGTGATGGTCTTTTGGAAAATATCACTGATGAATCATTTGATAAATGTGAGTCTTGTATCTCTAGAAAGATGACCAAGAAACCTTTTAATAGCAATATTGAAAGGGCTACTGAACTACTTTATTTGATACATACGGATGTGTGTGGACCACTTAGACATATGTCAAGGAAAGGTGCTAGCTACTTCTTAACATATACGGATGATTATAGCCGTTATGGTTATGTTATTTACTTAAAGCATAAACATGAGGTGTTTGAAACATTCAAAATGATTAAAGTAGAAGTAGAATTGCAACTAGGAAAGAAGATTAAAGCTCTTCGTTCCGATAGAGGTGGTGAATATTTAAGTCAAGTGTTTAAATATTATTTAAGTGAGAACGGAATTGTTCAGAAACTTACTTCTTCGTATACTCTACAACAAAATGGTGTATCCGAAAGGAGAAATCGTACATTATTGGATATAGTGCTGTGACACCCCAGGCAAATCCCACATCGGCTGTGGCCAGGAGAGATCTTGGCTCATAAGAAAACATTTGTCTTCTCATGACACAACGCGTTTTGTGGTCTACTGCACGTGGGGTTCTTAGGAACTGGCAGTTAAGCGTGCTCATGTCAGAGTAGTACTAGCCTGGGTGACCAGCCGGGAAGTACTTACATGAGGGCCACAAAGCAAAGCCGTGAGCCTATGGGCAAAGCGGACAATATTGTGGTCTGAGTAGGCGGGATGTTACAAGTGGTATCAGAGCCACTCCTGAGCCGTTCAGGATGGTGGGGCAAACCTCATCGAGGACGATGAGTCCCGAAGGGGGGGGGGTGATTGTGACACCCCAGGCAAATCCCACATCGGCTGTGGCCAGGAGAGATCTTGGCTCATAAGAAAACATTTGCCTTCTCATGACACAACGCGTTTTGTGGTCTACTGCACGTGGGGTTCTTAGGAACTGGCAGTTAAGCGTGCTCATGTCAGAGTAGTACTAGCCTGGGTGACCAGCCGGGAAGTACTTACATGAGGGCCACAAAGCAAAGTCGTGAGCCTATGGGCAAAGCGGACAATATTGTGGTCTGAGTAGGCGGGATGTTACAAGTGCGATCTATGTTTCATCTTACAACTTTATCATTATCCTTTTCGAACTATGCTCTAGAATCTGTTGTTCTCATTCTGAATACGGTTCCCACAAAGAAGGTTGATAAGACACCATATGAATTATGGCATGGCAAAAAGCCATATTTGTCTTTTTTAAATATTTGGGGTTGTGAGGCATATGTCAAACGTGACTCTGGAGATAAACCCCAACAACGCTCTGTGAAATGTATCTTTGTAGGTTACCCTAAGGAAACTATGGGTTACTACTTTTATTTCCGCCTGAGAACAAGGTTATTGTTGCTAGGTATGGAGACTTCCTTGAAAATTATCTTGTAAATCAAGAACTCAGTGGGAGAAATTGTGATCTTGAATAAATTCAAGAAGATACATTGCCTTTTGAAAATACTAGCAAAGAAATTCCGATAAAACCAGAAATTCTGGGAGTTCCACCGGAATTAATTCCTCCACGTAGATCTGGAAGAACTATACGTGCGCCAAGCAAACATGTCTTAATATAGAGGATGATGAGGAGGAAGTAGGGGATCTTGGTGAACCTGCTAACTATCGATCCGCAATGCTTGATCCAGCAAAGTATAAATGGATAGTTGCGATAAATGAGGAAATGAAATCCATGGAAATCAACGATGTTTGCATTCTTATTGATACGCCTAAAAACGCTAAAGTAGTGGAAAATAGGTGGATTTTCAACAAGAAAACCGATATGGATGGTGACGTACAATTCTATAAAGCACGGTTAGTAGCTAAAGGTTTTACTCAAACTTTTGGTGTAGACTAAAGGAGACATTTTCTCCGGTGGCAGACTTACGAGCTATTAGGATTCTCATAGCTATAGCAGCATACTATGACTATGAGATATGGCAAATGGATGTTAAAACTGCCTTCTTAAACGGTCGCTTAGATGAAGATATCTATATGCAACAACCGGAAGGGTACGTTGATCCTAAATATCCAAAGCGCGTGTGCAAACTTCAAAGATCTATTTATGGTTTAAAGCAAGCATCGCGTCAATGGAATAAACGATTTGATGAAGAAATAAAAAATTTGGAATTTATTCAAAATTGTGATGCGCCATGTGTATATCGCAAAGCTAGTGGGAGTAATGTAGTGTTCCTAATTTTATATGTCGATGACATATTAATAATAGGAAGTACATTCCAAGACTTAAGGAAGTTAAAGATTATCTTGGTAAATGTTTTTTCTATGAAGGATTTGGGAGACGCTGCATACATTCTGGGAATAAAAATCTATCGAGATAGGAGTAGACGGTTAATTGGTCTTAGTCAAGATGATTATATTGATAAGATATTGAAGAAGTATAACATGCATAACTCTAAGAAAGGTTTTCAACCTATGGAGGTTAAGCATGAACTAAGTCATGAGTTAGATGCATCAACACCCGAAGAGGTGGCTTATATGCAAAAGTTGTCTTATGCTTCGGCTGTAGGATCTATTATGTATGTTGTAAGATGCACAAGGCCTGATGTGGCGTATGCTCAAAACTTGGTCAGTCGTTACCAACAGAATCCAAGGAAGCTCCACTAGACTGTTGATAAACATATACTAAAGTATTTTAGGAGTACAAAATATATGTTTTTGGTATTTGGGGGTAAACCAGACACGAAACTGAATGTTACAGGTTTATGTGATGCGTCCTGGCAATGTGATAAAGACGATACGAAGTCTCAGACGGGTTACGTGTTTGTTATCAATGGAGGAGCAGTTGACTGGAAGAGCAAGAAGCAGGCAGCGATTGCAATGCATGCTACTCAATTTGAGTACATGGTTGCTTCAAAAGTTGCAATGAAAGCTGTTTGGATTAGGAAGTTTATTGGAGATCTTGGAGTGATGCCTTCAATTAAAGAACCTATTGATATATATTGTGACAATTCTGCTGCAATCATATTCACCAATGATTCTGGAGTCATGAAAGGCGCCAGACACTTTAAACGTAGATATCACTATGTTCAGGAACAAGTTGAAGCTCGAGAAATAAATTTGATAAAAGTTCACACATATGATAACGTAGCTGACCCTTTTACAAAAGCTCTAGCTAGACCTAAGGTCATTAAGCATGCTAGAGGAATTGAACTTCAGTTAGCTAGTGAATTCATGCAAATCTGCGATTAGTATTTGGATAAAGGATGTTTAAATGTAACACCCCACTTGGATAAGTGGACCGTTAGGTGTATTTATGGCGTGTCATCAAAGCATAAGGTAAATGTCCTAAAACATTAACTGACCATAAAGGAAATACCAGAATCAAACATCGGTAATCCAAACATAAGCTCAAAACATAAAAAGTAAATACTAAAGGAAAGGACTGAACAATGTCCAACAGGCAATATAAGAATGAAGTGCATAAAGTAAAGAAGTCTGGATTGCTTCCATCCAATGCACAAGCTCTCAAAATCTTAAGAGTGTCCTGGTGTACCTGCCGTTAGAACATGAAAGGAACTACGGCTGAGCATAACGCTCAGTGAACGGATATAAAGCATGATAAGAAATACTGAAACGAAGCAGATGATATAATACTGAAGTTGTAAGACTGATAAATAGAGTTGCAACGGAAACCTGTGTAAAAATCTAAAAAGTCTGATTTATAAATAATAAAGCTGAACTGTTATCTGTTAACTCTGAAAACATGTATTTACTGTATTTTAATTGCCAAGAGATTATATAGGTCGTGTGTTGAAACAACTGTTGCATGAATAACTGGAGGGGTGACCTCGTCATGCTGTAGAGGGGTGACCTCTAAATAATGTGTTGGGTGGAGGGATCAGCTCCAATGTGAAGGATGTAGAGCACACACCACATTCACCTAATAAACTGTAAACTGATAAGCCTAGGATGCATCCATACGCCCCACTAATAATACTGATAAAATGGCCAAGCTGAGCTGAGTGGGACGATGCAGGATATCACTCTCCTGCATGTGAGTCACGACACCGGTGCCTCTAGTGCCATGGTTACGGTACCTCCGTAACTAGTACATAAACTGGTCATGCTTGTATATAAAGCTCAAGCAATATCTTAATTATTAAAATAATTATTGATAGTGTAAAACATCTACTGGGGAAAACATTTGGCTGCAGACGAGGAATCCTAATCATGCATAGAGATAAGTCCATACTGAAGGACGGGAAATCCGTACCTCGTGTCCAGTAATGAATTAAGAATGAAAACTGAAAGGTCTACTCCGACTTCACGGTTACTACATAAATAAGGACGCAGAGATGAGTTGTCTGATATTTGTTTATTTTTTTATTTTTTTATTTTTACTGATCTTTTTATGTTCTTAGTTTGATTCAGTATATTCTTGTATTACTGTACTGCATAATCTGGTAAATCTAAATGTTCTATTATATTACTGATAAGTGTATTCTTGTAATTCTGATTACCGTATGATATGTATTTCTAGTATTTACGATCTTACTAAAGTTAGTAACCTGCCATACATAGAAAGTTTCCTAATTCAGAAGTATTTCCAATTTAATATCTTTGAAATTACATCATCAATAAATCATATGTTTTTAATAAGATAAACGATCAAGCGAGAATCAATTTAATTTTATTAACTAAATTAAATAAATCGTACAATATAATTGATTTATTAATAAAACTCATTTCTAAAAATGATTTATCAGTTTAATTACTCCCATGGTTCCCACTGTTTTTGTTTATTTTCCCACTGCCAATGCAATTTTCCCACTGCTTGTTAATAGTTCCCCCTGCTTATGCAGTTTTCCCACTGTTATTATATTTGTTCCCACTGCTTGTGTTATGTTTCCCACCGTTAGTTCAGGGTTCCCACTGTTAGTTCAGAGTTCCCACTGTTAGTGTTTCTGACAGACCCAACAGCCCCTTACCGCCTGATAATCCCAAACGCCCCCTATTGCTGCGTTTTCCCACTGTTACGAGCCAAACACCCCTGATGGGTCAGTTTTGTTGCGGCTGGGCCAAAGAAACACCACCGAGACGTGGTGGCGTCTCGGTTTCATTAAACCAATTAAACCCGACACCCTTTTTATATATATAACCCCAAACCTGACTACTACATGGTTTAATTATGATTAAAGACTGATTATTTTTGTGGTTTCAAGAAGATCATAAGATGGGTGCGGAAAAAAATGAGGAAGGGACGACTTACCTTTTGTTCGTTATTAAGATGGATTAAGAACACACAATCGAATCAAACCCAAAATCCGAGACCCATGTTGTCTGAATCTAGCCGGCGGGCTCTTTTCTTTTTTTCTTTTTTTTCTCTTGTGTCGGCAGGAACAAACCCTGCTTGTTTCTTATTACTTTATTTTTTTTACTCAAACCAAACGGGCCTAAAGCCCATGACTCTTTCTTTTAAAAAAAAAAAACAAAACCGGCCATGGGCTTTTTTTTACTTCTCATTTTTTTTCCATTCTAATCCGTGCCTTTTTAAGTATATATACTTTTCATCATTTTTTAAACCTAATCGTATGTATTATTCCCGCGTGTTTTTATTTTCTAAAACGTAAAATTTCTGTGTATTTAATTTACGAACAATCAAATACGGGTTTTACAATTCTTCCCCTCTAAAAAAAATAATTTGACCTCGAATTAAGGATGCAATTATGCGGCGGTTTTACAATTCTCCCTCTCTAAAAGGAAAATTCATCCTCGAATTAAAGGTAAACTAAGCTGGTGAAATTTATATAAGCTGAAAGACAGAAAGACTAAAAGGACATGAAAGCTAAAAGAGATATAAGCCGAAAGACCATTCGTGCTCGATTTAGAACATATTGATGCTGAAAGGGTATAACGTGACATGACTGAAGTGAACATGGAAAGTAACATGTCTGGAAGAACTTAACTGGATTAATTGAAGGAAAATGGATGAGAGGTCCGGATGGACTCCTCCGTTTCGAGTGGTTTCCCGCTCAAAACGATTCCTTAGAAGGTCTAAGCATAATAACAATCTTGGTCCTGATGACCTTGTCCTGATGATTCTGAATGGTTTCTGGTTCCATACTTAAGATGGATTTTCTGAATCTGATGGAATGAACAAGCTATGGCATGTAGTATACATGAAATCGTACATACAAATATCCTGAGAAAATAACATTTATATCTCTGAGCAAGCTGTTGAGAATATATAGGGACGAACTACGTGAACAATTATGAACGTGCTACGTGAGCAATTGTGAACGTTGTTCGAACGTTGTGCATGAAATATATCATGAATGTGATACGTGAAACATATTGTGGGCGTGATACTAGAACATATTATGAATGTATGCTGACTAAAGAAGGAATGCCAAACGATACGGCCTGAGACGTGAAACGTCTACCTGAGTATGGAAAAGCTGTGCTAACTTGAGTCTGGTTTCTTAAGCTTTTTGTGACCAACTCCGGTACCAGACCTAGAACGTATCCACGGAGATGGAACACGAACCTGAACGTGAACAATGTCATGAATGCGAATCGTGAACTTAAATCATGAGATGAACTGAGACAGTATCATACTGTGAATAAGACGTAGACGTGAAAGTGAAAATAACATGAACGAAAAGTGAACGTAAACATATACGTGATCATGAACATATATTCTGTCTGATATAATGGTCGTTGGAATACCTTGAATTCGTACAATTTACTTGAAATTTTTCTGCAGGTCCGCTACTGCGTGATCCTTTCGAATGAAAGAAACGCGCAGGCTGGTTACATGGTTGACGATAACTTAGATAGTATCATACTTTCTTTGAGCATGTGGTAGCTGATATCAATTTCATAGAATTTCGTCTCATTTCAGTTCAGAAATGCCTAAGGTTGTAGTAACTCACTAACATGACGGCGTTCTATTTTGAACCTGCGGTATGTTAGGCATCTAGATATAAACATAGTTGTATTAATGTGTGATACTGTTTCTATCAAAATTCTGTCTGAGATTATGGAACATTCTGGTGGAAATCTGGTTGAATCGCTATGGAAGAATTTCTTGCGAGAACTGTCAGCAATTTTTGCGGTAGCAGTCAATTGAGTTCTAAAAAAAATTGCAGTTCGTTCACAGGCGTCAGTCGGGACCATCAGGTGATGGCCTTCACCTTCGCAGGATTGTCTGAAATAGGGTGGTTCAGAAATGCCACTTCGTGCAACTGGAATTCACATCTGGAAAGCTGCTTATATAATTTTCTCCTATCGGAGATTCTGTTCAACTATGAAAAGATGATTCTCTTGTACTTCTCTTAGAATTTAGCAGATCAGAATGTTATCAATAAATATATTGACGATTTGTCTGAGAAGCCATGGAAAAAAAATTATTCATAAATTTCATACTATAGCTGGAGTATTAGGGAGACTATAACGTGTGCAACAGCAGTCTGGAAAAAAAATCTCATGTTCTTTCTCTCACCACTGCTGGTGGCATAATCGTGAATCGTTCCAGAAAATGTTTAAGACGTCGTAGCAGGTCAGGTAAACCTTCAATACGTGAGATGACATCGATTATGAATGGTGATCTTGTAAAGTTTTCCGATGGTTAATACATGATCTCATGTTATTGGCCTTCTTCCTGATGCACCAAAAACGGTGCACCTTTTGGTGATGTGTTAGGGCGATTAAGCCTCGTTCCGGTAACTCTGGCAGCTAATGCTGTAACTCTTTTAATTTAGTTGTAGCCCTGCGATAAAGAGTTATGAAAATAGGTTCTGTTCTTGGGACAATTTCTATATTAAACCCTGTCTCGTGGTTAGGAAAGAATTTCTGGAAAAACCCTTTGGAATGGCCTTTGGAACTTTAGGATAATCTGTTGATCATGAGTTTAAGGAACTTCAGAAGTAATTTATAACTGGTAGCAAAAAGTCTTCGTAGCTATGGATTGAGAAGTCACGCGCTTATAAAGCAAAATAACTTGTACTGATTTTTCTGGCAGAAAATATAATGAATATATTTGAGATCTGGTAAGACGGATCTCGTCGTTAACTGAACGGAAATATTACATAAATATGGGTTGTACTGTGGAGTCTTTTCTGGCTGGGAGGTAGATAATGCATGATTTAAGATGAAGCTGACATATGAATATGTAAAGTAGACGTGGCAAATTTTACTGAATTTATATCGCCTGTAACTTCACGGAACGAACACTGCATGTCTAATCTGGAAAATACTCATGTGGTGGTGACTGAGTCTTTAATGGTTTGATTTATGCATGGCATGACAAAACGGGTATACTCCCTTGGAGGGTACTATGAATTTCTGAGGGTCTGGTTTAGAAAACATTACGGAGTCATGAGTTCTGAATCATACTTTGAGAAGATATTCGTATGACGTGTACCATGACTGGTGTCATGATGTGTGTCTTCTGAGATGATACCTGAGACCCATGTCTTGACTGATGTCTTGATATGTGTTCTAGTGGGTGAATCTGGACAAGGCTGAAAATTTTGGTAACTGCTAGGGTTGGCGGACCGGTTAGACTACTGACCTCTGTATTTTGGGTCACGTCCGTTCCAGAGTTCCGATGTTTACTGACTGGTTAATTATAAGCACGGTGGTTTTCATTACCGTCTTGTCTGTCAGTTTCCTGACGGTCGTTATCATGACCGTGATTCATGTAACCACTTCTGCTGAGTGGCCGGCGGGTTACAGGTTCTCACTCTTTTGGCTGAAAGTTTAGCTGAGTGAATTGTGACACCTAACTGAGAAGGTAAAAGCATGGAATAGAATGGTAGTGTCCGATGATTGAAATTTATTCTTGTCATAAATTTAAAATTTATAGTTTTCATCCTTGTTCTGCAGAGTCTTCATAGTACAAATAGCATCAGCATCTTGAGAAATCTCTGAAGTACCAGCAGCATCAGCATTTGTGAGGTCTTCAAAGTGTTAGCGGCATCAGCATCTGGAAAAAACTTCAACTCACGAGCAGCATCACATCTGGTAGAATATCGAACAGTGGAAACGCCTGAGACGATTGAGGATCGATTAACAATATCCATGGAGTAGGGTACATGGAGTACACCTGGACTACTGTACATGAAGTACAAGATGAATACTGTACATGGAGCATATCTGAGACACTGTGCGTGGAGTACACATGAAATACTGTACATTAAGTATAACTGAGACACTGTACATGAAGTACATATGGAATATTGTACATGACACTGGTGGGAATTTCTTGAGATGATCGATACTAGTGTCAACCGTCTGACATGGTCAACGGAGATAATTTGATTTAACTGGTTACCAACTGAACTGAAACAGCATGATAGCCTAGTAATTCCTGTGTAGACTTAATGTTGGTTTATAAAGGTTCCAGGATATGATTAAACGGAATTTCAACAATGGTCAGCATAAAGACATGACTGATGAAGACCAAACATGATTTATCATGAAACGGGATTTTACTGTAACCCCTTATATATCTTAGCATGAAAACATCATCACCTTGCTGAAAACATAATCCTCATAAGGAGACGTGAGAGTATAAACTTTGAGTGTTACAAGGAACATGAAAAGATAATTAAATGGGGTTTAACATCAACTGGTGTGAATGGCTATGGTTGAATCCACAGAATTCAAAGGAGAAAACATGTGACTAAGTATGGGCGATTCTGTTCGATCCATACTTGTCAAAATTCTCTGAGAATTGTCAGTATAGAAATTTACAGTCTGGGACTAAATATGGATGACTATAGTCCAATTCATACTTTTCAAGTTTTTATGAAATGTCATGATATGACAAATGTGAACAGTTATGGATCGGTTCGTAAAATAACATTTGACTGAAAAGCATGAAATTGGATCTGAACATTGGTGAATGTATATGGGTTGGTTCACCAAGTGATACTCGACTGAAAACATGAATCTGACATGAGTAAGGATGAACGCCTATGGTCAGTTCATCTAACGCCTATGGTCAGTTCATCTATACAGAAAAAAAATCTGAACGGCAAGGGTGAACGCCTATGGTCAGTTCACCAAAACGAAAATTCGCTAAGAAGCGCATGCGACTAAATATGGCTAGTCTTGTACCAACCTTTTACTTAGTCAAAAACTTTAAGAAAAGTGACTAATAACTGAAGAAAACTGACTGATAAATGAAGAAAACTGACTGAACAATCCATGAGAAACATGAAAGATAACAACGCCAAAATCTGGGAAGTTCTTGGTGACTACCCACTAGTCACAAGTCAAGTTTTAGAGCCTACAGGTCGAACCTTGTGCTCTGATACCATAATTGTAACACCCCACTTGGATAAGTGGACCGTTTATGTGTATTTATGGCGTGTCATCAAAGCATAAGGTAAATGTCCTAAAACATTAACTGACCATAAAGAAAATACCGGAATCAAACATCGGTAATCCAAACATAAGCTCAAAACATAAAAAGTAAATACTGAAGGAAAGGACTGAACAATGTCCAACATGCAATATAAGAATGAAGTGAATAAAGTAAAGAAGTCTGGATTACTTCCATCCAATACACAAGCTCTCAGAATCTTAAGAGTGTCCTAGTGTACCTGCCGTTAGAACATGAAAGGAACTACGGCTGAGCATAACGCTCAGTGAACGGATATAAAGCATGATAAGAAATACTGAAACGAAGCTGATGATATAATACTGAAGTTGTAAGACTAATAAATAGAGTTGCAACGGAAACCTGTGTAAAAATCTAAAAAGTCTGATTTATAAATAAGAAAGCTGAAATGTTATCTTTTAAATCTGAAAACATGTATTTACTGTATTTTAATTGCCAGGAACTTATATAGGTCATGTGCGGAAACAACTGTTGCATGAATAATTGGAGGGGTGACCTCGTCATGCTGTAGAGGGGTGACCTCTAAATAATGTGTTGGGTAGAGGGATCAGCTCCAATGTAAAGGATGTAGAGCACACACCACATTCACCTGATAAACTATAAACTGATAAGCCTAGGATACATCCATACGCCCCACTAATAATACTGATAAAATGGCCAAGCTAAGCTGAGTGAGACGATGCAGGATATCACTCTCCTGCATGTGAGTCACGACACCGGTGCCTCTAGTGCCATGGTTACGGTACCTCTGTAACTAGTACATAAACTGGTCATGGTTGTATATAATGCTCAAGCAATATCTTTATTATTAAAATAATTACTAATAGTGTAAAACATCTACTGGGGAAAACATTTGGCTGCAGACGGGGAATCCTAATCATGCATAGAGATAAGTCCATACTGAAGGACGGTAAATCCGTACCTCGTGTCCAGTAATGAATTAAGAATGAAAACTGAAAGGTCTACTCCGACTTCACGGTTACTACATAAATAAGGACGCGGAGATGAGCTTCTGATATTTGTTTATTTTTTATTTTTTTATTTTTACTGATCTTTTTCTGTTCTTAGTTTGATTCAGTATATTCTTGTATTACTGTACTGCATAATCTGGTAAATCTGAATGTTCTATTATATTACTGATAAGTGTATTCTTGTAATTTTGATTACCGTATGATATGTATTTCTAATATTTACGATCTTACTAAAAATAGTAACCTGCCATACATAGAAAGTTTTCTAATTTAGAAATATTTCCAATTTAATATCTTTGAAATTACATCATCAATAAATCATATGTTTTTAATAAGATAAACGATCAAGCGAGAATCAATTTAATTTTATTAATTAAATTAAATAAATCGTACAATAGAATTGATTTATTAATAAAACTCATTTCTAAAAATGATTTATCAGTTTAATTACTCTCATGGTTCCCACTGTTTTTGTTTATTTTCCCACTGCCAATGCAGTTTTCCCACTGCTTGTTAATAGTTCCCCCTGCTTATGCAGTTTTCCCACTGTTATTATATTTGTTCCCACTGCTTGTGTTATGTTTCCCGCCGTTAGTTCAGGGTTCCCACTGTTAGTTCAGAGTTCCCACTGTTAGTGTTTCTGACTGACCCAACAGCCCCTTACCGCCTGATAATCCCAAACACCCCCTGTGGTTGCTTTTTTCCCACTACTACGAGCCAAACACCCCTGATTGGTCAGTTTTGTTGCGGTTGGGCCAAAGAAACACCACCGAGACGTGGTGGCGTCTCGGTTTCATTAAACCAATTAAACCCGACACCCTTTTTATATATATAACCCCAAACCTGACGACTACATGGTTTAATTATGATTAAAGACTGATTATTTTCGTGGTTTCAAGAAGATCATAAGATGGGTGCGGAAAAAAATGAGGAAGGGACGACTTACCTTTTGTTCGTTATTAAGATAGATTAAGAACACACAATCGAATCAAACCCAAAATCCGAGACCCATGTTGTCTGAATCTAGCCGGCGGCCTCTTTTATTTTTTTTCTTTTTTTTTTCTCTTGTGTCGGCTGGAACAAACCCTACTTGTTTCTTATTATTTTATTTTTTTACTCAAACCAAACGGGCCTAAAGCCCATGACTCTTTCCTTTTTTTTTTTTAAACAAAAACGGCCATGGTTTACTTCTCATTTTTTTTCCATTTTAATCCGGCCCTTTTTAAGTATATATACTTTTCATCATTTTTTAAACGTAATCGTATGTATTATTCCCGCGTGTTTTTATTTTCAGAAACGTAAAATTTCTGCGTATTTAATATACGAACAATTAAATAGGCGTTTTACATTAAGACATTATTGAATTGATGAAATAAAGATTGGGTTTCGTTTATTTTCTGTTATTTAATCTTGTATCCTATTTTACATGTTTTAATACATGAATAAATTGTTATGTTTTAAATGTCCGTTGTTGATTAATAATATGGGAGTATTATTGAACTAAGACAATTCAAAATAGTGACAGAGTATACTTGAAAGTATATTGGTCAATTTTGGATTATATTTGATGAATCAAATATTGGACTTATCCCAACTAAATGATTTTACTTTATGGATCTTTGTCATTAAGTAAATCATAAATAGTTATCCTTAGACCTGAGATACCAGGAAACTGTCACGAGTGTAGTGCGTTTCTGTGAGGTAACCTAACGATAAACGTAACTGGTAGCTATAAGGGTTATTTTCAGAAGTGTTGCAAAGTTCATAAGTTTCGCTTGTAGTCAAAATGTGATTTGTTTCCTTCAAATTATTTTGAAGTATAATACAGCTGGGCCTCTCGGGGGAGTAGTCAGATGTTTGTGTGACCACACCCAAATTTGTTTTTGTAATCTTGGTATATCCGTAAACGAGAAACAAAATGATAAATGTAAGGATGACTAAGATCCACATCCTATTAATATTGTATTTGAAATAAAAGGATTATAATAATGATGAATCATTAAAATGTTTTATCCAAGAGACCTTACTCGATTTGTACTAGAGACATTCCTAGTGTAACTAGACGCTAGTCAATGTAATCACGATATTCGAAATTTTTCCAAGTGGGAGCTGAAAGTTTATGGACATACATTTAATAGTCGTGTGTTAGGATCGAACTCGGGATTGCACACAATACGTAAAAGGTTAATTTATTTAATAAATATATTTATTATATTTATTAAATTAAACCGAGCCTTAACTTAACGGTCGTTAAAATAATTAAAAGTTAAGTATAACGATCGTTGTGTAAGTAAATCGAAGGAGAAAAGAAGGTTCCGGAACACCCCACCAAAGGGTGTTCGTCGGTCGGTTATAGAGACAAAGGGGGGAAATGATTTCCTAATTTGTTTATGACTTGGAAAGATTTGCTAGCCTATATAAACAAACCCCTTACCCTCATAATTCTTCACCCCACTCTCTTTCTCCTCTCTTGCGATCGCCGGCCAAACACCCCTTTAGAGTTTTCGTTTTGTTTTCGATTTAGCTATTAGTCTAGTCATAGTTCCTCTCTAGGGTTGTTGGGTAAATTTTCCACAAACGTAGAAGCCCGGTTTACACGTGCTAGAATCACGATTAGCTCGTTGCATTACGTGTGTACAAGAGCGTAATATAGTATTACTTTAGACTATATCTTGGTAGCATTCGTTATAAACCCTAATTGGTGGTTCGTTGGTGTTCTTGTGGATTTGCTCCAGCTAAAAGGTATGTAACCCTAACTCGATTAATTATGAATGTGTTATTAATTATGATCTTGTTAAATCGCTTCCGCTATGTGTGTTTTGATCTTATTTATGGTTCTGTATATTTGTTATGAGCTTTATAAACCTTCATTTTTAATCTCCCAAATGATCACCATGAAAAACTAGAACTTGCAAGCTTTAATCGGGTTCGCACACCAATACACCATTATATCCACGATGAAATAACACTCGCTGCACTATTAGAGATCCAATGAAATGAGATAACTTGTACATCATCACAAAGTGCCGACATATTTGAAACTCTATTTTCGACTTATTTCCATCATTCCAAATCATATATAACATTACCCAACTAATGGATCTTGCAAATTAAAATACGATTTTGAGTAAGATGCTGATTTTAAAATTTTGTAATAACGCTTTAAAAAAAACATTGATAGCAACAATAGATCCTCATTCTTATCAATAACTATGCACTTATGGATGGTTCTTCAATTCGAGGTCTTGGTTAGAAGTTAGAATCTTATTATCGTGTAATTTGAGCAATGAACGCATCCAATTCCTTGCGCATAACACCACCTTCTTCAGTTGATCGTCGTACCGCAATACCAAGTTCTTCAGCCTTCTTTCTTATTTGACACCCGCCTTTCGACCCCATCAAACGTCTAACTGCTTCAACAACCATTGACCTGGTCACCTTCTCATCTCGACGAGCCCATTCCCTAGCATATATCCCCGTTCCAAGCACCTCGGTTATCAGAGTAGCATTCCTTGGTTGATCTGAATGCATAGGCCATGCAGCTATTGGTACTCCCATACTAATCCCCTCCATACACGAATTCCACCCACAATGACTCATAAAGCCACCTGTTGACGCATGTCCTAATATTTCGAGTTGCGGTGCCCAATCCCTCACCACGATCCCCATCCCGCTCATTTTGACTCGTTCCTCGTACCCTTTTGGTAACCCGACTTTACGAATATCTTTACTGTTAAAATTATCAGCTCGATCAGCTTCCCTCACTACCCATATAAATTTATGACCACTTTCTTCTAACCCAATGGCAATCTCTTTGGCCTCATCATCAGTAAATGACACTGTGGTACCAAATGACACATAAATAACTGAATTTGGTTCTTGTTTATCTAGCCAGTTTAATAAATTGCTTGATCCTGTGCTAGTGTTCTTATGATCGGGTAGGGTAACCGGGTTAAAAGGGCCGATAGCCCAATTTTTAGTCGTACCGGATTTGATCTCTTCTTTTTTAAGTAAGCCTAAGTACTTCTCTTCGAATACTTTACTCGTGTTGTAAAGTGCCCCTAAACTATTTTTCATGCAGGATGAAGTTTCAGACACAAGAAACTCAATAAACTCATTTGACAAACACCCTTCCATAGAAGGAACTTTCGCCCTAAGTAGTTCAGTTTCATCGTCCAGCTTTAATGTTTGTGTTTCTCCCCAATAGTACCAAAAAGACGTAAAAGCAGAACAGCTTTCGAACATATAAAGCTCTGCATTAGGCACCGAAACAAAGTCTTGAACAACAGAACTCATCACATAATCATGAACAATCGCTACTCGTTTGGTTGTCAGTGAGAGATTTCGTATCAGTTTAGCAAAGGGTTCACGAAGGTGCATTATAGCATTGAATGATGGCATGAGGTGGTTAGGAAAGCGAATGTTGGCATTTGGGTCGGGTGGAGGGTTAGGGAAAGACGGTATTGGTATATCGTGGAAATGAATGTTGGAGAGTGCGAGAGGATCCCACCCGTGGACACGAAGCTTAGCTTGGCGAATGTGGCTCGTGGCGCATACGAAATGGACAGGCAGGTTGTACGCGGAGATGAGGCGGGAGAGGTGAAGCAGTTGGTTTAGATGGCCTTGTGCTATGAAAGGAACCATCACAACACATACATCTGAATGATTTTGGCCCATTTTGGAAACCTTATTTGGTACGATTAAGAAGTGCTTTTTGCGTATAAATAGATATCAAGTATTAGGATTTTGTATGGAATGTATCGATTTTGTGTTGTCAATGAGACTATGACACGAAATGGGGCTATAATGGATCATCAAACTGCTGCACTCTTATTATTGTAACATGGGGCTATAAAATCTAACCAATGCATGCAACTTTGGTTATGTCTATATCTAGTTTCAAATCTACACCAAGCTCCAAAATCGCCTCCCTTTTTGGCCTATCTCTGCTAGTTAAACAAATATGCTATTAAATGAAACCATCTACTGCTAATATATTTTTACTTGTCAAAATAAAGAGGTGTTTATTATTAAGCTACAACCAACCACATATAAATATCTTAAAATAGTTTTTTGAACAATTATACAAAAATGAAACAGTATAAAAACTTAGATGATTTATCTGATCAAAACAAATTTTGAATGACTTAAATAAAACAACTACTTAACTTTGTCACTATTAGACGAGTAACATTTTCCATATACTCTTCAACTCAATGGATTAGTGATAAAAACCATGATAACAAAAAAAAAAAATGTTGGCCCCTTCATACCTAAATAATTATTGTACTTAAACTATATGTCCATGCAGCTTTGCGTAGATACCTGTACTAGTAATGGTTGAAAGAAAAAAGAAAGTAACTGACTAACTGGTAACATTCTCTCAAGTTTAGAGGGTGTTTGGTTAAGCTTATAAGTGGACTTAGTCTTATATTATATGAGTAAATTATGGTTTTTATAATAGCTTATAAGTTTTTGTTACGTGTTTTGTTTACCTTATATAATTAATATGATAAAATGATAAAAAAAATACATAAAAATAAAAAGGATAGTAATTATTAAATAAGGGTATAAAAGTCTTTTTAGGTAACTAGCCGGGTACCCGCGCAACGCGGCGGCGGGTACCGGTCACTAATTTTATGACGAGCAACTATTTTAGGCCCATTATTTTCATGACTTCATTATAATAGCAGGGCACCCGCACAATGTGGTTGCGGGCAACTGTAATCATAAGGTGATTGTGTTGTAACCTATCTTCTTCTATATAGCAGGGCATCCGCACAATGTGGTTGCGGGCACAAGTCGTGTTTTCTTTTAGATCCCAATCTAAGAACATACAATAAACCCTATATTTTTCTATATAAAAATTCGAACAACGATAGCCCTCTATTGCGTTGTAACCTTGTTATATGAAGGACAAAGACCACAATATTTTGGTTTCTAGATCTTGAAAGAAAATCCCTGTTGCTTTCTTGTTTTATTTTTCGTTTTTGTGGGGCGTAGATATGTGGTGGTGGTGGTGGCGTAGAGGTGTGGTGGTGGTGGCGGCGATGAAGTGGGTTGAGGAGATATGAGTGAATATATATGATATTTGTTCTGGGGGTTACAACTTTGTATTTAAATTTTTTAATGTTGAATTGGCTGTTACTTTGACTATGCAGTTGCGGTTTTTTTTACCTTATGACTCATTAGTTTCATACTTAAGTTTTTTAATGTTGAATTGGTTGTTACTTTGACTATACGGTTACGGTTTTTTACCCTATGACTCATTAGTATTGTTATTTACTTTTATATAAATGTGAAGTTAATAACAGTCAATAGTGTTTGAGAAAACGTATGCATTAAAATCTGACCAGAATTTGAAAATGGTCTTGTATACAATACACATTTTAATAATTCTTAATATAGAAATGTTTGAGGCTGAATATTTTAAGACTTCTAAATAAAGAATAAGTGTTAAATCTTTTATAAAGTATTAAGATATTTTTATGTAAGCCCAATTAACCTTATATAAGCCACAAATTCTTAGCTTACCAAAACCTCCTTATATAAGCTTATAAGCCCACTTATATAAGCTAGACCAAACATTTAGTTTTGGCTTATAAGCTTATATAAGCTAATAAACTTATAAGCCCACTATATAAGCTAAAACAAACACCCTCTTAAGCTAGGTACAATTCAACAGGCTTTGGTTACCATCTTAATCTTTTGTTAGCGAGTTGTAACAAAGCCTGGTAGATACTTGGGTCGATGTGACTGTGGATCAGGCCTACATTCAAGTTTTTTACTTCCGTTGGGCCTCTCCAGCCTTATATATTTCTGATTTATTTGTAAAACCAAAAATAAGCTAATGAATACATGTTACAATTATTGTTTCGGTTACGGTAAAATTGATTTACCATAGCTACCGAAATTATTCAAGTGTTTCTTGGTTTTTTTCGTATGTTAGCAAGCATAGGGAATGTGAGATCGTTTTGGGGTGATCATGATTTCTGATATTTTGATCGATTAGTGTATTGATAAAAGATGATAAACTCACGATTTTCAAAAGTGTGTTGTATAAAATAATTGTTGAGCACTAAAATAAAAGCGTAAAAATGAAAGTATCTAAAAAGATATTTGTTGTTGCACATATCACAAAACGAAAATTATAAAATTTTAATGAACTTTCTGATATAAAATCGGGTATATCTTGTGTCATATTCGACACCCTTGTAGCTCCCGCTCGTGAAATAGATGTGAAATCTTTACTTCAAGACTTAGGAAAGTAATTACGTTTATTTGTATTAAAAAAATGAACAAAGTAATACGCATGCTAAAGCGTAATTTAATGATAGTTTTTTTTTGTTTAGGGGACCACTCACCCCTACAAAATATATTAATCACGCCAAAAAAAACCAAGTTAAGTACAATAGAATATGACTAAGATATCACATTAACCTCAAGTCAAGCTTGAACAACTATAAAACCATTAGTGACACACTACAAGACTAAACCCTATTACATCAACAATAACAACAATAAAAAAAAACCACCTAATGGCATAATAATATAAAGACATACATCATGAAGGTAAGTTAACCAACTTAGAATCGGGGAGCTTCCACAAGCGAATGAATTCAATACATCTCTAAACTTCTTAAAAGAGCACGTGAGCAGCTTCATTCGAACAGAAGACTTAATGATCTCGACAATTTGAGCTGAAGCGCGTTTCTGATTATTAAAGAGTCTCACATTTCGTTCTTGCCAAAGTAGTAAGCACTAGCCGCTAACACAAGCTTAACAACTACACTCATACACGATATTCTATTAGCAAATGGACTAATGATTGTCCACAATCATCATGTATTCTCCCGCGACATTTGACAACCCAACAAGACCTTTAACAAGATCCCATACCTGCTTAGAGTAAAAAAAAAGTCAAAAAATAGATGGTTAAGGGTATCCGGTTAGCAAGCACACAAGGGGCATGTTGTAGCAAACATACCATTAAGATCCCACACACGTAACACGTCCTGGGTATTAAGTTTACTGCGAATAACTAGCCAAAATAGTAAAGAATGTTGTGGGATACAATTAGCATACCACACAACATCATACCATAGGACTATCCCATAACGCGGGCGGTGTGAGAACCCGTACTTTCCCAACATTATTTTATTCTTTTTATTCGTGCTTCTTGAATTTTTCCAATGTATTACGTTTTCTTGAATACTTTATATGTAAATCATGAGATTTTTAAATTATACTTTTAAGTATTATTTTGTTCATTGACAATGCTTCATATGGAATTATAAAAATTTTATTTTATTTTTTTTCATCTTTAATTTAAATCAAAGTTTTTGATTTAAAATCACCCGCCTGCGTTTTATAACGAGTTTATTCAAATCAATGTACAACGAGAATTTCCTAGTGATCGCGATACCGACGGATGCCCAAAAGTTTACATTTATTTATCGATTGTTTCCATAATTAATATTTTCGACGATTTCGTTTTAATTACGTATTAAGTCGTGTCGGGAAATCATATAATCATTTTTATGACGCATTGTAACTTTTGAAAAGTATTTTTTCGAAACCCGAGCCCCGTAAATATTTTTAATATTTACCAATAACCATTTTCTACCTTTTAAAACTATTAATTGTTTTTAAGTCCACAAGTTTTAAAATTGGCAATATTAGCCCCTCCACTTAACTAGCACTATATAAAGATTTTTTTCTTCCACTTATTCATAAAACACACACACCAAAACAAAACTCTCTTCTCACCCTCCATTGTTGCCGCCACTTCACCACCATAAACCACCACCATCCATCTTGTTTTAACAAAATCTAAATAAAGACCCATTCTTAGAATTTAATTGTGATTCTAATGATACAAAAATTTCTTACATGCATCAAGATTTCAAGAACTTATGATTTTATGGTTGTATGATGTTGTAATCATCTTGCATATGTTATATTTGGTAAGATTATCATGTTTTGATCCTTAAAAGTCTTGTTTTTAATCTTTGATTTTTGTTAGATTTTTCATACAAGTGTTTTTAGGAGTGTTTGGTTGATGGGTATGATCGTATAGTGATCCTAGGGTATGGGAATGATTGGTTTTGAGTGAAAAATAGATTTGTCATGTTTTCTAAAAAGCTAATTTGGGACAGCAGCCTTAAGCAATATGTTTCGTGGGTTTAAGGTCTGTGAAAGACTGAGATTATTTGAAATTGTTGTAGAGTTTTCCGAGACGGTCGTTTTGGTATAAGATAGAGCTTATAACTCATTACGAGTCAAAAGTTATGCTAGTTTTAGTTTTCGTGTACCGGGAGACGCAAGTCGGCACAATCCGAAATTGTGGCTGATTTTGGGTCGACTCTCGGGGACTTTAGGCTTGGTTAGATAGTTGATACTACTGATTTTCAAAGTTTACAAACTGAGTTTGATGAGTCTAGTAGTGGTTTCAAAAGACGGATTGTCGGGTTAGTACTTTTAAAGTGGTCCAAACGGTTTTACAAAACAAGTGTACAAATCTGTCCTAAAATTTGGAGTCGAGTAAAGCGTCGAGCTGATGGATTTTAAAATGTGAACTTTGGCTCAAATTTTGGTGAGGTCTTATACAGGTTATAAGTGACCTTGACACCAATTTTCATGTAAAACGGACAAGTCTAGATAGGGTAGATCGGTGTGTACATTCGGGGTGTACTTGCTGATTTTTATTTTGGACACGTAGTTCAATGCTTGTGTTGCGTGAGTTTGAGTATTCACCATCGGACATGGTGACTTACTCAAGTGCTTATTCATTATATAAATGACTTAGCTACTGGTCCAAATAAGGGTAAAGGATAGTTTGACTTGCGTTGACTTGGCGTCGTATGACGAGTCATTTTCAAGTGTTCAAGTGTTTTAACGAGTAACGTTGGATAAATGGGTAGTATGAATTCATTTGATTCGTGTCAATGATTTTGAAACGTGTATTCTTTGAAAACATTTGAGATATGTTATATTTGGTATATATATCGATATTGAGTTCGAGTCTTAACGCGCGCCTTATTGTGATAGGTTGCGGTTTTCGTGTTTTCCCCGGGCATCCATATCGTCGGTGATCGTCTCACTACATTGTTTCTATTCAGTTGCTGAGTACCGTGATTGACTTAACACGTGGCTAAGGGCCACGAAATTTCTAAGGATCAAGGAGGAGGAATTGTTTAATTTGCGTGTTTAGATTAATTCCTACGTGTTATGAAGGTATAGTCACTCCTAGCATTTTAGTTTTGATGTTACTAGTACTTTGATTCTTTTTATTCATGGATTTTGAATTCCTTGGGTGAAACCCACTGAGATTATAGATACTTAGGGCATATTAGGACTTAGGACACTTGCGTGGCGATTTGGTATAGCCTAAGTGTTGCTTGATTGAGGTTAGGTAGCTAAATGGAGTCGTTTTTGTAGTATGGAAATCACCACAGAAACAAACAGGTCATGGCAAAATTTTCTTAAACATATGACCTTGTTTTTATATGAAAAATGGATACCCACTGATGTGATTAGTATGTGTTGAGTTGGATGGAAATGGGAAGTGTCTGGATGAGCCCGAAACGATCGTTTTACTAAACTAGGTCAAATCTGAATGTTATGCTTAAAACATGGGTAAATTGACTTGGGTAAAAAGGATTAATTTATGATTTTATGACTTTTAACAGTAGATACAAATATAGTAAAACATCTCTTTTTGGTTTCGTGTCAAAATCTTTTACCGATTGGGATTTATGCTTAATCTACCGTAGGGTACGAAAGACGTTTACAACTTTCTGTTTTGATAGTCTGTCACTAAAAGTGCATTTCCCGTTGATTGAAAATAGTTCTAGGGCTGTTCTTTCCCAACTTTTAAAGGTAAGAGAAATACCTATACATGTCAAGAAATTTCACCTCCTGTACTATTATAGATTTTTAGATATGACCAAATCTTCTCAGCCTTTTTCAGAATACTGAATGCAGTCCCTTGTTTTGGTTTTTCAAACCGAGTCTTAAACGTGTTCGGAACCCACACATAAATGCTTGGACCATCATACAAGGTTGATATTAGGTTATTACAGTAGGTTCAAGGTGTTGGGTCAAAATTTTAACTTAAGCTTAGGTCTCGCCATCGCACGCAAGTTACCTAGTCATACTATGTCCCACCACTTCTAAAACGTTATTGCTTCATTGAACGCATTCTTATTACGCGTCACCATTGCATAGGTCCGTGAAGACTTCTTTTTGCTCAGCCCCTTTTACCTTGTGATTACTTACTAAAGGTGAGTTCATAGCCCCTTTTACTACTTGTACATTGTTTCTAAACGCGGGGTGAGATTTTACATGGTGGAACACATCCATTTAAAAAAACTGTATGCTATTCAGAACTTGTATGCTATTCAGACTTGTATGCTTTCCAACTGTTTTCATTGATATTATTGCTTATAGTTAATAGCCTTAAGTTTCCTCTCTTGATCATGAACCGTTAATTGTCCCGTATGCTTTGCGCTAAGCGCGAATGTTGTGGGTGGATCCATCGGGATTGACAATCCCCGTCCCGATTACCTTGACGCACTTACATTTGTTTATACTTGAGTATTTAGGCTGAATACTCCCTAGAGGAACTTACTTTGAGTTAAGCTTCGGTTCATGAACTAAACAGCAATAATATTGGTTTCAGACTATGGTTAATGATCATAACCATTTTCTCTATTTACTTGTTTTACAAATGAATGTTTGTGTTCCACGCCTTTATTGCTAAACCTATGAATTTCACTCAACTTTGTGTTGACGATTTTACATGTTTAATCTCAGGTATTATTACTTAGCTTTGCTTGGATGGGAGCCCGCAGGATATTATCGCAGCTTGGAGATTTCTGTGATGCTTTTAAAAGACTGGTTTTAGTATAAACTGTCAGAAATTTATTATATCTTTTGGGCAACTTTATGTTATAAATCATGATAAAATAATATATCTTTCCGCATATAAAACTCTGGGACCTATGTTTAAAACTCTGATCATTTATGATGTGATATATATGCTTTTATTACGTCAGCTTTGTGTCAACTGTAATTCATTGTTTCTTGTACTATGGCGTGTTACCCCCTCGTTGCCTAGTTGTTCCATGTCAGATTTTGGGGGTCTCACAGATTGGTATCAGAGCGATGGTTATAGGGAACTGAGTCGTTTTTCAAATCTTAGTCTATAACCGAAAGTTCAAATATTTTATTGTTTCTAAGTGTCAAACACAGAATTTGCCATTGATGTTCGATATCTTCGCGGGTAACACTCTGATCCTTATTATTTACTTTTAATTATCTTTGTAGTATTTCATCTCTTGATTACATTTTGAAATATTACTTTACGCTAATGACGATAATTACTATGTCTTTTCAAAGCCTATGTGCTTCATGAATTATCATTGAATGTTACTATGATTACATCTGCCTAGACTGTATTTCTTGAATTCTTGTTCTTGTGAATTGATCTTATTGCAATGATATTATATCGTTATGACGTTACATACTTGTATTCAGAGCGCGTATGCTGCCGACTTTTTATACTCATTTTTCTGAGTACTATTGCTATTTCATTTATGCGTGATACGACTGACTTTATATGCTCGTTCGGTTTGAACCGTCTGTTTTTCTTGACTCGTTGATACGTGTTGTACATACTATCGCGATACCATTGTTCGGGATTGAATAAGTGTTGTTTTCGATGAACTTCTGATTTTCATTCTACTACCGTGTGTGTTGCTTTCATTGTTTATTTCCTTTAAAATATCTACTTAGATACGCAGATTTTCTTTCTGACCATTCATAATTGAATGTCTAGTCTATAGACCATTGTGTAGCTCAATGTGTCTCCCAGAAAGACTAAAAGACATCGTGTGAGTCTCACATCTCGAAGAATTTGTTAAAATCAGTGCTGAATAATATTGTGGGTTTTCATAATCTTGATTTACCTTTACGCCACCGTTTTACGCGACACTTGTACATGGATTACATCTTACTTCATTGACCATTCTACGTTTCGATTTCAACTTAGAACATCCGTTGTACCTTGAACACATAATCGTCATTTATTATGTGATGATCGTTTGGAATACGATCCTACTTGTATCCTCCCTTTTTATTGAACCTCTTTGCTCCAGGAATGCCACTTGTTATTGTCCCGTTTCTTTCTCGATATATCTTGTGATTTTGGAAATCATGCCACCAAGAGACCTTTCTGCATTGCATCTTGCAGCCGAAGACGCGGATGATATGCGTCGTTTTTTTTATGTCTCCGATTATCGTTGGCATTCTTGAACCATTTCTATACTGTGTTTTCTTTACATGACTAATTATACAGTTTACCTTCTTTCGTCTTTATGGAATCCACAAGTCCTATGTGTACATTAATTTTGAGTTATCATGAAATTTGGATTTAATTTCAAGCTGTGTCGAAAAATATACTTTGTACAGAAACTTTACAGGAAGTTTAACAGTGTCGAGAAAATATTTTTATAACTTTATACATAAAAATATATATATTTCTACATGTTGAGACGTCCGTTTAGGACATAAAATTTGACCAGTAAACTTTAAAATCGAGCAAGTTACGCTCATTTGAGATTGTAAAATCTAAGAAGTTATTTTCTGAATAATGCTAAAATATCATTTTGTTAACAGATTTAATGCTAGGGCATTTTCGTCCATTTTTATTCCGTTTCAAGTCTCGGGTAAAACTAGAAAGTTGTTCAAAACATTGTTTTACATCGAAATGCATTAGACTTTGAGTCTTAGAATATCGTTTAGTGAGTTAATTGGTCTAGTCAAACCCAAAGGTCAAAACTAATAAAAGTTAAAAACATGGATTGAAGCGTTTTTGAGTTCGTTTGAGCTCGTAAAACTTTAACTAATGATATTTTGCAAACTAAAAACAATGATTGCGTTTGAAAAGAATAGAATAGTAACTTTGAGTTCGGTCATACATGTACCTAGATCTTGAACTTTTGAAATTCGGTAACTTCCTAATATAGAAGCTTTTCGAAGTGATTGTACTATTTGTTAACTGATACCCTACTTTCTTAAAAGTATATTTTTGTCAAATAAATTACGATGTGCACATACGGATTCCTTATTCCTTCTTTTATTTATGACTTATTTGTCATTCCATTGTCTTTCTTTGCTTCTATCGTACCACTGATTTGGACCGAGATTTGAAGATCTTTCTTTCATATCGTTTGTTATCATCTTGACACGTGTCTCCTGACGATTTCGGCTAAACCTCTTGAAACCTAATCACCTTGTAACCATTTTATTGGTTGTCTTGAACTACTCCTTATTTCCCTCTTGTAACCCACTCGCTACTTTATAAACTATTGTCATGTTACCATACAACTCAAACTGGTCTTGTTTGTGAATCATTTTACAAAAGGTTTCATTTGGGCTTTCTTAAATAGTTGACTGCTATCTTATAAAATTAACTTATATTAATTTTACAATGTATTTTCACAAATTGTTCTAATACGGTCTTATAAAGAACCCTTGTAACTATACGAATTGTCGATTTAAAACAGTTAGCCAGTAACTTATTAGCAAATAGTTTCATAAACTATTTTGATTTCTGTCTTTACAAATGGCATTATATACATATTTTAAATAATATGACCTGTAATACTGGTTTGACGAAGATGAGCATCGCATTGCTAGTCCTAAATTATGCATGTCCTGATCACCTATGCTTAATTTAGAAGGAGCCATGCAAGGCAAATAGTAGTCGCCTTAAATATTTAACCTAGAATCAACTTTTTAGTTATGTTGCTTAAAATGTTTGATAAAATAAAGTTTTGAAAACTTTTACATTTTATGCGAGTAGCAACAGTTTGCAACATACACATATGAACCATTATCTTTTCTTGAACTAAGTACATGCCTCGAGCACATATTTCCTTACTCAACGACCTTTGTTTTACCTGTTACCTCATCATCCTCATGATACGATTTTCGTTACCATTTGCCTAAATTCTTACCATTGATACCCGACTTGAAAGTTTCAACGTTGCTATGCTCCTACATCGATTGACCATCTCTATCTATTTTGGTAGACCTTCGAAACGTCTCTGGATGCGATTAGTGATTTATGACTGGACGTGAACGATGATTACGTGTAATTGCCATGATATGTGTTAAGATACTATCGTCTTGAAATTTCATTCGTGTGAATCATGTGTTGATTTCGCCTTTCATTGCTAATGTTGTTCATCTTACTGGAACTTCTCTCAATTGACTTCTTAAGAATTTTCTTTGATTCGAAAATTCGTTGTGTGGCTTTTCCCTTTCGATCGTATTTCGACCACCGAGAACTTAATAAGCCGTTATTGGTGACGCCAACCGCACTCGTGAATTAATCTTGCTATAATCCTTGTTTCTTATTATTTTTATTATTGACGTGACTATTCTACCACGTTTGTTAAGAATTGATACGACTTCCGTCTTATTCCTTTGTATATTGCTCGCATACAGATTGTTGACCTTTATATGATTCACATTCGTTGTTGTCTTGTCACCTTTTGAAAACCAGAAACTGTTACGTGTTTATCGTTTGATATCTTAAACTCTTTCTTTAATTTCTAAAAAAAAATTATTATTAATTTTTAAGAACATTTTATACATTTTATCAAATGTTTAAATTACCAAAATAACTGTTTCAAGTTAAGTATCGGATCTATATATCCTCTTTGGTAAATTTACCTAATGTTTCAAAGGATATCAAGCTGTATCTTTTAAAGTATTTGATTATATCATACTTTATTGTCAACCTAATGAAATTATTTAAATTAATTTATAATTTCTAACAATGATTCAAAATAACTTGGAAAAAAAACTGATTTTTCTAATGGTAACGATAAACCTGAGGTTTTAACAATAATTTCATGCGGTCATCCAAAAGTTCTTAAGCCGATCAGGATAACTATTTTGAACTGTTCTACTTTTACTTTGAAGTCCTGATCAAGAAAAAAAAAATTTGACAACTGTTTACCCATTCATTTTATATAGAGTTTGATTTTTAAATCACTACATATGGTAAAATTTTCTTTTAATTAAGAAAATATTTAAACTGAGTTTTTAAAGTAATCCCAAAATGCTAGACAACTGATTGAGACAACTTGTATTTTAAATGATCATATGTTATTCATTTTCTTTTCCCTTCTATTTCGCTTGTGACTGGATTATTTACGTTTTAAGATTGTCACGTTTTACAGTTGCACGATTTGCGACCCCTTGTTGATTTACAATCTTGGTTCATTTTATCGCACTTTGCCTGTTTAAGCGATTCTTGTGTTCATTCTTGTTAGTTTATCGCACGTATTTCCAACAACTCTATCTCTCGATGTATCTCCGTATTGAAAGATCGTTATCCTAATCCAAGACTGAAAAGTTTTACGAAAAGGAGTTAAGAAACTGAAGCATAGTGAATTCTAACCGTTAAGAATCGTCATGGTACGGAAGTTTACCTGGGATGCAATGAATTTTGTTCTACACTTTGTACCTCCTCTTGTTTGCATCTTCTACTGTTTTCAGGAGAACTCTGGGGACCAGAGTTCCTTTAGGGGGGAAGACTGTGAGAACCCGTACTTTCCCAACATTATTTTATTCTTTTTATTCGTGCTTCTTGAATTTTTCCAATGTATTACGTTTTCTTGAATACTTTATATGTAAATCCTGAGATTTTTAAATTATACTTTTAAGTATTATTTTGTTCATTGACAATGCTTCATATGGAATTATAAAAATTTTATTTTATTTTTTTTCATATTTAATTTAAATCAAAGTTTGTTAGGACCATTGTAATAGTTATATGTAATAGGTAGACTAGGAGGTATGTAGTTCCTCCTGGTCCTAGTCGTAGTAGGAGCAAGTCCTGCTCCTGGTACTAGTCGAAGTCAAACTTTATTATTTACTTAATATTCTGTTAGGATATGCATGAGATATGTTAGGAAAGGATATGCATATCAGTTTTACACGTTTTCTTTAATGATGTATTAGGGTTTCCTTGTAGTATAAAAGGAACCTTAGGCAGAAGGGTTAGACACACCTTCACCAAACGTAGTTCTAGTAATTATTAATATTGGAAATCCTTAGAAAGGATCGAGTCTTTAGAGTTATTCTGTTCTTCTTAATTATATTTATATTCCACATTCATATTGTGTATAGAGTCTCTTTGTGATTTGACTTGTGATTACAGAAGTCATTCACCGGTCCTGACAGGCTGCAAGATCTACATCTAGTAGACCCAACAAGTGGTATCAGAGCCTGGGAGGGTCTCTATACAAGAAGAATCAAGTTTTCTTATTTCTGACATTTTGTTTATCATGTCTGCCTCAACCTCTACTCAAACAGGAGAAGACAGCACTCCTAAAATTGTGCAACCTCAGCAGATCCTGGCTACAGTCTCTAACACGAATGGTAAATTCCCTCTTCTGAAGGGTGAATATGATAACTGGGCAATGAAGATGGAATGGTGGATCACCAACACTGATCAAGATCTTTGGAAGATCATTCTGAATGGGAACAGCAGGAAGCTTACTGGACGAGACAAGAATGGTAACATTACTCTTCTTGACCCTAAATCTCATGAGGAAATCATAGCTATTCAGAAGGAGGTAAAAGTAAAAACGATTTTGCTTCAATCTCTTCCTGAAGATCACATGGGTGACTTCTACCATTTGGATGATGCCAGAGAGATCTGGAATGGCATAAAAGCAAGGTTCGGTGGGAATGAGGAATCAAAGAAAATGCGAAGGTCCATGCTTAGATATGAATTTACCGAATTCAAAATCTCAGAAACTGAAGGTCTAAATCAAGGGTATGATAGGTTCCAGAAGATATTGAGCCAGTTGAATCAACTTCGGTCAAAGCCTGATGATGGTGACATTAATGCAAGGTTTCTTAAAGCCTTACCCTACTCATGGAATCAGGTGGTGATCTCTCTCAAAGCCAAAGGTGGGCTTGACTATCTCACCTTTGATGATCTGTTTCATAGGCTCAGAACTTTCGAACCTCATGTGAGAGGATTTCCTAGTGACTCTTTTCCCACTCCTGCTAATTCAGCCTTTGTGAGTTCCATGGCATCTAGTCCCATGTCATATGCAAGTAGCCCAAGCAATACTGTCTCCTCTCAGCATACTGTTCAGCATACTTCTGCTCCTGATCCTGCTGCCAAGTCTGGTAGTATGGTAGAAGCTGTTCTTCATTCATTTGTGGCTGAAGTTAATGCTGAACAACAACTTGCTTTTGATGACTTCAAACAGGTCGATAAACTTGACCTGGATGAAATGGATCTTAAATGGCAGATGGCCATGCTTACTCTTAGGGTACACAAGTTTGAGAAGAAAGCAGGAAGGAAATTTAATTACAACCCTCGGGAGCCAGCAAGATTTGATAGAAGCAAGGTGCGATGCTATAACTGTCAGCAACAGGGTCACTTTGCAAGGGAGTGCCCTAGCAAGAATGATCAGGAGAAGAACAGGTACTCCGCTTTCAAGGTTCAGGAGATAAAAGATGACAGGAAGGCTTTGGTATCTGTTGACTCTATGGTCAACTGGAATGATCATCAGGCTTCTACTCTGGAGTCAGCTGAGTCCTCGACTGACGTGTTTGCAATGATTGCTGGGAATCTCTCTGATGCAGAAGAAGCAGACGAGTTTGCTCTTATGGGCATCTCACCTCAGGTACAACATTGTCCTCTTGGTTGTCATGATAAAAACTCAGAATTGTTGTCCCAATTTAATGAAGTAAATGATCAAAATGATAAGTATTTTTTAGAGGTTCAAGCCTATAAGGATTCTTTAAACACTTTGGAACAACAAAAGAGGTGGTTACAAGATACACAAAGTGCGTATGAGGATAAAATCAGGATACTAAGCATTGATTTAGAAAACACTACAAATATGCTTAAATATACAGAAACTGAAAGAGATGCTAGTATCAAAGAAAAAGAGGAGATGCAAGCTAAATTAGATGCTACAATGCTAAGATTTGACAAATGGCAAAAGGCACCTAAAAATCTTTCAAAATTAATTGATAGTAGCATGTCTGGCAGAACTAAAAGAGGCTTAGGATTTGAAAAATATATTGATTCAGAAGATGTATTTGATTTATCTTTCTCAAGTGTCTTTGATGCCGACAAAGAGGATGAGGGCAAACCTAGTTACAATAGGTTTAAACCAGCAGCAGAAATGCATGCTGTCCCTCCTCCTCTTACTGTAACTTTTATGCCCACCACATGGCATAATGACTCGGATGGATCACAGATGCTTGAGTCCCCAACAAGTTCTACTAATACTAATGACTTTGTCTCATGTACTTTCAGTGACAAAGCCGGTGACTCTGCATCTAGTGGTTCAAGTGAAGAGTCAAGACCTACAAGTTCCAAGTTGAATGATCATGCTGCTACTGGTGCTAGGAAGTGTGAAGAAAAAGTTGATGTCAAGTCAAGTGTGTCTGGTCCTTGTTTATTGAGTCCTAGGAAGAATGTTTTTCCTAGAAATGTGTGTAATAAAGTAGGCAGTATGAAACAATCTCATTCTAATAAAAGGTCTTTCAAAACATGTTTTGTTTGTGGCAGTGCCTTTCATTTAATTAAAGATTGTGATTATTGTGACACACATGCATCTCTTAATCATGCTTTTCCTGCTTCATATGCTTCTAGAAGACTTAATCCTAGTGCTCCAACGTTTAATACTTCTAGAGTATCCTCTCCTTTCGCGTCTGATTATTGGAGAGATAGTGGATTCCAAACAACCAGTAATTATTTTCAAAATTTTAATCCAATCTATCCACATAATTTAGACCACACGTATTTTGGTTTGGGAAATTTGGGAACTGCTGTTAAGCCCTCAGCAGGTTGTTCTTGGTCAAATAATAATACCCATATGATGCATAGGCAACCAAGGAACAACGATGGATCTCATCAATCTTCTTGGCACACTTCTAATGATCCACAAGGCAGGCTCAAACCTGAAAAGGTTTGGGTCCCCTTAAGACACTAACTTTTGCATTTTTATTATCTTGTTGTTGTAGGTTACTCCATACCAGGATCCTAGTCTAGGTATTGTTGATAGTGGTTGCTCTAGGAGCATGACTGGAAATAAGAGTCTTCTCTCTAACTTTGTACCATTTCATGGTGGCAAGGTCTATTTTGGTGGGGGTGAAGGCAGAATCACTGGCAAAGGAACGATAAAGACTCCAAATCTAAATTTTGAGCAGGTCTACTATGTGGAAGCACTTCAACACTTCAACTTGATATCGGTCTCTCAGATTTGTGACAAGAAGCAGTTTGTTCTCTTCAGCGATACTAATGCACTTGTGCTTTCCAAAGACTTTCAGCTTCCGGATGACTCACAAGTTTTACTCAGAATCCCTAGAAGACACAATCTCTATAGCATCAAGTTGAATGAAGTCAACCCTACTGGTCAACTAGCATGTCTGGTTGCAAAAGCCTCAGAAGATGAAGCCACTAAATGGCACCGAAGGATGGGGCATGTGAACTTCAAGACCATTCACAAACTTGCAAATCTGAATCTGGTCTCTGGTTTACCTCCTAAGACGTTTCAAAATGATATAAATTGTATTGCCTGCAGCAAAGGCAAACAGCACAAAGCATCCTTCAAGGCCATTACTGCTCTAAGTCTTATTACTGAACCATTGCAGCTTCTACACATGGACTTATTTGGTCCTACTTCCATCAGGAGCATTGACCACAAGCAATTCTGTTTGGTGGTAACTGATGGTTATAGCAGGTTTACGTGGGTGTTCTTCATGGCTGCCAAAAGTGAGACCTACTCAATTCTTAGAGATTTTCTTACCTTGATAGAGAATCAGTTGTCCAAGAAAGTTAAAGGTATTCGTTGCGACAATGGAACCGAGTTTAAAAATAAAGACCTCATCGCACTTTGCAATGCTAAGGGCATCAAAAGAGATTATAGTGCTGCTAGGACTCCTCAACAGAATGGTGTGGCAGAAAGAAAGAACAGGACACTAATAGAAGCAGCAAGAACTATGCTTGCCGATTCCAAGCTTCCAACCATGTTCTGGACAGAAGCTGTTAATGCTGCAAGTTATGTTTTAAATAGGGTTTCTATTACCAATCCTCACAAGAAGACTCCTTATGAGCTGCTCACGGGCAAAGTTCCAAATATTGCTCATTTGAAGCCTTTTGGGTGTCCAGTCACCATTCTGAATACTAGTGACTATTTGGGGAAGTTTGATGGCAAGGCAGATGAAGGATACATTGTGGGATATTTAGCTCATTCTCGGGCGTATCGTGTCTACAATCTTCAAGCCAAACGGATCATTGAAACTATTAATCTCAGGTATTTTGAGGAGAAGTCAAACATCCAAGGCAAAGGTCCAGAATGGTATTTTGATCTTGATTATCTTAGTGATTCGTTAGGATATTTTCGTTTCAAAACTAACCATGATGCAGGACCACAAGTGTTTGCAACTTCTAGTACTGGTGTTCCTTCTAGTCTTTCTGATTCAGATGATGAGGATGACATTTTTGTGGTTTCATCCTATTCCACCACGGTTTCTCCTACTCCTCCTAGTGATGCAACTCCATTGGATGTACAGGATTCCCAAGCAGCTCTTGACACTCTTCTCAAACAGCAACAAGAAGCTACTAAAGCAGCTGCTCAAGGTAGTTTTGAGTTTCCCTTGGTTGAGACTGCTGACAAAGTTGCTCCTGGTACTCCAGCTTCTGCTCCTAGTGCTAGCTTATCACCTACTGGTACTCCGGCTAGTGAGTCTGCTTCCAATACTCGCTTCTCCAGTCCTTCTGATTTGGGGAACCATGAAAAGAAGTCTTCTACCAAGCTGGATGATATTCATAAACAACCGGTAGATGGGATTTTCCAAAATGCTTCATATGATGCTGACTTTGTTGGTGATCTCAATAACTTGGCACCAGAAGTGGAGGTTTCTTCCAATCCAGTCTTGCAATCACATAAAGATCATCCTACCACTCAAATTATTGGAGATCCTGGTTCTATCGTCAAGACACGTAGAATGCAGCAGAAGGCCTCGTCTGATCATCATGCTCTTGTGGGCTATATTGAGGATCAAAAGCGTAATAATCATACGGACTTTCAACACTGTTTGTTTGCTTGTTTTCTTTCACAGGTGGAACCTAGGTCTGTTTCTCATGCTCTTGAGGATCAAAGTTGGGTGGAGGCTATGCAGTAGGAAATGCAGCAATTCTTGTTTCAGAATGTTTGGGTTCTGGTTGATTTACCAGATGGAAAGTCAGCTATCAATACCAAATGGATTCTCAAAAACAAGAAGGATGCACGGGGAATTGTAGTCAGGAATAAAGCTAGGCTTATCGCACAAGGACACACTCAAATTGAGGGCATTGACTATACTGAAGTCTTTGCGCCGGTTGCAAGGATCGAGGTCATTCGTCTGTTTTTGGCCTTTGCTTCTTATGTTGGCTTTACGGTGTTCCAGATGGATGTCAAGAGTGCATTTCTCTATGGCAAAATTGACGAGGAAGTGTATGTTACCCAACCTAAGGGGTTTGTAGATCCACTTCATCCCAAGAAAGTCTACAAGGTGGTCAAGGCTCTTTATGGGTTACATCAGGCTCCTAGAGCTTGGTATGAGCGTCTTTCAACTTTCTTGTTAAAGAATGGCTATAGAAGAGGTACTATTGACAAAACACTATTTCTTCGGCGGAATTCCAAGGATATTATCCTTGTTCAGGTTTATGTGGACGACATTATCTTTGGTTCTACAAGGAAGGAGTGGTGTGATGAGTTTGAACACTTGATGAAAGGCGAATTTCAGATGAGTGCAATGGGTGAACTGTCATTCTTCCTTGGTCTTCAGGTCAAGCAACAATCGGATGGGATTTTCATCAGTCAAGATAAATATGTCCATGAGATTCTTCAGAAGTTTGACATGGATCCTCTTAGACCAGCAGCAACTCCTTATGAAGTTGCTAAAATCAAACTTAAGAATGAGCCAGATCCCCCGGTAAATGTTCACATGTACAGGTCTATGATTGGCTCCCTCATGTATTTGACTGCATCACGTCCGGACATTATGTTTGCAGTAAGTGCTTGTTCTAGACACCATGTGACTCTAACGGTTTCGAACTTAAATGCAGTGAAGAAGATTTTCAAGTATATCAAGGCTCAACCTAAATTGGGTCTATGGTATCCTAGAGAATCTCCTTTTGTTCTAGAAGCCTATAGTGATAGTGACTATGCTGGTGCTAATAATGATAGGAAGTCTACTACTGGTGGTTGTCAATTTTTGGGTCGTCGACTTATTTCATGGCAATGTAAGAAACAGACAATCGTAGCTACTTCTTCAACAGAATCTGAATACGTTGCTGCTGCTAGTTGTTGTGGACAAGTTTTGTGGATCCAAAATCAGATGTTGGATTATGGTTTCAATTTTATGAATACCAAAATTTTTATTGACAATCAAAGCACTATTTGCATTGTGAAGAATCCTGTATTTCATCAGCGGATGAAGCATATTGAGATTCGGCATCATTTTATACGGGATGCCAATGAGAAGAAGCTGATACAGGTTCTTAAAGTTCATACGGATGATAATGTTGCTGATTTGCTGACTAAAGCTTTTGATGGTCCTCGGTTTAACCACTTGGTGGTTCACATTGGGATGGTCAATCCTTGAGGTCTAGGATTGAGGGGAGGCAAAGCCTAAGGGAGGCTTTGTGTACATATTAGGTCAGACTAACGTATTGATAGTATTTAACAACATAGTTTCTTGGTTCTGATGGTGTGTGGTAATTATGATGGAGGATTTTTGCTCTCTTCTGGTGGATATGGCCTTACATGACTGGCTTCTGGTCTTCTTTGGTCAGCTTCTAGTTATAATTGGTTGGCTTCTGGTGGTTTAAAATCCTTCCATGTCAAGTGGTGTTTGGCTCCTGGTACTGGTCTGGCATACTGTTCATTCCTTTTGTCCTTTGTTAATCACGTTTTGCTCCTGGTTTGACCATTGTGTGCTTTGACTTTTGGTCAACGCTCCCAATCCTGGTATTTACAAGTTTGAATTAAGCATGTTAATTGGGAGTTGGTTATTATGTTAAAAAGGGCAAGTGGTTACTATGAAATTATGGTTTAATTTGAAAGGGAAACCCCCCATTAATAGGGGTCAATGAACAGTTACCACTTTCTTTATATATGGTCAACATACACCCTTGACTCACTCATTACAATTAACACACACACAAAACCGCTTCTACTCTCTACACCCTAATCCCAATCCTTCTTCCATCAATTCATCAAGATCCATGGCTGCTCTTGCTTACCAACCTGCTCACAACCGTGTTGCTTATCTGGGTGATGGTCCAAATCGTGAACATTTTGCTGACATCTTGGATTTCATTGAAGCTTCTAACTTAAGGTTTGCATTTACTGTCTGTCCCACCATATATGATAGTGTGATTCGTCAATTTTGGACGTCTGCTCAACTTGTGAATGTGGCTGGTCATCCACGTGTACTCCATGCTACCATAGATGGACGTGCATATGTGGTGAATGAGGCTTCTATTCGCTCTTCTCTTCATCTTCAGGATGAGGGGGGTGTTGAATCAATCCCCAATTCGGAAGTATTGGAGGGGATGGCTGCTATAGGTTATGAACATGGGGGGAAGTTTAACTTCCAGAAAAATAGGTTTTCCCCCCAATGGAAGCTTCTGGTTCACTTTTTAATCCATTGTATGAGTCCCAAGTCTGGGAGTTGGGATGCTTTCCCTACTCCTTTGGCTACTGGTCTTATTTGCTTAGCCCAGGGTAGAGTGTTTAATTTTTCTCATTATCTATTTGAGGGGATGGTTAGTAATTTGTCTACTGCTGGTTCGAGAAAGAAGTTTCTTATGTACCCTAGGTTTCTTCAGCAAATCCTTGTTTGTATTCCTCGTGATAGGACTGAGCATGTGCCATCTAAACTTACCGCTAAAGTATATTACAATATGATGAATGGGTTTACTGGGGACTGGAGGCCCCTGACTGAAGCCATGTTAGGATTGGCTCAGGGTCCTATGGGTGAGGAAGAGGAGGCTCCTGAGTTTGTTGTGATTGATGATGACCCAATGGAGGAGGAGGCTCCTACTGCTGGTGCCACTCTTGTGGTTGAGGAGGAGCTGGTTGAAGAGGTGGTGGTTGAAAAACCATCCCCTTCCAAGGATGGTCCTTCCTCCGTCCCACACCAGTCTCCATTTGTGGAGACTCCACCTCCTAGTCCTGCCCCACACTCGACTGATAAACCGTTTGATGCTAGTACTCCACAGGTTGACCCACATGTTGCTTCGGGATCCAGTGATGCTTTCCCTGATCCAAGTTCTCTTGGTGGGCAGGCGGAGGAGCCTACTACACTTATATCTTTGCTTGATCTTCTACGCAGGTACCATGAGAGGATGATTTGTTTGGAAGCTGATCTCAACCAACATCGGAAGCTTACAAGGGAGTTTGTTCTTCCTCTGGCTGATCGCATCAAGGCGTTGGAGACTCAACAACGTCGTCGCAAGAAGCATGTGGTCCATTCAGATTCTGATGAAGAGGGTGCGGAGAATGTTGAGGATGGTTTGACGTTGTTGGCAAAGGCTGCCTTTGCTGATAAAGTTTATGATGATTTGCCGGTTCCTCCAACGTCCTCCAATGTTCCTTCTCCTGGTGCTATTCCCCCTTCTATGGGTGGTGATTCTGATCCTGCTGATGGTTCTCATGCTGGTCCCTCTCATGATTCGAAGGGCAAGGCCCCAATGACTGATGCTCCATCCCCATCTCGCAAGCGTACCCGTCGCCAGATTGAAGAGGAAAGGCTTGGTGAGGAGGCTGCTCGTCGGGTTCAAGCTGAGATTGATGAAGCTGATAGGGCTGCTGAGGAAGAGCTTCGAGAACGCAGGCGTGCACAAATTCAGCATGATGCCATGCATTGGAGTGATAGTGAATGGATGCAAGTGTTGACTGTTCTCACTCGGGATTATGCTCAGTTTAAAGATCTTTTGGGTGACGATGTTGATGAACAGAATTGTATACCGAAGGCTATGGTATTGATGCGTAAGCACCAGTTGGCTCTTGCTGCAGAACTTAGGAAACCGAGAAAGAACAGACCTTTATCTCGGGCTGAGGAGCGCCAGCAGATGCAACGTTATGTGAAATATCAGTCTGCTGCACATTTTAATGCTCCTTGGACGTGGGCACGGGTGCGGGCTTTGACTTTTGATGAGCTAAAGGCCCTTTATGAAAAGATGGTTAAGCGTCAGAGTCAACCTATTCCGGAAAGATTTATTTACCATCCTCGTGGTGTGACTTCTTCTATGCCTGTTGATTCTACTGGTCCTTCGTCTGCACCCACTCCTGCTTCTGCTGCTAGTCCATCTGGTTTTGTTGCTACTTCCGTTGGTCCTTATACTACACCTTTGGTTGCTCCGTTGGGTTCTACTGCTGGTCCTGCTACTACCATCTTTGCTACTACCACCACCACTCATGCTTCTACCACCACACCTGTTACTACCACCACCACACATGTTCCTGCAAGCACCTTTGTTGCTACCACCATACCTACTGCTACTACATCTGATGTGCCATCTCCATCACCACCAGTTCCTGGAACTCAACCTAATCCTACTTCTGATGCAACTCCTAGTTGTCCATTGGGTGGACACATTCATGAGTCTACTTCTACTGCTTCCCCTGTTGCTGCTGAGGTTAAGGTAAAGGTTGAATCAACACCTTCTGCTCCCTCATCTAGACGTTCCCTTCGCCAGAAACAGGCTCGTCGTATTCGTCGTGGTAAGACAGTTCCGTTTGAGAAGCGTGATCCTGAGAATTTAATTGATGCAGCTTCTGACAGCGATTCTGACTTACCCTTGGGCAATGGGAACATTACTGGTTATACGGTTGAGCGTTCTACAACACTTCCTGGTGGCGTATCCCATCGGATTACTTTGAGTGATGGGTCTGTGCGATTGGCAACGGGTTTGCAGGGTGTGTTGTCTTGGGCTGACCTTATGGATCTTATGGCGTTGTATGGACTTGTTGATTCTATTATGCCGTTTAACCCAATGGTTGTGTCTTCCTGGCCTGGTCTGCGTATCTGGGCTGATCTCAAGCTGATGTTGGATGCTCCTCCTAATGCTCCTGTTTCGGGCATATGGAAAGATCAAATGCAATGGGAGATTCTGCGTTGGAAGCTATATGCTGGATGTGGAGTTCATGTGTTGGAATTAGAGTCTGGTCATATGGTGTTTATGCTGACGGATGTGGAGTATCCTTTGACTATTTCTTCGATGGAGGCGATGTTAGCGAGTCACTTGCAAATTTCTACTGCTCCATCTGGAAATGAGTCATCTATGGCTACGGCATTGGTAGAAGGTATTCAGGCACGGTTGCTAGCAGATAAGAAGGCTGCTTCTGGTATGTAAGGTGATTGGGTTGTAAGTGTTTATGCTTTGTATTTTTGTTCATTTGTTCTTATTTTCATTCTTTTCACCAATATGTACAGTGATTGGTGAACTTCATTCTTTATAGTTAAAAAAAAATATATAAAAAAAATATATATATATACTTTTTATATAATATCTGCTTATACTTTTAACACAATTTAGCTTTTACACTTGTGAATAATATCCCTTGGCTGCTTCACATTGTGGGTTCTGGTTACTGATTGTGCTTGTCCTGGTACTTGGTTTCACTTGGTGTTGGACGTGGTCCACACAACAAATGGTTCTCAACTTACCATGTCTAATCGACAAGAAAAAGTTGATTCACCTTGAGGGTACGACTCCTGGTGCGATTCTCAAATCCGTTGATGGTTGCCAGGTTACCCAAAACTGGATGGTTTTCACTTGCCATAGTCTTGGACTGAAAAGTGGCTAATCCAAGGGGGTACGGCTCTTGGTAAAGATCTTATCAAATCCGTTGATAGCTGTAATAGCTTGCTTAAAGCTATAGGGTGTTCAACTCACCGATGCTTCATTGCTAAGAGTTGGCTAGTCCAGAGGGGTACGGCTTCTGGTAAAGACGCATCAAATCCGTTGACGGCTGTGATGGTTTGCCTAAAACATCAGGGTACTCCCACTCACCATTGATTCACGTTCTAAGAGTTGGGCTGGGTTCTAGTCTCCCAGGGTGATGCTTATTCCACCAGAATGACTAGCTAGCCCAAGAGTGAGCAGCTACTTGGTAAAGGCTCATCAAATCTGCTCATGTTGCTGAAAAGATTCAACACGATGTTGATTTGTTACAAGCTTTGGAGAAGCTTCTAGTGTTTCATGTTGCGGCGGTTACTCTGATTCTTATATTGTTGATGCTGCTCTTTGTTTTGCTGATACAATCCTCGGGCTTTCTTTGCACGTTTTCCAGGAAACTTGAACTCAACAGGTCAAATTCAAGTTTAGGGGAGGATTGTTAGGACCATTGTAATAGTTATATGTAATAGGTAGACTAGGAGGTATGTAGTTCCTCCTGGTCCTAGTCGTAGTAGGAGCAAGTCCTGCTCCTGGTACTAGTCAAAGTCAAACTTTATTATTTACTTAATATTCTGTTAGGATATGCATGAGATATGTTAGGAAAGGATATGCATATCAGTTTTACACGTTTTCTTTAATGATGTATTAGGGTTTCCTTGTAGTATAAAAGGAACCTTAGGCAGAAGGGTTAGACACACCTTCACCAAACGTAGTTCTAGAAATAATTAATATTAGAAATCCTTAGAAAGGATCGAGTCTTTAGAGTTATTCTGTTCTTCTTAATTATATTTATATTCCACATTCATATTGTGTATAGAGTCTCTTTGTGATTTGACTTGTGATTACAGAAGTCATTCACCGGTCCTGACAGGCTGCAAGATCTACATCTAGTAGACCCAACAAAGTTTTTGATTTAAAATCACCCGCCTGCGTTTTATAACGAGTTTATTCAAATCAATGTACAACGAGAATTTCCTAGTGATCGCGATACCGACGGATGCCCAAAAGTTTACATTTATTTATCGATTGTTTCGATAATTAATATTTTCGACGATTTCGTTTTAATTACGTATTAAGTCGTGTCGGGAAATCATATAATCATTTTTATGATGCATTGTAACTTTTGAAAAGTATTTTTTCGAAACCCGAGCCCCGTAAATATTTTTAATATTTACCAATAACCATTTTCTACCTTTTAAAACTATTAATTGTTTTTAAGTCCACAAGTTTCAAAATTGGCAATATTAGCCCCTCCACTTAACTAGCACTATATAAAGATTTTTTTCTTCCACTTATTCATAAAACACACACACCAAAACAAAAACTCTCTCCCCACCATCCATTGTTGCCGCCACTTCACCACCATAAACCACCACCATCCATCTTGTTTTAACAAAATCTAAATAAAGACCCATTCTTAGAATTTAATTGTGATTCTAATGATACAAAAATTTCTTACATGCATCAAGATTTCAAGAACTTATGATTTTATGGTTGTATGATGTTGTAATCATCTTGCATATGTTATATTTGGTAAGATTATCATGTTTTGATCCTTAAAAGTCTTGTTTTTAATCTTTGATTTTTGTTAGATTTTTCATACAAGTGTTTTTAGGAGTGTTTGGTTGATGGTTATGATAGTATAGTGATCCTAGGGGTATGGGAATGATTGGTTTTGAGTGAAAAATAGATTTGTCATGTTTTCTAAAAAGCTAATTTGGGACAGCAGCCTTAAACAATATATTTCGTGGGTTTAAGGTCTGTGAAAGACTGAGATTATTTGAAATTGTTGTAGAGTTTTCTGATACGGTCGTTTTGGTATAAGATAGAGCTTATAACTCATTACGAGTCAAAAGTTATGCTAGTTTTAGTTTTCGTGTACCGGGAGACGCAAGTCGGCACAATCCGAAATTGTGGCTGATTTTGGGTCGACTCTCGGTGACTTTAGGCTTGATTAGATAGTTGATACTACTGATTTTCAAAGTTTACAAACTGAGTTTGATGAGTCTAGTAGTGGTTTCAAAAGACGGATTGTCGGGTTAGTACTTTTAAAGTGGTCCAAACGGTTTTACAAAACAAGTGTACAAATCTGTCCTAAAATTTGGAGTCGAGTAAAGCGTCGAGCTGATGGATTTTAAAGTGTGAACTTTGGCTCAAATTTTGGTGAGGTCTTATACAGGTTATAAGTGACCTTGACACCAATTTTCATGTAAAACGGACAAGTCTAGATAGGGTAGATCGGTGTGTACATTCGGGGTGTACTTGCTGATTTTTATTTTGGACACGTAGTTCAATGCTTGTGTTGCGTGAGTTTGAGTGTTCACCATCGGACATGGTGACTTACTCAAGTGCTTAGTCATTATATAAGTGACTTAGCTACTGGTCCAAATAAGGGTAAAGGATAGTTTGACTTGCGTTGACTTGGCGTCGTATGACGAGTCATTTTCAAGTGTTCAAGTGTTTTAACGAGTAACGTTGGATAAATGGGTAGTATGAATTCATTTGATTCGTGTCAATGGTTTTGAAACGTGTATACTTTGAAAACATTTGAGTCATGTTATATTTGGTATATATATCGATATTGAGTTCGAGTCTTAACGCGCGCCTTATTGTGATAGGTTGCGGTTTTCGTGTTTTCCCCGGGCATCCATATCGTCGGTGATCGTCTCACTACATTATTTCTACTCAGTTGCTGAGTACCGTGATTGACTTAACACGTGGCTAAGGGCCACGAAATTTCTAAGGATCAAGGAGGAGGAATTGTTTAATTTGCGTGTTTGGATTAATTCCTACGTGTTATGAAGGTATAGTCACTCCTAGCATTTTAGTTTTGATGTTACTAGTACTTTGATTCTTTTTATTCATTGATTTTGAATTCCTTGGGTGAAACCCACTGAGATTATAGATACTTAGGGCATATTAGGACTTAGGACACTTGCGTGGCGATTTGGTATAGCCTAAGTGTTGCTTGATTGAGGTTAGGTAGCTAAATGGAGTCGTTTTTGTAGTATGGAAATCACCACAGAAACAAACAGGTCATGGCAAAATTTTCTTAAACATATGACCTTGTTTTTATATGAAAAATGGATACCCACTGATGTGATTAGTATGTGTTGATTTGGATGGAAATGGGAAGTGTCCGGATGAGCCCGAAACGGTCGTTTTACTAAACTAGGTCAAATCTGAATGTTATGCTTAAAACATGGGTAAATTGACTTGGGTAAAAAGGATTAATTTATGATTTTATGACTTTTTACAGTAGCTACAAATATAATAAAACTTCTCTTTTTGGTTTCGTGTCAAAATCTTTTACCGATTGGGATTTATGCTTAATCTACCGTAGGGTACGAAAGACGTTTACAACTTTCTGTTTTGATAGTCTGTCACTAAAAGTGCATTTCCCGTTGATTGAAAATAGTTCTAGGGCTGTTCTTTCCTAACTTTTAAAGGTAAGAGAAATACCTATACATGTCAAGAAATTTCACCTCCTGTACTAATATAGATTTTTAGATATAACCAAATCTTCTCAGCCTTTTTCAGAATACTGAATGCAGTCCCTTGTTTTGGTTTTTCAAACCGAGTCTTAAACGTGTTCGGAATCCACACATAAATGCTTGGACCATCATACAAGTTTGATATTAGGTTATTACAGTAGGTTCAAGGTGTTGGGTCAAAATTTTAACTTAAGCTTAGGTCTCGCCATCGCACGCAAGTTACCTAGTCATACTATGTCCCACCACTTCTAAAACGTTATTGCTTCATTGAACGCATTCTTATTACGCGTCACCATTGCATAGGTCCGTGAAGACTTCTTTTTTCTCAGCCCCTTTTACCTTGTGATTACTTACTAAAGGTGGGTTCATAGCCCCTTTTACTACTTGTACATTGTTTCTAAACGCGGGGTGAGATTTTACATGGTGGAACACATCCATTTAAAAAAACTGTATGCTATTCAGAACTTGGATGCTATTCAGACTTGTATGCTTTCCAACAGTTTTCATTGATATTATTGCTTATAGTTAATAGCCTTAAGTTTCCTCTCTTGATCATGAACCGTTAATTGTCCCGTATGCTTTGCGCTAAGCGCGAATGTTGTGGGTGGATCCATCGGGATTGACAATCCCCGTCCCGATTACCTTGACGCACTTACATTTGTTTATACTTGAGTATTTAGGCTGAATACTCCCTAGAGGAACTTACTTTGAGTTAAGCTTCGGTTCATGAACTAAACAGCAATAATATTGGTTTCAGACTATGGTTAATGATCATAACCATTTTCTCTATTTACTTGTTTTACAAATGAATGCTTGTGTTCCACACCTTTATTGCTAAACCTATGAATTTCACTCAACTTTGTGTTGACGATTTTACATGTTTAATCTCAGGTATTATTACTTAGCTTTGCTTGGATGGGAGCCCGCAGGATATTATCGCAGCTTGGAGATTTCTGTGATGCTTTTAAAAGACTGGTTTTAGTATAAACTGTCAGAAATTTATTATATCTTTTGGGCAACTTTATGTTATAAATCATGATGAAATAATATATATTTCCGCATATAAAACTCTGGGACCTATGTTTAAAACTCTGATCATTTATGATGTGATATACATGCTTTTATTACGTCAGCTTTGTGTCAACTGTAATTCATTGTTTCTTGTACTATGACGTGTTATCCCCTCGTTGCCTAGTTGTTCCATGTCAGATTTTGGGGGTCTCACAGGCGGATAGTCTCCCATACAGTAGACACGTAAAACGGTTTAACAAAAGATGAATGATCCCTCCATTTTTAGCTTATCTCCAACAATAGTCAGCGCAGGAGTTGATATCGTAGTCAAGCTAGGGTATTTAGCATTCCATTCATGCGGCCACCTCCACGACCCATTAGCAGTCATATCATTAACTTTGGTAGAGAGATTAAACCCTGCTCGGAAAATATCACGGGTAGACACAAGAGCAGAAAGAGGACCAATGGGGCACCAAGTATCATACCAAGCAGAAGCCGACATGCCATCTCCAAGCTGATGCCAAATGAAATCCCTCACCAAAGGACGAAGCTAGAGAACCTTACGCGAACCCCAAGTCATATTGCCACGATAAGGAATATCCTGGAAACTCCGACCCTTAAGTTTATACGTGTGAATACACTTTACCCACAAGGAGTCCTTAAGGGAAATAATATTCAAAATGTGAACAGCCATAAGGGTCTTATTAAATACGTCAAGCTTACGAGTACCAAGACCACTTTTCCTACGCAGGCTATGTTGGAAAATATTGTTGGCAAAATAACTTTTGACCAACTTTGGACACAATTATGTATATGTATGTATTATATATATTAGTGATACTATATAGGTTCACGTTCTCCTTGAAGAGAGCTTCGCAATGAGCCTTTATGTATCCAAAATGAAAGTGATGTGAATGAGATATCGTGTCTCAAAGTTAGGCATTTGGTACCATGCTTAAAGAGGAAAAATAGTTTATTTTTTGTCCCACATCGGTGGGATGAGTAAACTGGAAGGGAGTCTATTGTGTATAAATAGAGGCATAATTTCATAGCTTTTTCACACATCAAATCAATAAGTATTATTACTGATTTCCAACATATGGAGTAGGCATCTGTAAAGGTGAAATTCCGGGCAGTTTTGTTAAGTCTGACAGTACAACTTACTGTTTCGGCTGTTGTACCCTGGGAAACAGAAGACAAATCTGTTTTAAGGGAAGCGTGTCAAACACGTGTCGCGGCTCTTTAGTTCTAAGCGTATATTACGCGTGCCTCGACTTGTTGGTGATTTAGTAACTCTTTTTATTATTTTATTGTTTTATTTAATTATCGTTTATAATTATGTCGGTATTTATTTTTCTGTTATTTATATTCTGTTATTTGTTTTATGTTAATTTAATTAATTTAATTTATTTGATTTATAAATAAAAGTGTTATAGTTTCCTTACAGTCTTAAAACAGATTCTGTGTAACAGAATTAAACACTTTTTTGCTAAAATCATATTAGTTTAATTAACTTATTTTTATACAAACTGTATTCTCTCGAAACCAAGATTGTGTTTCTTTAGGAAATCAGTTTTTAAGTAAACAGAATTTTTAATTAACAGATCTGGTGTTACAGATTTATAAACAATTTTTAAAAACAGTTTATCGTATCAGTTTGTTTTGAAATCATGATGAGTTTGCGTTCAAACTAATCGTTTAGTTTGTTTATTACATATGTTATAGTTTTCACCTAGATTTACTGAAGCCACGATTGAGTTTCTTTGAATCAGATTTGGTACAAGTTTATATAAACCATGTTGAGTTTATTAGATACCAAATTGTTTTAGTAGTTCTTAACTTGTGGTAAGACAACTGTAACCCTAGTGTATCTTGTAAATGTAATTGGTGCGCCAACTACAACATGATTGAAATCATGATGAATTTAGATTCATTGAAACCAAGTGGAGTTTCTTTGACACAAATCTCGTAAAATATAAGTTGCTATTTTATAAGATTATTATAATGTATTCATTGATCTCATAAAATGCAAGTTGTTATTTTCTTATATTTTTGGAACGTGTTCAATGAAATCAAGAAGAATTTTTTTGAAACAAGATATAGACAATGGTACGAGTTATTATTAAATATCATATTACATACACTATTTTACTAAATAAGTGGAAGTGTTTGTTTGACTTGTGTAATTTATTTTAAATTGGGCCGAGTTTAATTATAAACCATATATATTCTTGAAACCTTGTTGAGTTTTTAGATATACCTATAGAAACCTTGTTGAGTTTATAGATATACCTATAAAAATATTGTTGAGTTTAAAGGCATATTTATTGAAACCTTGTTGAGTTTCTTTAAAAGAATGGATCTACTGAAACCTTGTTGAGTTTCATTGTAGAAATTGATCATATGAAATTGATCTATTAAGATCTTCGTAATAAAGATTGACAACATATGTGATTTTGCTAGAAAGATTATGTCATAGGAGACATTCTTTAATTGTTTAGTCGAAAGACTTTCTTTAAAGTGGTTTTGTGTAACGGATCGTACAAAACATTAGTGGTTTGAAAAGAAATTCGATTTAATTCGTTTTGGATAAGAAACACTATGTGATTTAGAATGTTGTTAATAGTAACAAAAATTAGTTTCAAACTAATTATGAGACACCGGATTAACAAATTATTTGGAATGTCACGAGTGACATCTAAAGGATCTGCTCCCTTACTTGTAAAATGGGAGACCGATACGCGAGTTATGTGTATGGTAGATGCTTTAAAGCATTCAGAAACTTTTGTGCCATAACTATGTGTTAAATGGCTAGAATGACATGAAAACTGAGGTCATGAGTGAATCCAACCATAGATAATGGTGCATCAGCACTTCTGTATCATGTCATGTATATGGTGATAAGAGTTTGATTAACTCTTATATTGCAGTTGAGAATGGAGAGAACGATTTTCGACAACTCTCCAACTACTAATATCAAGGAAAAAGATGTGATTTACATCTGGAAAAGAACTAAGTTAACCAACGTTGTGCGTGCCAGAGATTTGTAGGAATCTTGAATCTGGATGGTTGCTTGATATGAGCTTAAACTCATATCCTTTTATTAACAAATAACCCTAAAACATGAAGCAAAATACCAATTTATCTTGCAAAAACAGTATTATGTGGTATGTTTGTGTTTATGTACACTTGTGTAGGTAAAAGGATACATTTTCAAGCAAACAAGGAAAAACCAAGCTTAAATGGATGAAAAAGATAAAGAAGGATCAAAAGTGACAAGACTTTGAAGTACAAGGACCTATCTTGACAAACTGCCAAAGTTGAAGGACTAAAGTGTAAATATTGAACAAAGTCAAGATCAAAGTCAAAATTGGTCAACTATCAAGTCAACAAAGTCAAAGGACCAATTCTGCTCAAAGATGAAGTTTGGAGGAATAAAAGTGCTAAAGAAATGAAGTTACAAGCCTTAAAATACAATTTGCCAAACTTCAAGGGTTAAAACTGCCAAAGTTGGAAAGTTTCACAAAGTTCAATCCATGTGTAACAAGTTCAGCCAATAAGAAGAGAGAGAAAGTGGCACACGGATTGCCAACTCACATGCATTTAAATCCCACTCAGCCGTCACTCATTAATGACCATATCTTAACAGTTCAATCCGTGTGAACTTATTTCCACCATTCAGAACCTGCCACGTGTCTTCTTCAAGCAACCAAAAAATTACCAGGATCGTTTTTGAGCTAGACTGAAAATCATGAAAAGTTGTAAACATCAAAAGTGCCTATTTTGGAGAGACGAACACAATGGTAACAACCAATTAACAAGAAATCCACTCAAGAAGAAAGCCCCAATTCGTGTTCTTACCTTGAAGATCAGTTTTGCAGAATCATGCCACGTGGAGACCTGGGATTGGTCTCAACACGTCATCATCCCCAACAAACTCCTTCTTCAAGCCTATAAATAGCCTGCTAGTCCTCATTTGTAACGAGTAGTTAAAAATTGTAAAAACACACACTTTACATTTTCCTTTCAACTTTCTTCTTTTTTAGCTTAACTACTCAAGAGTCTGACAAACTCTTGAGTTAGTTAGTTAGTTAGCAGCTTTACAACAACTTTGTAACAACTTTCCATGAATAAAATTTGAATTCTCCTTTTCCCGCCAAATCTCATATTCATCCTACTGTTCATACCTTGCTCCTATTTGATCATTGTGTTGCTGAATTGAGTTTGTTATGATCATTGAATGATCATGACTGACTTTGAAGAAGATTTGTAGCTGTTGTTGTGATTTCAGTTCAAGCCTTAGCCTATTTGAAGTTTTCATGCCATGATGATGATTTTAGTAGATGTGTAGCTGTTTTTGATGATTGATTGATTGAGCTAGTGATAAGGTGGTGGTTATTACTAGGATAAGAGAGTTCAGCACTCCTCTTCTTCCCAATGGTTTCTACAAAAGGTTCCAAAAGTTCTGATTTTTGTTCCACTTAATAAGTCAATGGCATGCTATTTTCCTAGTGTAAAAGTTAATGAATGCATGATCAAAGTTGTTTAGTTGGCTGATTGATTGATTTTATACTTGTTTGTAGCTTAATTCTTGTTTTACTGTTTTCTATTTTGGATTGTGTTCTAGTATTAGCTTATTGCAGTCAGATTTTAGTACTTGCACCTTAATTGAGTAATTGTTGTTCTTAGTGCTTGCTTGTAATCTTATAACATCTTATTTTGAGTCTCAAGTTTGGTAATCAAAAGTTTTCATTCAATCTTAATCAGCTATTAAAAAGTCTTTGGAAATCCTCAATAATCTCAGATAAAGGAGTGTTTGGTATTAGCTTTTGATAAGTTTTCAAGTGTTGGATTTTGGAAAGTAGATGTTCATTTCTAGTTGATAGGTCATATTAAAGTGTTTTTAGACATTTTCAAGTCAACTTGTGTGTCAAACAGGCAATTGGCCAATAAAAAGTGTGGGTCTATTTCCATTCAGTTTTGCCTTAAAAAAGTTCTCATTTTCTTTTGGCTGGCATTTGATTGTTTGTTGATGAAATTGCACCAAACTTGTTCTGATTTGTAGTTCATTATATAAAGTTTCAGATTCCAAAAGCTTTTTACACAGTCTTTAATAAGCCAAGAGAAATAAGCAAAAATCAGGAAGGCTGAGATAAGCCAAGTTTCTGTAAATAGAAACTGCTTTTTGAGATCTTTTGATTCTCTTCATTAACCAAGTCATTTTATTTCACAAAACCACTTAGAATATGGTATTACATGATTTTTGAAAGATTCAGCTTTTTGTCAAAAAAGTTTGGTCAACGCCTGGTCAACGATAAGCCAATTTGAGTTTAATTCAAATTTCTAGCTTATTTCTTGATGAAATTTGTTCTAACTTGATTTCCCGTTCATCATTTGAGTTGTTTAATCAGTTTTGGCAAGAAAATCAAGTTGTGCTTGTTTAGTTTGTTCTAGAGCTTATTTTGGGCTTATCTTGAAGTGCTTATTTGCTTATTTTGAACTTTCAGTCAAAATCCTCTTACAGACGTAGCTTACTTTGGATTTAGAGTGTTTTGCAATTTGTTTGAATCAATTTGGTCCAGTAATAAGCTCAAACGAGCTTATTTTTCTTTCAAACCCGTTTTTGCTTAACAAGTTTCTAAAATTGCATTTTGGTCCTTGTTGTTTTGAGCAGTTTCTAATCATGGCTAATCTTCAATTTTTTTAGGGTTTTCACACATAAGTCCTTATAGTTTTGAGTTAGTTTAAAATCAGTTAGTAAGTTTGGAATTTTGTTACAAACTGGTTAGTTGGTTACTAGTTTTACATTTTTGACCCTTATAGTTTACTGATTTGCACTTTCAGTCCCTAGACTTGTTAGAATTTTCATTTCAAGCATTTATATTTCCTTGAATTTACATTTTTAGTCCTTGTAGTTCTAAAATTTACATTCTGAATATTACTTGAATAAAATTTGGTAAGTGCACTATGTTTTACATATAAGTAGGTAATATTTTTTCAGTTTTACAAGGCTTTGTTGAATTAGCAAATAGAATATCCAAAAAAGACTAACAACCAAAAACAGTTAAAAACCCGATATTGGTTGGACTTTCAATTAGCAAGAACTGAGAAAAACGAACTGCATTATATACAATTTCAAATGGCGCCGCTGCCGGTTCTTTGACTTTACGAGAGACTATCGATTGACGGTTTTCATTGGCTTTTGGGATCCGTTCACCTTGTGAACGTTATTTTTACGTATCATAAATCAAAAACAAATAAAAAATCAAAAATATAAATATATAAAAACTAAAAAATTAACAAAACAATTCTTTTCCTAAAGAATTGACCAAAAAAAAAATTAAAAAAATCCAAAAAGCAATCTTTTTCCTAAGAGATTGCACCCAAAAATATATATTATTGGATTCTCTCGGTTTTTATGTACATATAGTATTTTCTCTTACAAAACTCATAAATACAAAAATATTTTCCATATATTATTATAAGTAAATACGTATACGTATAAGAACAACCAATCTACATATTCTCCATAAGTATTGCCGAGGCAATACACCGTGTTGAGGGGCGTTCCGGTCCTTGACACGTGTATCGATCAAACAAAATAAAACAAGAATAGATAAATACTCTCAATAAGCAACAATTCGAAGAATACGAACATTTAAGTGAATAGAAAGGCGATGTGCTATAAAATGCCATCTAAGGGTCAATAGGTACTTAAGTGCTTCGCGCCACCTAACCCCCCGTTCACTTGTAAGTATTCTAAGAAGGAAGGCTTCATTGAGGGTCTTGCACCCAAGTAGTACATACGTATATTGTTATTTCCTTGTGGATATTTAATATTGAAACTCGAAGAGGATAATCCATTTCTCTTCAAAGTCACACGAGAGCTTCTCTCTCATTCCTCATTTTGAGTTGCATGCTCACTCGCGGGCGTGCACAAATACCGATTGGTGTACAACCTCTTCCTCCAAAAAGGAGGAAAAAGAGAAAGAGTAAGACCACCACCGTCCATCAAGCCGATCACGAGAATCGTGCTTTGACTCCTCCACCACAAGAAGCCATGGCTATTGATAATCGCTCTTTGTTGGAACGTATGCAAACCAATATTCATGGATATGCTAGTGCTATTAAGATTCCCGACTTTCCCGCAAACACATTTGAGCTACACACATCTATGATCACTATGGTTTCACAATCACCTTTTTATGGTAACAAGAATGAGGATCCTCATGCTCACCTTAAGAGATTCCTTTCTCTTTGCAATACCATTAAGCATAATGGAGTTCCACATGAGGTTATTAGGATGATGCTAGTGTCATTTTCCCTAGAGGGACTCGCTAAGCATTGGTTAGACACCCAACCACCCGATAGTATCACCACATGGGATGGTTTCACCGCTAAGTTTTTGAACAAGTTCTTTCCTCCACATAAGACTATGGCTTTGAGGACTTTAATTATAGGCTTTCAACAAAAACCTAGTCAATCCTTTAGTGATGCTTGGGAAGAGTATAGTGAGTTATTGAGGAGATGCCCTAATCATGGATTGGATGATGTTCACCAAATCAATATCTTCTATAATGGCCTTAAATCTCACCACCAAGATTCACTCAATGCTTCCGCGGGAGGGAATATTCTTCTTAAAACCTACCAAGAGGCTTTGGACATCATTGAGACTAAAGCAATGGTTCAAACAAACAATCAATTTTAAGAAAGGGTTCATGTTATCCAAAACAATTCTCAAAATCCTTGTGACAACCAACTCCTCAAATTTCAACAAGAGATCCTTCAACAAGTCAAACAAGGACACCAAGAAATGATTCAAGCTTTTAAGACCATGTCATTGAACAATTCTTCAAATAATGTGAATGCCATTGCCCTTTCTTGTGTTACTTGTGGAGGTCCCCATTCTTATGAACAATGTGATAAGGTGCAAGTGTATCAAGGAGAATGCTATGCTTACCAAGAGGAACATCGTGAACACTTCAAGCCATATATCAATCCAAATAACCTTTCTTACAAATCCCAAAATTACCTTACTCCACCCGGATTCCCACCCCAACCACCCACCCAAATTCAACAAAATCCCCCTCAAATTTTACCAAGGAATCAAGGGCAAAGACCACCTTATCAAGGAAATAACTACAAGGCACCAAATCAATTTCAACCTCAAGCAAATACCTTTTATCCACCAAATCAAGGATTTACTGCCCAACCTTTACCTTTCCAACCTCAAGGTTTTCAAGGTTATGTGCCACAAGATTATAACACAATGGATTTCTTGCAAAAAATGAGTCAAGAGAATGAAAGGAAGTTTCAAGCTATGGAGAAGAAAATGAATGACCAAATGAATAAGGTTTTAATGGCATTAAATCAAAGACCACAAGGGGCTTTACCTTCCAACACACAAACAAATCCAAGGGCCAATGTCAATGCCATTACAACAAGAAGTGGAACAACAACAAAGGATCCTTCACCTCCTAAACCTACTTTTGTTCAACCCACTTGTGCTCCTACTTGTGACAAGTCTTCTACTTCTACTTCACCTCCTCAAAATGCTCCTATTCACTCAAACACACCTTCTCAACCTCCTCATACTTCTCCTTTACCTTCCACACTTCCCAATGAAGAAGCTAACAAAGACAAATCTTCCACCATAACACCTATTCCACCTACACCAAAACCTACTCTTCCATATCCTTCAAGGTTAAAAAAGGACAAGTTAAAGAACAAGGATGACATCCAAGTCTCCAATTTCTTAAGGATGTTCAAGCAACTCAACATCAATATATCTTTTGCGGAAGCTCTTGCTTATATGCCAAAGTTTGCTAAGATGTTCAAGGATTTGCTCTCAAACAAAGAAAAATTAGTTGATTTGCCCAACACATCCCTTAATGAAAATTGTTCCGCGGTGTTACTTAAAACCTTACCAACAAAACTTGGAGATCCGGGGCGTTTCTTGATACCTTGTAATTTTCCCGTTGTTGAAAATTGCATGGCTTTGGCGGATCTAGGGGCAAGCATAAACCTCATGCCTTTATCGGTTTGGAAACAACTATCTCTTCCCGAGCTCACTCCCACTAGGATGACTCTTGAATTAGCCAACCGAACCATAGCTCACCCCGTAGGTATAACGGAGGATGTGTTTGTAGGTGTGGATAAGTTTACATTTCCGGCCAACTTTGTAGTGGTCGATTATGACATGGATCCTAGAGTGCCTTTGATTGTTGGTAGACCGTTTTTGAGAACGGGTCGTACTTTGATAGATGTGGCGGAAGGAGAATTAATTATGAGAGTAGAAGATGAGAGAGTGGTGTTTAAGTTAGGGAAAGTTTGTGATAGGAAAGAGGTTAAGGAGTCTAGACCTTGTGAGACTATTAACATTGTTGATGTGCTAGATGAAGTGTGTAATGAACACTTTCATGATGCTTGTAAGAGTGCTAGTGATGAGATGCCCCATGTTGAAACTGTGGCCTCAATTGCTCCCTCTTTAACACCTTTTGGAGAGAGTGATTTCCTCTTGGAGGAATTTGAGTCAAACTTTCTTAGTGATGATGATTCTCCCATTAATTGGGAAGAAGATATTCTTACAATCCAAAAGTTGCTCAATGAGGACCCTATTCCTTCCCCTATTCCACAAGAGATTACCATTGAGGAACCTTCCATAGTAAAACCTTCCATAGAAAGTCCACCTCCTATTGAACTTAAGGACCTTCCATCCCACTTAGAGTATGCTTTCTTAGAGGGCAAAGACCAATTACCGGTGATCATTGCTAAAGAGTTGAAAGAGGATGAGAAGGAACAACTTATTGAAGTTCTTAAGAAACATAAGAAAGCCTTAGCATGGAAAATATCCGACATAAGGGGAATTGATCCACATTTTTGTACACACAAAATCCTTATGGAGGATGACTATAAACCCGCCATTCAAAACCAAAGGAGAGTTAACCCAAAAATCCATGAGGTTATTAAGAAGGAAGTGATTAAACTCTTAGATGCGGGTATGATTTACCCCATTTCCGACTCTCCATGGGTTAGCCCGGTTCATTGTGTTCCAAAGAAGGGTGGAATCACCGTGGTGCCTAATGAGAACAATGAGCTTATTCCCACGAGACTTGTGACCGGTTGGAGAGTTTGCATTGATTATAGAAAACTCAATGAGGCAACTAGGAAAGACCATTTCCCGCTTCCCTTTATGGATCAAATGCTTGAACGCTTAGCGGGAAATGAGTACTATTGTTTTCTTGATGGCTTTTCGGGTTATTTCCAAATACCCATTGACCCTAAGGATCAAGAAAAGACCACATTCACTTGTCCTTATGGTACATTTGCTTACAAGAGGATGCCTTTTGGCTTATGTAATGCACCGGGGACGTTTCAAAGGTGCATGATGGCGATTTTCCATGACATGATAGAGCAAACAATGGAGGTTTTTATGGATGACTTTTCCGTCTTTGGAAATTCATTTAGCTCATGTCTCACCAATCTTGAAAGAATGCTTAAGCGTTGTGAGGAAACACGGTTGGTGCTTAATTGGGAGAAATGTCACTTTATGGTGAAAGAGGGGATTGTTTTAGGACACAAGATATCCAACAAGGGATTAGAAGTTGATCGAGCTAAAATTGATGTGATTTCTAAGCTTCCCCCACCCACCTCGGTTAAAGGTGTGAGGAGTTTCTTAGGTCATGCGGGATTTTATAGGCGATTTATACAAGATTTTTCTAAGATAGCTAGACCGATGACCCACCTCTTGGAGAAAGAGGCTCCTTTCATTTTTAACCAAGATTGTTTGGACTCTTTCGAGACCCTTAAGGAAAAATTGACTAAGGCTCCCGTTTTGGTTTCTCCAAATTGGGAATTACCTTTTGAGCTTATGTGTGACGCTAGTGATTATGCGGTGGGGGCCGTCTTAGGACAACGAGTTAATAAGCATTTTCAACCTATACAATATGCGAGTAAAACCATGACCGGTGCACAACTTCATATCTTGTGCTTTCCAAAACCATAGTGTATACGGACCATTCCGCTCTCAAGTATCTTATGACAAAACAAGATGCTAAGCCTAGGCTTTTGAGATGGGTTTTGTTGCTTCAAGAGTTTAAGATAGAAATTCGTGATAAGAAAGGGGCCGAGAATTTAGCGGCGGATCACTTGAGTAGACTTGAGCATCCTTTTCAAGGAGATTTACCACACCAAGAAATCAATGAATCCTTTCCATTAGAGGAGCTCATGTCTATCTCTTCCCAAAAGGATGCCACTCCTTGGTTTGCGGATATCGCAAACTATCTTGTGGGCAATGTGCTTATTGAGGGTCTTACTTATCAACAAAAGAAGAAGTTTCTTAAGGAAGTTAAGTATTACTTTTGGGATGATCCATATCTTTTTCGGCAATGTGCGGATCAAATCATTAGACGGTGTGTAGATGGGCCCGAGGCATTTAAGATCTTAGAGGCGTGTCATAAAGGACCTACGGGTGGACATTTTGGGCCTAACTATACCGCCAAGAAAGTCTTTGATTCGGGTTACTATTGGCCTTCCATTTACAAAGATGCCCATAAAATGGTGAAATTTTGTGATGTTTGTCAAAGACAAGGAAAAATTACACAACGTGATGAGATGCCACAAAATTTTATCCAAGAGTGTGAGATATTTGATGTATGGGGCATTGATTTCATGGGACCTTTTCCATCCTCTAAGGGAAACAAGTATATACTTGTGGTGGTGGATTATGTGTCCAAATGGGTGGAGGCTAAAGCCTTACCTACCAATGATGCTAGAGTTGTTGTTAAGTTTTTGAAACAATTGTTTGCTAGATTTGGTGTACCTCGGGCCATCATAAGTGATCGTGGTACGCACTTTTGTAATGATCAATTCACGAGAGTTATGAAGAAATATGGAGTGAATCATAGACTTTCTACCGCGTATCACCCTCAAACAAATGGTCAAACCGAGGTCACAAATCGTGGTTTAAAGAGAATTTTAGAGAGAACGGTGGGAGAGCATCGAGCTTCTTGGTCGGATAAGCTTGATGATGCTTTGTGGGCGTTTAGGACGGCTTTTAAAACACCAATTGGTTGTACGCCTTATAGGCTTGTCTATGGAAAAGCGTGCCACCTTCCATTCGAGTTAGAACATAAGGCATCTTGGGCTCTCAAGTGGGCTAACTTTGATTTAAACCAAGTCGGTTCACATAGGAAAGATCAACTCAATGAGATGGATGAATTGAGAGCCAATGCCTATGAAAATTCTTTGCTTTACAAGGAAAAGACTAAGAAATTGCATGATGCTAAGATCAAGAATCGTGAGTTCAAAGTTGGAGAGCCGGTTCTCCTCTTTAACTCAAGATTGAAACTTTTTGCGGGCAAGCTTAAGTCAAGATGGTCCGGTCCATTCACTATTACTCAAGTGTTTCCATATGGAACTCTTGAGTTGTCACAACCCGATGGTCCAAATTTTAAAGTGAATGGTCACCGTGTTAAGCATTACTTTGGGGAGGACATTTCCGTTGAAATGGTCCAAGAGATCCCCATTTTCCCCATAAATTAATTCATTGAGGGACGAGTCGAGCTAGAGACTCATTAACTCAAGCATCGTATAACTAGGTTTAGAGTGTTGTAGGTTAGAAATAAAGGTATAGACTTGGAGATAAGTGTAGGGGAGACCTTCTTTTGTCTTCATGATTGTTTGTAGGGTTGCTCACTCATCTCATGCTTTGGAGCTTATGGAGGCGGCCCTTGTATCCGGTTCACTTCGTTACTATAGTGATTTTTCATTGACACCTTGTGCTTAAACATGATTTCACTAATAGTTGTCCTTTCCTTAACTTGGGTTAAGCAAAGTCTATTCATTGTCATAAGTGTAGGGGAAGTTTTTATACTTCCATGCTCTTAAACATTGAGGACAATGTTTAGCTTAGTAGGGGGGTCTTCTATCGAAGTGACCTTACCTAGAACTTGTCATTGTCTTGCAGGAAAACATGGAAAATTGATTTTTCAACATTTTTCAAATTTTTGATCTACTTTGGCCACCAAAAAGATGCATTCATAATTTTTGCATCAATCATTTATCATTTTGCATAACACATTTGCATTGTATATATCTTTTCTTTTATGTTTCATCAAAAATATATAAAGAGAAAAATAAAATAAAGCATGGTTTAACAAGTTTAGATTTCTTTGACATATTAGGCCCGCCATGGATATTTTGACTCAACCCGAGTTTGCTTATTTTAGCATTCTCTAGCTAGTATCCTTAACCATGTAGTCCTTCATTGGACTATTAGGCTAAGCATCCACCAATCTCATTATTTGAGATTTTAAATTTGTGGAGAATGGGAAATGATAGAGTTGAAGCAAGTATAAAAGGGCTAGATAAACTTCATGGCAATTACTCGTGGCTAAACCCTTCTCTTCTTAACCTCTATTTTCTTCGCATGTATATAATTGTTAATAAATAATCAAGAACGGTTTTAATTGGTTTGTAATCTCTTATGCATTTTTGTCTAATCATTCATGGTTGGTATGAGTAGTTTTAAGATTCTAAGTTAGAACGTTTTATGTGTACTAGACTTATGTCATGCTCAATATTTAGCGGGTGTTTTTCCTTTTATTCTTTTCAACTTTCTTTGTGAGGAATAAAGAAAAATAAGAGCGGCTTATGAAAAAAAATGAGTGGCTAGAAAAAAAAAAGAAGAAAAAGAAAAAGAAAAAAAAATAATTATACAAGACTCCCAAGAGGGGCAGTGTTGTGTTAATTATAGTGACTATTGAGTTCCAATATTACCTTGACGGGTTGCGGGGATTCAATAGATTGCTCCAATCCAATATTACCTTGACGGGTTGCGGGGTTGAAGATCCAAAGTCTCAAAAAGATGGCGGATGTAAATTATTGCGTGAGTTTTATTTTTCTTTCCTTAGCGAGTGTGTAGCTACTTATGAAAGCATGACATGAGGATTTTACACATAAGGCGAATGAATTATTATTCTTGAAACGGACTTGTATTAATTGTGAGCGGTTTTTCAAGTAATGGATGAGAGGATTACTTAGGATTAAAACCGTGCTTCCTTATTTTTGGATTTTACACTTCTTATACTTCACACTTGAATAAATGAAAAATTTTCCCTCAAGCAATTTGCTCAAATAATAACCGGTTCCACATTTAATTGTCATGAATAAGTTGATGCACTTTTTACTTGTGAATGCAATGATCCCATTTTTAAGCTTGGTATGGGGAAAGTGAAACTTGAGGGTGATAAATGTCCATGGTACCCAAGCCCTAATCTAAGCCATTGAATTCTTTATGAGTTAATTCCATCAAAACCATTTCAAGAAAAATCAAAAAGATATAGCTAAAATTGTATTTTGTTCATTGCATTATTAAAAATCAAAATCATGCATCATGTAGTTTAGAGTAAGTGTAGATGCATCTCATATGGCCAAGGTAGGTTAATTATGAGGGAAATGTAAATTTGAGCTTTAATATATAATATTGCATGAGGACATGACAATGTTCAAGTGTAGGGGATTTGATATGAGCTTAAACTCATATCCTTTTATCAACAAATAACCCTAAAACATGAAGCAAAATACCAATTTATCTTGCAAAAACAGTATTATGTGGTATGTTTGTGTTTATGTACACTTGTGTAGGTAAAAGGATACATTTTCAAGCAAACAAGGAAAAACCAAGCTTAAATGGATGAAAAAGATAAAGAAGGATCAAAAGTGACAAGACTTTGAAGTACAAGGACCTATCTTGACAAACTGCCAAAGTTGAAGGACTAAAGTGTAAATATTGAACAAAGTCAAGATCAAAGTCAAAATTGGTCAACTATCAAGTCAACAAAGTCAAAGGACCAATTCTGCTCAAAGATGAAGTTTGGAGGACTAAAAGTGCTAAAGAAATGAAGTTACAAGCCTTAAAATACGATCTGCCAAACTTCAAGGGTTAAAACTGCCAAAGTTGGAAAGTTTCACAAAGTTCAATCCATGTGTAACAAGTTCAGCCAATAAGAAGAGAGAGAAAGTGGCACACGGATTGCCAACTCACATGCATTTAAATCCCACTCAGTCGTCACTCATTAATGACCATATCTCAACAGTTCAATCCGTGTGAACTTATTTCCACCATTCAGAACCTGCCACGTGCCTTCTTCAAGCAACCAAAAAATTACCAGGATCGTTTTTGAGCTAGACTGAAAATCATGAAAAGTTGTAAACATCAAAAGTGCCTATTTTGGAGAGACGAACACAAAGGTAACAACCAATTAACAAGAAATCCACTCAAGAAGAAAGCCCCAATTCGTGTTCTTACCTTGAAGATCAGTTTTGCAGAATCATGCCACGTGGAGACCTGGGATTGGTCTCAACACGTCATCATCCCCAACAAACTCCTTCTTCAAGCCTATAAATAGCCTGCTAGTCCTCATTTGTAACGAGTAGTTAAAAATTGTAAAAACACACACTTTACATTTTCCTTTCAACTTTCTTCTTTTTTAGCTTAACTACTCAAGAGTCTGACAAACTCTTGAGTTAGTTAGTTAGTTAGCAGCTTTACAACAACTTTGTAACAACTTTCCATGAATAAAATTTGAATTCTCCTTTTCCCGCCAAATCTCATATTCATCCTACTGTTCATACCTTGCTCCTATTTGATCATTGTGTTGCTGAATTGAGTTTGTTATGATCATTGAATGATCATGACTGACTTTGAAGAAGATTTGTAGCTGTTGTTGTGATTTCAGTTCAAGCCTTAGCCTATTTGAAGTTTTCATGCCATGATGATGATTTTAGTAGATGTGTAGCTGTTTTTGATGATTGATTGATTGAGCTAGTGATAAGGTGATGGTTATCACTAGGATAAGAGAGTTCAGCACTCCTCTTCTTCCCAATGGTTTCTACAAAAGGTTCCAAAAGTTCTGATTTTTGTTCCACTTAATAAGTCAATGGCATGCTATTTTCCTAGTGTAAAAGTTAATGAATGCATGATCAAAGTTGTTTAGTTGGCTGATTGATTGATTTTATACTTGTTTGTAGCTTAATTCTTGTTTTACTGTTTTCTATTTTGGATCGTGTTCTAGTATTAGCTTATTGCAGTCAGATTTTAGTACTTGCACCTTAATTGAGTAATTGTTGTTCTTAGTGCTTGCTTGTAGTCTTATAACATCTTATTTTGAGTCTCAAGTTTGGTAATCAAAATTTTTCATTCAATCTTAATCAGCTATTAAAAAGTCTTTGGAAATCCTCAATAATCTCAGATAAAGGAGTGTTTGGTATTAGCTTTTGATAAGTTTTCAAGTGTTGGATTTTGGAAAGTAGATGTTCATTTCTAGTTGATAGGTCATATTAAAGTGTTTTTAGACATTTTCAAGTCAACTTGTGTGTCAAACAGGCAATTGGCCAATAAAAAGTGTGGGTCTATTTCCATTCAGTTTTGCCTTAAAAAAGTTCTCATTTTCTTTTGGCTGGCATTTGATTGTTTGTTGATGAAATTGCACCAAACTTGTTCTGATTTGTAGTTCATTATATAAAGTTTCAGATTCCAAAAGCTTTTTACACAGTCTTTAATAAGCCAAGAGAAATAAGCAAAAATCAGGAAGGCTGAGATAAGCCAAGTTTCTGTAAATGGAAACTGCTTTTTGAGATCTTTTGATTCTCTTCATCAACCAAGTCATTTTATTTCACAAAACCACTTAGAATATGGTATTACATGATTTTTGAAAGATTCAGCTTTTTGTCAAAAAAGTTTGGTCAACGTCTGGTCAACGATAAGCCAATTTGAGTTTAATTCAAATTTCTAGCTTATTTCTTGATGAAATTTGTTCTAACTTGATTTCCCGTTCATCATTTGAGTTGTTTAATCAGTTTTGGCAAGAAAATCAAGTTGTGCTTGTTTAGTTTGTTCTAGAGCTTATTTTGGGCTTATCTTGAAGTGCTTATTTGCTTATTTTGAACTTTCAGTCAAAATCCTCTTACAAACGTAGCTTACTTTGGATTTAGAGTGTTTTGCAATTTGTTTGAATCAATTTGGTCCAGTAATAAGCTCAAACGAGCTTATTTTTCTTTCAAACCCGTTTTTGCTTAACAAGTTTCTAAAATTGCATTTTGGTCCTTGTTGTTTTGAGCAGTTTCTAATCATGGCTAATCTTCAATCTTTTTAGGGTTTTCACACATAAGTCCTTATAGTTTTGAGTTAGTTTAAAATCAGTTAGTAAGTTTGGAATTTTGTTACAAATTGGTTAGTTGGTTACTAGTTTTACATTTTTGACCCTTGTAGTTTACTGATTTGCACTTTCAGTCCCTAGACTTGTTAGAATTTTCATTTCAAGCATTTATATTTCCTTGAATTTACATTTTTAGTCCTTGTAGTTCTAAAATTTATATTCTGAATATTACTTGAATAAAATTTGGTAAGTGCACTATGTTTTACATATAAGTAGGTAATATTTTTTCAGTTTTACAAGGCTTTGTTGAATTAGCAAATAGAATATCCAAAAAAGACTAACAACCAAAAACAGTTAAAAACCCGATATTGGTTGGACTTTCAATTAGCAAGAACTGAGAAAAACGAAGTGCATTATATACAATTTCATTGCTTAATGAAATTTGGCTTTCATTTGTGTCTGAATCAAATAAAAATCGATTTAACGAATAATGTAAATTAAGTGCATACGGGTTATGCCTTTAAAATGGTTAAGTTGATTATGTTTTCAAATGGTCATTTTAGGAAAATGAGGGTGAATTCGACTTATTCGTTTGTTTTTTAAATGTATGGTATAACTTACTTTGACATGTTTTAAATTTTACTCAACATGTTGTCCAATTAAACCAAATTGGATACCTATTTTTATATTGACACGACTACATAATTAAAAATTGCATTGAAGCCAATTTGACAAGTCTTTTCTCTTGGTTGAACAGAAATAACTGAAAACCTTGATATGATTCACATGGTTTTATGTGATTTGGAATGGATACCTACTAAGTAGCGAATATCGGGTACTTTATCATATTGGCTGTCTGTGGTACAAAATATTGCCATTTACACTTACTTGAGAGTAAGGATATAGACAAGATGATCTATATAATTAAGTTGAGAACCAACTTATTATCGATAATAAGGTGATTCGAAGTTATTGGTGGTGAATATGTGTCTCTATTTCTAAATTTTTATGCTAAACTTAGAATAAGACATAAATTCATTTCTCTTGATATAGAAAAGAATCATGCCTAAGAAGAAATGGTTAATGTCATGTTCTTAAGTCCAGGTTTAAGCCATGGCATGTGGGGGAAATCGATTATATCGATTACTTATCTGTTAGATAAGATCCATTATAAATAAAATAAGATACTTCTTACGAACTATGGGTGAGGAAGAAAACTATCTTAGAAGTACTTACAAATGTGGGGGATATCTAGCTAAGATATCCGTATGAAATTCATATAGCATTGCTTATCGTTTCATTGTACATGAATCGAAAATAGACACAGTAATAGAATTAAGGAATGATACCTTCTTTGGAAATATATTTCCTTGTTTATGAAGTAAATTGGAAGATCATCTAGAATAGATGAAGAGGTTGTCCAAGGTTAGAGACAACGAGATGATATGATCTCTTAGATGAGAGACAAGATTGACCCAAGGAGAGGTTGAACCTAGAAGAAACAAAATGACATGAACCGAGAGATTGGTTAGATTTGATTTTTGTTTCTTTTATGGTAGAAAATGAGTCTACTTCTTACTGAGAAGCAATAACTTCTTTGAAAGGGTATCAATGAAAAGAAGCCAAAAGTGAAATAGATTATATTTAACAAAAGTAAACTTAGAATCTCGTGGGTGTACCTTAAGTTGTAAACCACTAGGCTATAAATGGATCTTAAAAAAAACCAGATAAATTCGATGTCACCATTGACATGTGCAAAGAAATATTCGTAATCAAAGAATTTGAAAAAACGAGAAGGTCTATCTTCCTTTGATGCTTATTTGCGTGTTACACGAAAAACCTCAATTGTGATGGTACTTTATTGACCGCATTAAGAAATTTTGGAAGTTTCTTATGTGGATGTGAAAACGATATTTCTAAACAGGGATTTAGAAAAAGGAATTATACATGAACCAGCCTGAAGGTTTCATAGTTCCTATGCTAGAGAGAAAAGTTTGTAGGCTAATTAAGTCATTATATGGTTTAAGACAAGCTACCAAACAATGACATCAAACTTTTTGACCATATCATGTCAGAATGTGGATTCAAAATTGATGTATGTACGTGTGATCAATAGTAAATATGTACTCTTGTGTTTATACATGAATATACTTATCACTAGAAGTGATAACAATATGAATAAATCCACTAATGATCTGTTGGAGTCAATATTTGACATGAATTTCATTAGTTGTTGGGTTTGTTAAACCCATATGGATTTGTTTTGAAGTTAAACATTAAGAAAAACAATATTATTGAGAGGTTCAATGTGGGGGATTTCGGCCTAGCTAGAGTCCAATGACATTTTTTTTAATCTACTTAAAATAGAGGTAAAATTGTTTCCCATTTTGAATACCCAAAGAATATTGGGTATCTTATGTATCTAATGACGTGTGTGTGATCTGATTTAGAACTTATAATCAAGCAAGCAGATATATTAGTAATTCAAGTGGGGACCATTTGAATAAGTATTACTTGAGTACTATGATACTAATAATATTGTATTCTATGGAAGATATTCTACTACTATCAAGTGATAGAGTAATGCAAATATAAATTCTTACATATGAGAATCTAAATCCACTAGAGGGGATGTATTTATCCTAAGTGGAAAGCTATGTCTTAGAAATCTTGAAAGTATTTCAAAGAGACAATTATAGCTAAATCTATGATGAAATATGAATTTATTATTTGAGATAAATTTATAGAATATGCAGGATAGTTTACATTAGTTCGTAAAGGACATACTAAGATGGCGTATACCGGTAACGGCCATGTTTATAATGTGTGATAGTCAATAGAATTTGACAGAGCTCATATCACAAATGTAAAACGGTAAGTCGAGACATATCCATCATAGATTGTGATTGTTGCGACAACTACTCTCAACTAGAGTTATCACGATTGACTACGTAACGTCAAAGGATAACATCGCGGATCCGCTTACGAAAGGCTTAAGCAGAGAGTTAGTTAGTGAGTCGTCTAAAGGAATGGGACTAAAGCCCTTGAAGGAATGAGTTTCTATGAAGGAAAACCTAACCCAATTGACTGGAGATCCCAAGATCTGGGTTCAATAGGACAACCTAATCATAGAAATATGGGGGAAGTCACGTCATTGTGGGGGAGTTACTTAATACATTAAATTTCCTAGTCCATTCCTAAAACAATGTGACTTATTGAGAGGTTAAACATATGGCTTAAATGATTCAGGATGAAATGATAAAGCATGATGATTCAAGATGAAATCATAAAACATATGTTTTTAATGATTCAAGATGAAATCACCTATGTGAGAGAGAATTAGGGGTCGCTTCGAAAGAAATTGTGGGGGCGCAATTTCTAAGAGCTCTTGCAGAACCAGGCTAGTGTTCATGACCTTAACGAACACGATTATGAGGACTTGACAATGTCAGGGAGAGTCTTGTGTGAGTGTGTATTGTCGTCTACGTAAACAGAGGCTAAGTTCAAAGGCATCGCGTCTACTTAGATCTAGGAGACTAAGTGCATCTCACAAGGGAAGGTTCAAAGGGTCACACCTACCTATCCTATGCAAGATTCAACTGTTGGAATTTTATTGAAACTTTTGTGTATTACAACCGATCTCTATTCATGTGGGGGATTGTTGGAAAATATTGTTGGCAATATAACTTTTGACCAACTTTGGACACAATTATATATATGTATGTATCATATATATTAGTGATACTTTATAGGTTCGCGTTCTCCTTGAAGAGAGCTTCGCAATGAGCCTTTATGTGTCTAAAATGAAAGTGATGTGAATGAGATATCGTGTCTCAAAGTTAGGCATTTGGTACCATGCTTAAAAAGGAAAAATAGTTTATTTTTTGTCCCACATCGGTGGGATGAGTAAACTGGAAGGGAGTCTATTGTGTATAAATAGAGGCCTAATTCCATAGCTTTTTCACACATCAAATCAGTAAGTATTATTATTGATTTCCAACATATGGAGTACACATCTATAAAGGTGAAATTTCGGGCAGTTTTGTTAAGTCTGACAGTACAACTTACTGTTTTGGCTGTTGTACCCTGGGAAACAGACGACGAATCTGTTTTAAGGGAAGCGTGCCAAACACGTGCCTCAGCTCTTTAGTTCTAAGCGTGTCTTACGCGTGCCTCGACTTGCTGGTGATTTAGTAAGTCTTTATATTATTTTATTATTTTATTTAATTATCGTTTATAATTATGTTTATATTTATTTTCTGTTATTTATATTTTGTTATTTGTTTTATATTAATTTAATTAGTTTTATTTATTTGATTTATAAATAAAAGTGTTATAGTTTCCTTACAAGCTATACACGACATCCCAAGAAACTTTAGTATGCCCTTTCTCCAAAGTTCCTTGACACCATAAAAACCCTCTCATAAGTGGTTTTATTTTAAGAAACACTCGAGTAGGAAAGATAAAACAAAACCCAATATATGTTAAGAGAGCCAAGAACCGACCAAATCAATTGCATTATGCCCGCTACAGAAATATATTTATTCTTCCAATCATTAACATCACCTTGAAGCTTCTCAATGAGCTTTCTACAATCTCTAAAAATCAGTCTAGAAGACACCAAAGACACCCCTTAATACTTAACCGGAAAACGGCCTTCTTCAAAAGAAAGCACATATAAGATAGAAATTTTCGTATGATTAAGCACATTACAGAAGTAAGTCGTGATCTTGAGAAGACTAGGAGTTAAACCTGAAACAAGCTTAAACTCTTGTAAAGAATCCATAATAACCCGAGCTGAATTTACATCATCATGAGCAAAAAGAAAATGATCATCTGCAAAGCTAAGATTAATCATCTTTGTAGCGGCTTGTTGGGTCTTACGGAGATACATAAATAGTATCACTTTTAACTCTCAAATCATGAGAAAAAGTGATATTTTCAATAATTTTTGTTTTTTTTCTTTCTCTTGGCTTAAGCATAGTGGCAAAAAAATATATTGCTTAAAACGATTGGTTAAATTCTCCTTTTTGTCAGTTTTTCTTTTTATATAATTGTCGTTCTAAAAAAAAGAATATACTCCGTTTATAAAATATAATATGTGTCGTAAGGCTAAACATCAAGTCAAAACCGACTTGAAGTGACCAAAACCAGCCGTACTAACCATGTTAATGTAAGTATAAAAACAGATATGAATTCTCACATATTTAAATACGAATCTCTCTCAACACATATGAGTAATAATATGTTGAGGCAAATGCGATGTGGAACATAGAAGGTGAAAGAAAAAATCGATGGAGAAAGGTTAAGCATTAAACATTTGGACAAAAAGACACTGCATATACGAGAGTACACTGTTTGCTCTGCTGGATCCACTTTTGCGCAAATCAAGCCAACATGTTACATCCTCTTTCCTTTTTTTTATATTTCTCCATATTCCTCACAACCCCAACAATATCTCCATAAATAAATAAAAATAATTTTTGTGCTTTTCTACATTGTTAACATGATTATGTGCCAACGAAGTATATATATACCCACATCATATATGTTGGATCTGAGTTGGTGTAACTTACCATTTCCGAATTAAAATACTTTGCTTGGACGGAATAAGTTTGACCATATGCATATGCAGGCTTCTAATGTTACATGTGTAATGGTAGGATAGGTTTGATCACACTATATACGACTAATGACAATATGAGTACGTAGTTCATTAACTCATCTGTCTTCACTCCTTTTGACCATGTAAATTGTGTATGTTCACCTACCCAAATTATGTGGTGGGTAGCTAATTTAAGGTTTAATTTATTTTGACTTTGCAGTTTGTAATATGTAGGTGAGATATAGTGGCCTTCAACTCCCTCAATTGTGTAAAGTCAATATTATAAAATATACTAGTAGAAGGTTATAATATCGTACTCAATAAGTCGTTCTTGTTAGGCAAAGCACAATTATTCTACTCTCAACTTATAATAAAGCACCCTAAGAGAAGCAGGGGAACAACTTATAAAGTAGCAATTTTCAAAATTTGTTGGAAATTTGAAAGTCGACTTGTTATATAACAAACAAAAATAAAAAGGTGGCACTTACTGTGTTTCATTAAGGGAAATAAGTTTGCAGGTTTCGATATATGATTGTGATTTAGCATTTAACGATTAACAACCTAAGCTAGCTAGTATCAAGATCTCAAGATAGATCATCTTGTATAAAACTTTAGAATTATTACCAAGCCGGGCACACTCGCGACATAGTTGACCATCATTTTTCCCTTTAATTTTGTTTTTCTTTTTAAAGATTACAGATGATTTGTTTACACATTAAAATGACTAAATTTTTCCTTTTTTTTAACTAAAATTCATTAAAAAAAAGCATTACATAAATGGTTTCGTGTGGCTCGTGGATACATGATGCTTCATAAACCATTTTACAATCCTTCGTAAATAACGCAAGCTTGCTAATAACTTCATCTTCATCGTCGAAAACGTTATGAAAATCTAAATTGTAAGATATTGTAATTTTTTGGATTGTAATTAGAACGTGTGAGAAAAATAGCGTATAGTTGTGTATGGTTGAAACATTTATAAAGTAAATTATTTAAATTTAAAAGGTCAAATAATTTACGTTTATTTAAATTCTATTGCTAAAAAGGGCGAATAGCAATCGGGTAAATGCATGACTTCGACTTCTAATTCTACATTTAAAAGGTTTCGTTTCGGCCTATGAAATCTCAATTATGTAAAAGCCGGTCTTTGAGAGCATAAAGAGAGTCAGACAGCTCTCTGTTGCGTTACTTGTTCGCTGACCTAGGAGTGGTGACACGGAGAGACACGCCATACCGACCGATGCGACTCCATATGTGAGAACCCGTACTTTCCCAACATTATTTTATTCTTTTTATTCGTGTTTCTTGAAATTTCCAACGTATTACGTTTTCTTGTATGGTTATATGTAAATCCTAAGATTTTTAAATTATACTTTTTAAGTATTTTTCTGATTATCGATAAATACTTTGCACGAAATTATAAAATTCTTATTTTATTTTTCCATATTTAATTTAAATCAAAGTTTTTGATTTAAAATCACCCGCGTGCGTTTTACAACGAGTTTATTCAAAATCAATGTACAACGAGAATTCCTAGTGATCGCGATACCGACGGATGCCCAAAAGTTTACGTTTATTTATCGATTGTTTCGATAATTAATATTTTTGACGATTTCGTTCTAATTACGTATTAAGTCGTGTCGAGAAATCATTTAATCATTTTTCTACCCATTAAAACTATTAATTTTTTTAAGTCCACAAGTTTGCAAATTGGCAACTTAGGTCCCTCCACTTAAACTACCATATATAAACCATTTTTTTTACTTCCACCAAACACATACACCATTTTAAAAAAAAAAACACACCATTCTCTCCTCTCTCCCTTGTTTTTCCGCCACCACCATCAACCACAAACACCCTCAAAAATTTGATTTCCACCTTGATTCATTAAAAATTAAAACAAGACCCATTCTTAGAGTCATCTTGTGATTCTATTAATACCAAATTTGTACACATGCATCAAGTTTTCATAAAGTTATGATTTCATGGTGGATTCATGTTTAAATCATCTTGCATGCATTATTTTTGGTATGATCATCACATTTTAATCCTTAAAAGTCTTATTTTTAATCTTTGATTTTGTTAGATTTTACATGTAAGTGTTTTTAGGAGTGTTTGGATGATGGGTATGATAGTATGATGATTCTATAGGTATAGGAATGAGTGGTGTTGCTTGGAAAATTGATTTGACTTGTTTTCTAAAAAGGTATTTTGGGACAGCAGCTTTAAACAAATTGTTTCGTGGGTTTAAGGTCTGTGAAAGACTGATATTATTTGATATTGTTGTAGAGTTTTCCGAGGCGGTCGTTTTGGTATAAGATAGAGCTTCTAAGTCATTACGAGTCAAAAGTTATGCTATTCTAGTTTTCGTGTACCGGGAGACGCAAGTCAACACAATCCGAAATTGTGGCTGATTTTGGGTCGACTCTCGGGGACTTTAGGCTTGGTTAGAATGTTGATACTACTGGTTTTCAAAGTTTACAAACTGAGTTTTATGAGTCTAGTAGTAGTTTTAAAAGACGGATTGTCGAGATTGTACTTTTAAAGTTGTCCAAACGGTTTTATAAAACAAGTGCACAAATCTGTCCCAAATTTAGAGTCGAGTAAAGTGTCGAGCTGATGGGTTTTAAAGTGTGAACTTTGGCTCAAATTTTGGTGAGGTCTTATACAGGTTATAAGTGACCTTGACACCAATTTTCATCTAAAACGGACAAGTCTAGATAGGGTAGATCGGTGTGTACATTCGGGGTGTACTTGCTGATTTTAATTTGGACACTTAGTTCAATGTTTGTGTTGCGTGAGTTTGAGTATTCACCATCGGACATGGTGACTTACTCAAATGCTTAGTCATTATATAAATGACTTAGCTACTGGTCCAAGTAAGGGTAAAGGATAGTTTGACTTGCGTTGACTTGGCGTCGTATGACGGGTCATTTTCAAGTGTACAAGTGTTTTAACGAATAACGTTGGATAAAATGATTCATTTGGTTCGTGTCAATGGTTTTGAAACATGAATACTTTGAAAACAGTTGAGTCATATTATATTTGATACATATCGATATTCGAGTTCGAGTCTTAACGCGCACCTTATTTTGATAGGTTGCGGTTTTCATGTTTCCCCGGGCATCCATATCGTCGGTGATCGTCTACCACTACCGTTTCTACTCAGTTGCTGAGTACCGTGATTGACTTACCTCGTGGCTAAGGTGAGTTCATAGCCCCTTTTTACTTGTACATGGTTTCTAAACACGGGGTGAGATTTTACATGGTGGAACACAACCAATTAAAAACTGTATTGCTATCCAGAACTCGTATGTTATTTTGAACATGTATGCTTTACAGATGATTTCAATGGTATTATTGCTTTTAGACGTTAGCCTTGAGTTTCCTCTCCTATCATGAACCGTTAATTGTCCCGTATGCTTTGCGCTAAGCGCGAATGTTGTGGGTGGATCCATCGGTTTTGACAATCCCCGTCTCGATTACTTTGACGCACTAATATTCGTTTATACTTGAGTATTTAGGCTGAATACTCCCTAGAGGAACTTACATTTGAGTTAAGCTTCGGTTCATGAGACTAAACAGCAATAATATGCATCGTGACTATGGACGTACATAGTTAACCCCCCCCCCCCCCCATTACGTGTTTTACAAACTCTATTGTGTTCCACACGTTTACTGCTAAACCTATGAATATCACTCAACTTTATGTTGACGATTTTACATGTTTAATCTCAGGTATTATTACTTAGCTTTGCTTGGATGGGAGCCCGCAGGATATTATCGCAGCTTGGAGATTTCTGTGATTCTTTTTAAAAGACTGTTTTTAGTAAAAACTGTCATGAGTTTATTCTATCTTTTGGGCAACTTTATGTTATAAATTGAGACGAAATAATATAATTTCCGCTTCTAAAACTCTGGGACCTATGTTTAAAAACTCTGACCTTTTATGATGTAATGTACATGTTTTTATTTCGTCAGCTTTGTATGAATTGTAATTCATTGTTTCTTGTACTATGACGTGTTACCCCCTCGTTGCCTAGTTGTTCCATGTCAGATTTTGGGGGTCTCACAGAGTGGTATCAGAGCGATGGTTATAGGGAACTGAGTCATTTTTCAAAACTTAGTCTATAACCGAAAGTTAAAATATTTCATGTTTTAAGCGTCAAACACAGAATCTGCCATTGTTGTTCGATATCTGCGCGGGTAACTCTCTAATCCTTATTATTTACGTTTAATTTTCGTTATAGTATTTCATCTCGTGATTACATGTTGAAATATTACGTTACCCTGATGACGGTTATTACTGTGTCTTTTCAAAGCCTTTGTGCTTCATAAATTATTATTGGTTGTTACCGTGATTTCATCTGCTCTTACTGTATTTCTGGAATTCTTGTTCTTGTGAACTGATCTGGTTACGATGATTTTATATCGTTATGACGTTACGTACTTGTATTCAGAGCGCGTATGTTATCGACTTTTCATGCTCATTTTTCTGAGTACTATTGCTATTTCATTTATGCGTGATACGACTGACTTCATATGCTCGTTCGTTTTGAACCGTCTGTTTTTCTCGACTCGCTGATACATGTTGTGCATACTCTCGCGATACCATTGTTCAGGATTGAATAAGTGTTGTTTTCGATGAACTTCTGATTTTCATTCTACTACCGTGCGTGTTGCTTTCATTGTTTATTTCCCTTAAAATATCTACTTAGATACGCAGATTTTCTTTCTGACCATTCATAATTGAACGTCTAGTCTATAGACCATTGTGTAGCTCAATCTGTCTCCGGAAAAGACTAAAGGACACGGTGTGAGTCACACATCTCGAAGAATTCGTTGGATCAGTGTTGACTAATATCGTGGATTTTCGTAATCTTGATTGACCTTTACGCCACTGTTTTACATGACACTTGTACATGGATTACATCTTATTTCATTGACCATTCTACGTTTCGACTTCGACTTACAACATCCGTTGTACTTTGAACACATGATCGTCATTTATTATGTGACGCTTGTTTGGAATACGATCCTACTTGTATCCTCCCCTTTTCATTGAACCTCCTCGCTCCAGGAGTGCCACTTGTTATTGTCCCGTTTCTTTCTCGATATATCTTGTGATTTTGGAAATCATGCCACCAAGAGACCTTTCTGCATTGCATCTTGCAGCCGAAGACACGGATGATATGCGTCGTTTTTTATCTCTCAGATTATCGTTGGCATTCTTGAACCATTTGCATGTTGTGTTCTCTTTACATGATTAATTATAGAGTTTATGTTCTTTTGTCTTTATGGAATCCACAAGTCTTGTTTGTACATTAATTCTGGGTTATTATGAAATTGGATTTAATTTCAAGCTGTGTCAAAAAATATACTTTGTATAGAAACTTTACAGGAAGTTTAACAGTGTCGAGAAAATATTTTTATAACTTTAGACATAAAAATATATATTTCTACTTGTTGATACGTCGATTTAGGACATAAAATTTGACCAGTAAACTTTAAAAATCGAGCAAGTTACGCTCATTTGAGATTGTAAAATCTAAGAAGATATTTTCTGAATAATACTAAAATGTCATTTGTTGACAGATTTAATGCAAGGTCATTTTCGTCCATTTTTATTCCGTTTCAAGTCTTGGGTAAAACTAGAAAGTTGTTCAAAACATTATTTTACATCGAAATGCATTAGACTTTGAGTCTTAGAACATCGTTTAGTGAGTTAATGGGTCAAGTCAAACCCAAAAGTCAAAGTTGACTAAAAGAGGGACAAAACTGATAAAAAATAATAATATGGATTGAAGCGTTTTTGAGTTCGTTTGAGCTCGTAAAACTTTAACTAATGATATTTTACAAACTAAAAACGATGATTGCGTTTGAACAAGTATAAAATAGTAACTTTGAGTTCGGTCATACATGTACATAGATCTTGAACTTTTGAAATTCGGTAACTTCCTAATATAGAAACTTTTCGGAATGATTGTACTATTTGTTAACTGATACCCTACTTTCTTAAAAGTATATTATTGTCAAATTAATCACGATGTGCACACATACGGATTCCTTTATCCTTTCTTTATTTATGACTTAATTGTCATTCTGTTGTCTTTCTTCGCTTCTATCGTACCACTGAATTGGACCGAGGTTGAAGGTCTTACTTTCGTAACGTTTGTTATCATCTTGACACGCGTCTCATGACGATTTATGCTAAACCTCTTGGAACCTTATCACCTTGTAACCATTTCGTTGACTGTCTTGAACTACTCCTTATTTCCCTCTTGTAACCCACTCGCTACTTTATAAACTATTGTCATGTTACCATATAAGTCAAACTGGTGTTGTTTACGAAAAATTTTACAAAAGGTGTCATTTGGGCTTTCTTAAATAATTGAATGCTATCTTATAAAATTAATTTATATTAATTTTACAATATATTTTCACAAATTGTTCTCATACGGTATTATAAAGAACCCTCGTAACTATACAAAATTGTTGATTTAAACAGTTAGCCAGTAACTTATTGGCGAATAGTTTCAAAAATTATTTTGACTTATGTTTTTACAAATGGCATTATATATATATTTTAAATAATATGACCTGTAATACTGGTTTGACGAAGATGAGAATCGCATTGCTAGTCCTAAATTATGCATGGCCTGATCACCTATGCTTAATTTAAAAGGAGCCATGCAAGACCGAATAGTAATCACCCTAAATATTTGACCAACAATCAACTTTTTAATTATGTTCCTTAAAAAGTTTGATAAAATAAAGTTTAGAAAACTTTTACATATTATGCGAGTAACAACAATTCGTGACTTACACATATGAACCCTTGTCTTTTCTTGAACAAAGTACATGCCTCAAGCACAGATTTCACTATTCAACAATCTTTGCTTTACTTGTTACCTCATCATCCTCATGATACGATTTTCGTTACCATTTGCCTAAATTCTTACCATTGATACCCGACTTGAAAGTATCAACGTTGCTATGCTCCTACATCGATTGACCATCTCTATCTATTTTGGTAGACCTTCGAAACGTCTTTGGACGCGATTAATGATTTATGACTGGACGGAACGATGATTTCGTGTAATTGTCATGATGTGTGTTAGACTTTGTCGCCTTGAAAATTCATTCGTGTGAATCATGTGTTGATTTCGCCTTTCATTGCTAATATTTTCATTTTACTGGATTTACTCTCAATTGACTTCTTAAGAATTTTTTTTGATTCGAAAATTCGCCATGTGGCTTTTCTCTTTCGATCCTGTATCGACCGCCGAGAATTTAATAAGCCGTTATTGGTGTCACCAACAGCATTCAAGAAGTGATGACTTGCTATAATCCTATGTTTCTTATTATTTTTATCATCGACGCGTCTATTCTATCACGTTTGTTAAGAGATGATACGACTTTCGTTTTATTCCTTTGTGTTATTGCTTGTATACTAATTGTTGATCGATATTCGTTTCATAATCGTTTGCTATTTTGTCACTTTCTGAAAACCAGAAACTGTTACGTTTTTATCGTTTGATATCTTAAACACTTTCTTGAATTTCTAAAAATTATTATTAATTTTTAAGAACGTTTTATACATTTTACCAAATGTTTAAATTGTCAAAATACCCATTTCAAGTTTAATATCGAATCTGTACATCCTCTTGGGTAAATTTATAACTTATGTTTAAATAGTGTCAAGTTGTATCTTTTAAAGTAATTGATTTTATCATACTTTACTGTCAACCTAATGAAATTATTAAATTAATTTATAATTTTTAACAATGATTCTAAATAACTTGGAAAAAAAATCTGATTTTTTTCCTAATGGTAACGATAAACCTGAGTTTTTAACGATAATTTCATGTAGTCACCCGAAAAGCTCTTAAGCTGATCAAAATCACTATTTGAACTGAGTTACTTTTACCTTGAAGTCCTGATCAAGAAAAGATTTGGCAACTGTTTAACCACTCATTTTATATGGAGTTGATTTTTTAAATCACTACACCTTGTAAAATTTTCTTTTAATAAAGAAAATATTTAAAACTAAGTTTTAAAGTAATACCAAAATACTAGACAACTGATTTTGACAGCCTATATTTTGAATGATCATATGTAATTCATTTTTCCCTTCTGGTTCTTTTGTAACTGGATTATTACTTTTAAGATTGTCACGTTTTACAGTTGCACGATTTGCGACCCTTGTTGATTTACAATCTTGGTTCATTTTATCGCACTCTGCCTGTTTAAGCGATTCTTGTGTTCATTCTTGTTAGTTTATCGCACGTATTTCCAACAATTCTATCTCTTGATGTATCTCCGTATTGAAGGATCGTTATTCTAATCCAATACTGAAAAGTTATACGAAAAGGAGTTAAGAAACTGAAGCATAGTGAATTCTAACCGTTAAGATTTGTCGTGGTACGGAAAATTACCTGGGAAGCGATGAATTTTGTTCTACACTTTGTACATCCTCTTGTTTTGCATCTTCTACTGTTTTCAGGAGAACTCTGGGGACCAGAGTTCCTTTAGGGGGAAGACTGTGAGAACCCGTACTTTCCCAACATTATTTTATTCTTTTTATTCGTGTTTCTTGAAATTTCCAACGTATTACGTTTTCTTGTATTGCTATATGTAAATCCTGAGATTTTTAAATTATACTTTTTAAGTATTTTTCTGATCATCGATAAATACTTTGCACGGAATTATAAAATTCTTATTTTATTTTTCCATATTTAATTTAAATCAAAGTTTTTGATTTAAAATCACCCGCATGCGTTTTACAACGAGTTTATTCAAAATCAATGTACAACGAGAATTCCTAGTGATCGCGATACCGACGGATGCCCAAAAGTTTACGTTTATTTATCGATTGTTTCGATAATTAATATTTTGACGATTTCGTTCTAATTACGTATTAAGTCGTGTCGAGAAATCATTTAATCATTTTTATGATGCATTGTAACTTTTGAAAAGTATTTTTTACGAAACCCGAGCCCCGTAAATATTTTCAATATTTACCAGTGACCATTTTCTACCCTTTAAAACTATTAATTGTTTTAAGTCCACAAGTTTGCAAATTGGCAACTTAGGTCCTTCCACTTAAACTACCATATATAAACCATTTTTTTTACTTTCACCAAACACATACACCATTTTAAAAAAACACACCATTCTCTCCTCTCTCCCTTGTTTTTCCGCCACCACCATCAACCACAAACACCCTCAAAAATTTAATTTCCACCTTGATTCATTAAAAACTAAAACAAGACCAATTCTTAGAATCATCTTGTGATTCTATTAATACTAAATTTGTACACATGCATCAAGTTTTCACAAAGTTATGATTTCATGGTGGATTGATGTTTAAATCATCTTGCATGTATTGTTTTTGGTATGATCATCATATTTTAATCCTTAAAAGTCTTGTTTTTAATCTTTGATTTTGTTAGAGTTTACATGCAAGTGTTTTTAGGAGTGTTTGGATGATGGGTATGATAGTATGATGATTCTATAGGTATAGGAATGAGTGGTGTTGCTTGGAAAATTGATTTGACTTGTTTTCTAAAAAGGTATTTTGGGACATCAGCTTTAAACAAACTTTTTCGTGGGTTTAAGGTCAGTGAAAGACTGATATTATTTGATATTGTTGTAGAGTTTTCCGAGACGGTCATTTTGGTATAAGATAGAGCTTCTAAGTCATTACGAGTCAAAAGTTATGCTAGTTTTAGTTTTCGTGTACCGGGAGACGCAAGTCGGCACAATCCGAAATTGTGGCTGATTTTGGGTCGACTCTCGGGGACTTTAGGCTTGGTTAGAATGTTGATACTACTGGTTTTCAAAGTTTACAAACTGAGTTTTATGAGTCTAGTAGTAGTTTTAAAAGACGGATTGTCGAGATTGTACTTTTAAAGTGGTCCAAACGGTTTTATAAAACAAGTGCACAAATCTGTCCCAAATTTGGAGTCGAGTAAAGTGTCGAGCTGATGGGTTTTAAAGTGTGAACTTTGGCTCAAATTTTGGTGAGGTCTTATACAGGTTATAAGTGACCTTGACACCAATTTTCATCTAAAACGGACAAGTCTAGATAGGGCAGATCGGTGTGTACATTCTGGGTGTACTTGCTGATTTTAATTTGGACACTTTGTTCAATGTTTATGTTGCGTGAGTTTGAGTATTCACCATCGGACATGGTGACTTACTCAAATGCTTAGTCATTATATAAATGACTTAGCTACGGGTCCAAGTAAGGGTAAATGATAGTTTGACTTGCGTTGACTTGTCGTCGTATGACGGGTCATTTTCAAGTGTACAAGTGTTTTAATGAATAACGTTGGATAAAATGATTCATTTGGTTCGTGTCAATGGTTTTGAAACATGAATACTTTGAAAACAGTTGAGTCATATTATATTTGATACATATAGATATTCGAGTTCGAGTCTTAACGCGAGCTTTATTTTGATAGGTTGCGGTTTTCGTGTTTCCCCGGGCATCCATATCGTCGGTGATCGTCTACCACTACCGTTTCTACTCAGTTGCTGAGTACCGTGATTGACTTACCTCGTGGCTAAGGTGAGTTTATAGCCCCTTTTTACTTGTACATGGTTTCTAAACACGGGGTGAGATTTTACATGGTGGAACACAACCAATTAAAAACTGTATTGCTATCCAGAACTCGTATGTTATTTTGAACATGTATGCTTTACAGATGATTTCAATGGTATTATTGCTTTTAGACGTTAGCCTTGAGTTTCCTCTCCTATCATGAACCGTTAATTGTCCAGTATGCTTTGCGCTAAGCGCGAATGTTGTGGGTGGATCCATCGGGATTGACAATCCCCGTCCCGATTACTTTGACGCACTAATATTCGTTTATACTTGAGTATTTAGGCTGAATACTCCCTAGAGGAACTTACATTTGAGTTAAGCTTCGGTTCATGAGACTAAACAGCAATAATATGCATCGTGACTATGGACGTACATAGTTAACCCCCCCCCCCCCCCCCCCCCCCCCCCCCCCATTACGTGTTTTACAAACTCTATTGTGTTCCACACGTTTACTGCTAAACTTATGAATATCACTCAACTTTATGTTGACGATTTTACATGTTTAATCTCAGGTATTATTACTTAGCTTTGCTTGGATGGGAGCCCGCAGGATATTATCGCAGCTTGGAGATTTCTGTGATTCTTTTTAAAAGATTGTTTTTAGTAAAAACTGTCATGAGTTTATTCTATCTTTTGGGCAACTTTATGTTATAAATAGAGACGAAATAATATAATTTCCGCTTCTAAAACTCTGGGACCTATGTTTAAAAACTCTGACCTTTTATGATGTAATGTACATGTTTTTATTTCGTCAGCTTTGTATGAATTGTAATTCATTGTTTCTTGTAATATGACGTGTCACCCCCTCGTTGCCTAGTTGTTCCATGTCAGATTTTGGGGGTCTCACACCATACCCCTTGGCGGCGAGTAGAGTGCCACAATCCCATTCATCATTTTTTATCTACATAAGTCAAAGCGCATAACACTAGCGACTACAATTCTTTTCCCACAAGTCAACTGAATTCACGAACGAAATACACAACTCGTTGACCGTGTCTGAAGGTCATTGCGTCGGTTCAACCGACTCTCCAAGTCAGTCGACCGAACTCAACTATACCCTCAACGCGTCCAGATTAAATGAAGTTCATTGGCCATATGTGTGCAATGAGAGACTCTAGTAGTTCTCACTGACTCAAACTATACGGTTTTTAACATAACTTTGTTTCCAGTAGTCTAAAAATCCAATCTAATAACTGTTTTTTTAGGACCAGTATAGTAATATTCGGACTGTTTCAAAAAGTCTTACTTCCTACCTTGCTTGAGTGATCTAGATCTGACTATCAAAAAAACACCAACCCATGTGACATTTGAGACCCCATCAAATACTCTTGTTTCGGACATGATTCGATTAGAATCATGATTCCAATAGAACATGATAGTTTGATGACACACAATCTTCGTCCAATTATTTGCCTAGATCTAGCTAATTCATTATCCCCTATTAATTTATATAAGCAATATTATTTATTGTATAATTGCTTTTGTGAACATTACTTGAATCGCACTTAACAGAATTAACGTGTGTTAAATCATTGTTTCGTCAAAAGTATAGCTAGTATAAATTTTCCACATCTTTAATTTCTTGTCGACAATTAAGTTTTTATGTCCGACCTCAAAATGATGTTTTGAGATTAAAATGGCATGTATCACTTTGTGGCCTAGTAGTTCATGTATATAGCAACACAAAGAGTTTCAGACATTTGACCTGAAACTTGTTTGATTTTTCGATTAGATCATGGATCCAATAATACACGCATAATACGAAGTGATAAAATTATGAAGTTTAATAATGATGATATACAATAATATTATACTATTTCTAAGAGATAAGAGTGAGGTTACTTGAAGGGGAAGGCAATTAAGGGACGACCAGCTTTCCCATTTCAGATTCAACATGTAAAAAGCGTAGAATATTGAAACGTAAAAGATACTCGAAGCATTTTAGTAAAATGATGGCTACTTTTCAAACATATGAAGTATGAATGAATACAGAGATGAGATGCCATTGTATTTTATACTCGTATTTTGGTATGCATATGTAAGTTGATAGTTCCTACTCCTAGCTTAGCTTTTGTACGTACCACATGCACACACACTAGCTCTTAAGACTAGGTCCATATTATATACGGAGTATATGAATATACGATCTATTCAGTATTCACCCATCACTCACGACACCAGGTATGATAACAAAACTACATAGAAACATATATATGGGCAGATGAAGTAAAACTTGACCCGTCGCGTCATAATACATTCTTGCGGAAGTGCGTTGATTATGTATTATAATTAGTTAGTGTAAGGTTAATTATCAAAGTCCTACAAAACCGCGTCTATCATGTATAGATTAGCTCACAAGGAGCGATCAAAACACATACTGTATGTTTTTACAGCATAAGCTACAGCCACCCATTTAATTACCAGCCATCTAAGATAAAGAATAAACAAGCATATAATCTGTTTTGCAGTTTGAAGGTTGCGTTCCAGTGAGTAATTTGCTATGCGATGTGGTCGCCTAGTTGGTGATTACCTTTTTCGACGATATAGTTTTATTAAGGTCTTTATCTTCGTATTCTACTGGTAGTAGTATTTCTTCTTTTAATTGTGTTACTTGGATGCAAAATTCAAACCTCTACGTTTGTAATTCTTCTAGTTTTTTATGAGTTTTTTTTTTGTTAAATATCTGTCATTAAAAAGGAATCAGACAAAATTATTGGATATGTATTTGCTATTGTAATTCCATCATCAGCAGTTCAGCACAATCCTTTCACGACCCAGCATGTTCCATGTATTTGTTTTTTAAGACAATATATGGGACATGTATGTTTGTTTGGTCCATTAATTAGTTGGTTAAAAAAATATCAAGTATTCGTCTTTATTAATATATACTCGTATAAAAGTTGGTTTATTAAGAGACGCAAGTGTAAAAAGTACGAATGTAGTATATATACAACCCACTTGGGGTTTACATAATTATACGATGTAATCATAGGGAAAGCATGTTTGTCTGTGTTGATTAATTAAACATCACGCTAGCTAGTAATAGTGATATAATGATTGTGTCATAAATCAACTTATCATTGGGTTTGATCGATCCAATAAGATTGATTTATTTGTTTAATGCATACTTTCATAACTACTGTATATATTTCCTTATCGCCATGATTTATGGTTCATGACGATCTTAGTATTAAACAAAAACATACGTCAAAGAAAAGTTAAGGGTTTAGATAGTAAACTACTAAACTATGATTGTAAGGATTTAGACGTGTGGCATAAGATCGATCTAGCATCGTAACCAAAATAAACATTTTATATAGGGTAAAAGGAATAAAATAAACACGTATTTTTTATTCTGTTTCATTATGACAAATGTATTATTTTAGAGTGTTGCTATATCCTCCTACAATATCATCCTACATATCCTCCTACACAAACAATAATATTTTATATTTTATCTCCACTCATTATCTCTCTACATCTAAACCGTCAATTCTGACACATGTTAAGATCCTGTGAGTAAGCATATAAGTAGGAAGAATTTGTAAGAGGATAAATCATTTCTTATTATTTTATGTACTAATCTGACCAACGAACTTGTTAGTTTTAGGACAATATCACTAATATAACCGGATCTATTTCCATGTCAATATTTTATAACATGAAATGACTAATTTACCCTTATCCCCTTTATTAATTTTACGTTTTCGTCAATAAATTTACGTTTTCTTCAGTAAACTTACGTTTTCGTCGGAAATTTTATGTTTTTATCAGTACTCGTCAGTAATTTTATGTTTTCGTCAGTTACTTTACGTTTTCGTCAGTAAATTTACGTTTTCTTCAGTAAACTTACGTTTTCGTCAGAAATTTTATGTTTTTGTCAGTACTTTTACGTTCTCGTCAGTAATTTTACGTTTTCGTCAGTTACGTTACGTTTTCGCCAGTAAACTTATGTTTTGGTCATTATACTTACGTTTTCATCAATATTTTTACGTTTTCGTCAGAAAATTTACGTTTTTGTCACTAATTTTACGTTTTCGTCAATAAATTTACGTTTTCATCAGTAAAAAAATTTCGTTAATAATTTTACGTTTTTGTCAGTATTTTACGTTTTCGTGAGTAAACTTACGTTTTCTTCAGTATATTACGTTTTCGTGAGTAAACTTACGTTTTTGTCAGTAAGCTTACGTTTTCATCAGTATTTTTACGTTTTCTTCAACGTAAAATACTGACGAAAACGTAAAAATACTGATGAAAACGTAAATTTACTAACGAAATCGTAAGTTTACTGACGAAAACATAAAAATACAGATGAAAATATTCATTTACTGACGAAAACGTAAGTTCACTGAGGAAAACGTAAATTTACTGACGAAAACGTAAGTTTACTGACGAAAACGTAAGTTTGTTGGGCCAATGAAAGTTTTAACTATGGCACAGTTTAGATTTGTTTAATTAGACTAAGTGTTTACTGATCGCTGAGAGGACCAGCGACAGAGACCAGACCAGTGAAAGGCAAAGCCCAACTGGCACACCAGGAACATTCAAGTCAAAGACAACGTCAGAGAAGTCGAAGACAATCTGAAGTCAGACTCACCAGCGATTATGGATAGCTGGGATGTTGAAGGAATGTACTGGTGTTCAAGGATCTCTGAGTTGACAACACTCAGAGATCATTTAAGAACCCTAGAGGTCTGGGATAAGCAAAGCTTATCCAATCCTTTATAGTTTAGGCGGAGAATCTACCAAGTGTTTTGAGCGGGACAAAACAAGAGATTCAAGATAAATCCTAGTACGACCTAGTGGGACAAAAGGTGAACAGTTGGCAGAACTGTTCACCTAAAGTTGGTTAAAGGTATGTCTCGATTTGGACATGCATTTAATACGTTGTACTCTTCCATTCAGAAGGTGACACGTATCAACTACTCCCACTAAGGAAGCAACCTCGTACACTATAAATAGGAGTGAGAAAGAAGAATTAACTCAACCATTGTGCTTGGATAAATTATCTAAGTTAATTCTCACCTTGGAACCGCTGAGCCCTCAGCTGTCTACCAGCGTCTCATTGGTTCCCTTGTAAACTTGTATCTCGAATCTAGTTTACTTGTTTCTAGGGTTCATACCTTGTTGTCATTCAACGAGTGTATTCATAGCACTTTGTAATACTTTGTTTATAATACATAATAAAGCATTGCGCGTTTGAAAAGTATTTCATTGTGTTTCGTGGTTACAAGAGTTATAGTTTATCAACAATTGTCATATTAAGGGACTTTCAATTGGTATCAAAGCGGTTTGATTTATAAAACTTTTCATAAACCGTTCTTGTTTTTAAAATCAAGATCTTAATATGGCTGATACTATACCTCCTCCACCGTTTGGTCAAACCAGTTTAGGTACCACCTCGACCGCCATGCCGGCCACCACATCTACTACCATGCCTACACCAGTTGTAAGCACTGGTAATAATGATGATGACCTTCCCCAACTACTTGATGTTTGAGGGGGGTCACATGTGTCTAATGTACCAGCATTCGATGAAGAGGATTTCTCAAGTAGGAAAAGTGAATTTCTTATATATTTAGATGGCTTAGAACCCTTCTTGATAGAAATCTTAGAAAATGGTCCCTATGTACCACTGGCTGTTTCCTCTACCCCTGAGAGACCCATTAAGAAACCTGTTAAGCAATGGTCTCCAGCGGATAGACGTCTGGCTAACCAGGACAAGAGACTCAAAAGTATCATAGTCTCTTGCCTACCCAAGAACATTATGAAGTCCATCATTAAATGCAACTCTGCTAAGGAGATGTGGACTGAATTAGTTCTAGGGTATGAAGGTCCAGAGGAAACAAAAGAAACCAAAATCCAAGCCCTTAGACTTAAGTTTAATGCTTTTAAAGCTTTGGAAACAGAAACTGTTGCACAAACTTATACTAGGCTTAAGATTTTGTTGAATGATTTAGGAAACAATGGAGTTGTTCTACCTAAGGCTGAGGTTAATGCTACTTTTGTCAATAGCTTACCTAGAAAATGGCTTAGCCTAAATCAGACCTTACGAGCTAACAATGCTATAAAGAATGATACTTTAGCCCAACTGTTTGGTAGATATAACTATGAAAAAGGGCTAATTGACTCCATTTATAAATCAGAGACTGACAGATTTACCACCAGTATCACTGGTTCAAAAGCTCTTGTTGCTAACCATTCTTTCAGGACAGCGACTCTGACATTGAAGAGGACACCAGAAGTAGTCAAGAATTTCTTGATGAATTACATGCTGAGTTCCATGACAGAGCTCTTTTAGCTGATCAAAAGAGGTACTACAATAGATCTGGTAGAGTTGGAGCTGCAAAGGTTGATAAATCTAAGGTGTCATGCTACACTTGTGGAAAGACTGGTCATTATCAAAAGGATTGTTGGTCAAACAAAACCTCCTCTCCAAGCTTCCCTTCATCCAGCAACAACAACAACAAGAAGAAGTTTTCCACCTCACCTTTCAAGCAAACCTCTCTCTCTGACTCAGAAGGGAAGAAGGACTACAAAGTCAAATACAAAGCCTTGAAAGTTGAGCTGCTAAAACTCAATCAGAAAGCCGATGATGCAACAAAGAAAAAGGATGTTAAGAAGACTGAAAAAGGTCTAATCGCTGCCTCATTCGACTGGGATGATGAACCTCTCACTTTTGAGGATGAAGGTACCACCACCGTCAGAGCCTTTATGGCTGTCTCTGATGAAGAACCCGCTGTGGGTAAAAGTGAAGCAAGATCTGGTCAATGGGTAGATATCACCATGAAAAAGGTACAAAGAATGTTATCTATGACTAAAGGTCCTGATAGAGACCATGTCAGTGACTATACCTTGGTTGACCTCCACTTTGTGGAAGAGCAAAGAAAAAACATGTTAAACAAATTTCATAGTCTTAAAACAGAGTTAAATCTTTGCCAATCTGAATTAACAAATCTAAAACCATTTGTGAATCTTGCCAATTAACTTCAAAATGAGTGAGCAAATTATCCATTGAAAATGAGTCTTTGTCTGATGAAAATTCTGAACTTAGAAAAACCATTGAGAAATGGAATTTAGCTCAATCCACAGTGGAAGAAATAGTCGCTGAATCCATACCTGGTGATGTGGTTCAGGCTATTGGGGGAAAGGGTAGACACAAAAAACATATCCCTGTTCCCAATGTCAAATTTGTCCCTTCAGATGTTACTTCTCCTTCTTCCACCTCTGTGGATGAGAAGAACTTTGACAAAGAATCAGAGGTACCAGTCCCACCTAGACTCGCTGGTGCTAACCCATCTGATTCCTTGCCTGGCCCAAAACCTCCAACTAAAACCCCTGGGAATTCAATTCTCAAAGTCGCTGATAAAGCGAATAAAAAGGTTTTTGTGGCTAAGGACTTCAACAAACCCACTCCTCCCCCTGAAGAGCTTTCTCCCACCAAGCAACTTCTCCTCACCTTGATGGAAGAGGTAAAAGGGTTGAAAGAACAAATCAACCCCAGAGTTAATAGTCCATCTGTTAACTCTCTTGGTGAAGGTTCTAGTAGCTCCAAGGGGAGAGCTTTGTTCAGACCTTGCAAGCATTGCGGTTTCAAGAATCACTCATCCGAGGATTGCTCTAAGAAACCAAAATGTATCACATGCGAGTCCACTGAACACACATCTAGAGAGCATGAGGAGATCATTGCGGTTCAAAGAACCAGAACTCAAATGAGATCTAAAACTCCTCATCGACCCTCAAGAAAGGCTGAGCCTAAACCCAGAGATAACTCTCAGGGTTACAGACCTTGTTAGCCCTATATTTTATATAGTCGAACAAGAATGTAATAGGTCATCTTAGTCGTTATTGGTCTTGTATTGTAATAGGTTAGTCGGGAAAACTGGGCTTGGACTTTAAGCTAATATTGTATATGTTAGGGGCGTAAGCCCAAAAGAAAGCCAAGCCCGGCCCAAGATGAAGCCCACAAAGGCCTTAGAGCCGTGGGGTATATAACCCTCTTTCACATGTGAAAGAGGGTGTTGGTTCATTTCATTAAACACATAGTTTTAGTGTAAACCTTCCACTTCTCTCTCTACTCTCTCTCTCTCTACTTTTCTCCTCTTTCTCTCTCTAAGAATCTTGTGTTATGGATTAAATTGGAACAACATTTGGTATCAGAGCCTATAGTGGATAGGTGATTGAAGATTCGTGTGGTTTGTTCTTGAATTTTCGTGGCCTCTTTGATCCATATCTCACGTCCCATATCTTTTTTTGTGTTTTTATGGTCTTTTCTTGATACAAATCATCTACATACTAGTAGTAGTGATTTAGGTATCTTGGTTTTGGCTAAAACACAAATTTTTTGGATCAAAAGTTGCGAAATTTCTTGTTTTTCTTCATTCCGAAATTCTAGAAAAAACTTCCATCGGAAAGTACAATTTGTACTTGGGCTTCCATCGCAATAACCATCACCATCGGAAAGGGTTTTGGTTCTACATTGCGATACGTGGGTTTTTGTTACTTATTCCGATCTGGACATTCCGATCGTACTTTGCGATCTGGATTCCGACGGGTATAAGGAAGTATTTTAAGTCGTTACTCTGCTTGAATTTTGACAGCCACATTGCGATCTGGACATTCCGATAGGCTTTGCGATCTGGACATTCCGATAGGCTTTGCGATCTGAGTATTCCGACAGGCTTTCCGATCTGGATATTACGATCTGGACATTACGATCTGGACATTACGATCTGAGCATTGCGATCTGAGCATTGCGATTGAGCATTCCGATTGAGCATTCCGATCTGGACATTCCGATAAGTATTCCGATGGACATTCCGATGGGTATTTTGTTTGAGTAATTTTTAGACTTAGCCACTATCTAGACTAGTTTCGGAACGTAGTTTACACGAAGTTAAAAAAAAAAAAAAAATAAAAAAAAAAAAAAAAAAAAAAGAGTTAAAATTTTTAGGTCAAGTAAATTCAAATTTTTTCCCTACTAGTTTTTGGCTATTTCTAACTCAAATTCAAAATTTGGCGATACAAAATTTTTCGGCTTACCGTTTTGTCAGACTGAGGAATTTATTGTCGGACTGAAAAAAAAAAAAAATTTTGAATTTTCGGAATTTCAATTTTAACCACACATCATCACAACAAATCCACTAAGATCTGCAATTCATCCACAAGTATTCACCATGTCTAACAACAACATCAACATTGCAACTGCTAATCAAATTCGTTTGGAACAAGGTGGCAACGGTAACCCACCTGTGCTCACTGCCGGTTGCTACGTTCAATGGAGATCTCGTTTTCTTAGATTTCTCGATGGAAAAGAAAACCGAACTGCTCTTCGTCACTGCCTTGAGAACCCACCTCCAGTTTTTGAATTCAAACCAATTACAACACAGGCAGAGGATGGTACTTCATCAACTATACGAGCTATGGAGGATTTTGACACATGTTCTGCTGAGAAAAAGAAACTCCTCCAAGCTGAAGCTGATGCTGTAAATTTCATACTCACTGGAATTGATAATGATATCTATTCCACAGTTGATGCATGTCCTAATGCTATGGAAATGTGGAATGCAATTCATCGATTGAAGTAAGGTGAGTCAATCAATGTTCAAGATCTCGAGACTAATCTACTTTGGGAGTTTGGAAAATTCACATCTGAAGATGGTGAATCCATTGACTCATATTACTCGAGATTCTACAAAATGATGAATGAGCTTGTCAGAAATCAGTGCACCATCTCCAATCATCATGCCAATGTTCAGTTTCTACTTCAACTCAAACCGGAATGGCAGAGGTTTGTGACTTTGGTCAAACAAAGGGATGATATCAAGACTATATCTTACCACAAACTTTATGATATCTTGAAACAACATCAGAATGAAGTGAATGAACTAAGGGCTGAAAAGGCAGAACGGTCTGCTAATTCTATTGCTTTTGTGGCTGCTACTTCAACAAAACCCGTTCCCCGTCAACAACCACCTACTCATTCCTCAAAGTCATCAAGCTCATCCACCAAACCTCTAGCTGTTGCTAAACACAAAGCAAAAGCAATTGTCCCCACACCACCTCCAAAGTATGACACCGAGTCAGATGGAGACAGTGATGATGAACAAACTTCAAGGGACAAGAAGATTGAAGAACTCATGTCTTTACTCACCACAACTTATAAGAAGATCTACAAACCTACCAACAACAACCTCAGATCATCATCCAATGCTAGATATAAGGAAGTTGATCATGCACCTAGGTATGATCGTGATGCTAGGTATGATAATCAGAGGATGCTGAATCAAGTTGGGGCTAGAGATACTGTAGGCACTCCGGTTGTGCAGAAGACTGGGATTCAATGCTTCAACTGTAAGGGATTTGGGCACATGGCTAGGGAATGCAAGAAGCCAAAACGGGTTAAGGACTCAGGGTATCACAAGGAAAAGATGCTGCTGTGTAAGAAAGAAGAAGCAGGAATTCCACTCACAGCAGATGAAGTTGACTGGCGTGATGACACTGATGATGAAGCCGATGATCAAGAGTTAGAGGCACATTATGTGTACATGGCAAAGATTCAAGAAGTGATCCCAGAGACTGATGATACTTCTGGACCCATCTATGATTCTGAGCCACTTGAAAAGGTACCATCACATGATAACTATAATGTGTTTGCTAATGAACGACGGCATCCTGAGCAACCCGAAAGCATCAATGACACATATGTAATGGACACGGAGGATAGCAATATCTCTACGGATTCACAGCATATGTGTAATGATGACGGAAAAGCTGTTCAGGATACTGACTCGGATGAGGACCGTGATTTGCTTGCGTCTATTATTAATTCTTTAAAACGTGAAATTGATGAAAACAAAGAAGCTAATAAACGTTTGAAGCAAGCAAACACATCCTTAGCCGAGGAGATAGACAGGCTTAAAGAGTGTGATTATGTAAAAGAAGCTGATCGACGAGTTGCAATAGCTAATGGTTTGGTATATGAACGTAAGGTGCTCAACGAACAATATTGTTCTGAAGTAACACACGAAATTCATATGTCAAAACAGAAGATATCGGAACTTGAAGAACAACTGCTGCTACATAAACTCCAAATTACTGAATTAGAGTCGGTTAACAAAGAACAAACTGAGCTTTATAAAACTCGTGAAGAAAAGGATATTGAAAAAATTCTTGCTTTGGAAAAGAGAGTCGACACGTTAAACAACATTGTTTACAAAACGGGTCAGTCTATTCAAACTATGAATATGCTCAATAGAAATATGAAAACGAGTTTTGTCAAGCCTGAATATCTCAAGAAAGCTCAAAGTACCAAGCCTGCTCTTTATGATATCGGTTGTTATGTTGATAATCTTGCTCTTATGCTCTCCCCTGACTGCGACGAAATCATTCGTCAACAAGAAGAAAGTCGATCAAACTTAAGTAATTTAATAAACCTTTCTGATTCTAACAATCATATTAAGTTTGTCCCTCAAAAAGAACTTTCAAAAGAACAAAAGATGTATAACAGTGTTCCACCACCAAGTGATGAACCACAAAAGAAAGTTTCTTTAAAAAGGAGTTTCAAAAAGCAATCAATTTTGTTAGAAAAGCGAATTTTGGATGAAAAACGTAAATGGGATGAGAAAAGCAAAAGTGTTCAGCAATTTGAGTTTATAAAACAAGGGGTTTTAAATTTGTACAAAGGTGTCGTCGACTATGAAAAAGTTTCTAGGGATACCATTTGGAATATTAAACCTAACCCACAAGTAGAAGTAGTCATTCAACAATGCATTGTTCCAACCATTGATGATCTTTCAAAAAATGTGGAAATGTTTTATAATGCTCTCACTGAGGAAATGTTAACTGATTTAAGCTATGTCAAATCTCTTGAAGATGAAGTTGATTTTCTTCAAATTAAATTAAAGACACAAGAACACCAACTTTCTAATGAAATTGATCGACTTTCTAAGGAATATTTTTATGCTGACCATATGAATGCTATACTTGGTGTGTATACCGATCTTGATCAATATTGTCATGTAGCATGTCTAGTGTCAGAATCGGACGCGAAATGTCGCAATCTTGAAGTAGAGCTTTCAAAACAAATTCAGTCATATAACAAACTTTCGAAAAGCTTTTCTCAACTTGAGAAACACTCCATTTCTCTTGAACTTGCTTTACAAAAAGGTGAAAAATCTCATAATCATAAAAAGTGTCAAGAAATGTCAGCTTCTTCGTTTCGTCTAATAAATGAAAAAGATTTCGAAATAAATGATTTGAAAGCTCAGCTAAAAGAAAGGGACATTGCCATAAGTGAGTTACAGAAACTCATTCAGAAAATCAAAGGAAAGTCTGTTTTGGGTAAACCATCCGCCGTTCGTCAACCGAATGCGGTTAAATGCCCTAAATCATCTATTTTGGGACAATACCCACAGACTTTGCCTAAGATAGGAAATGATAAGAGCACTAATGTGATAGCACCTGGAATGTATAAGATGAACACTAGGTCCACTCAAACTGGAACAACGCAGTTACCTCAAAATACTATGAAAACTAATCAACGTGTGTCTTCTTCTACAGGAGTAAATCCCACTACTAGTGTTAGCGGACCACAGCTTAAGAGCACTAGAATTGAAGATAGAGTCATGCCTAACAATAGTCAAGGGAAGAAGAATGAAGTAGAAGATCACCGTAGGAATTTTAAGTTTTCTAAGAATAAAACGTCTGTAACTGCATGTAATGACAGTTTAACTGCTAAGACCTCGAATGTTGAATTTGTTTGTGTTGAATGTGGCAAATGTGTTCGTACTTTCAATCATGATGCTTGTGCTCTTAATCATAATGGCGTGAATGCCAGAACTAGGAAGCCTATTCGTATGCCCACTAGTACTAGTAAACCCACAAGAACTTTGAACCAATCCACTGAGCAACCACTTAAGAAACTAAGTGCGTTAGAATCCACTACTCTACGTAAACAAAGCAGGTTAAAGAAGCTTTATGAGAACATGATTAGGACATGTACACGGGGGTATTCAAGATTTACACCACCTGGATACAAATGGGTACCTAAGACAACCCCCATTCTAATTGGGTCTATGAATGTTAGCTTGCCTTTAGAATCTAGGTCCACTACTATTTTGGAACCCGTTTCTATCAAGGGCTCCCATTTGTCAAATGCTACATTGTCTTCTAATTCTTCTGCAGCTCGTCGAACTCATCCTATTCATAATGGACTCCGGGTGCACAAAGCACATGACGGGCAATCTCAAGCTTCTCATTAACTTCGTGGAGAAGTTTCTGGGTACGGTACGGTTTGGAAATGATCAATTTGCACCGATACTCGGATATGGAGACTTGGTTCAAGGGAATATCACTATAAAACGGGTTTATTACGTCGAGGGACTGAATCACAATTTATTCTCGGTTGGTCAATTTTGTGATGCGGATTTGGAAGTGGCTTTTCGGAAATCTACTTGCTATGTTAGAGACTACGATGGGAATGACCTTCTTACAGGTTCTCGTGGTTCTGATCTCTACACAGTAACTCTTCAAGACACATCTTCAACAAATCCAATTTGCTTAATGGCTAAAGCTTCATCATCTCAAGCATGGTTATGGCATCAACGATTATCACATCTCAACTTTGACACCATCAACTTGCTTTCGAAGAATGATATTGTGACTGGTCTTCCTAAGTTGAAATTCGTCAAAGACCATCTTTGTTCTTCTTGTGAGTTGGGGAAAGCAAAACGGAAGTCTTTCAAATCAAAGACCACCCCAAGCTCAAAAGGACGATTGGAACTTCTACACATGGATTTATGTGGTCCCATGCGCGTAGAGAGTATTAACGGGAAAAAGTATATTCTAGTGATTGTTGATGATTACTCTAGATACACATGGACTTTCTTCTTAAGGTCCAAAGATGAAACACCAGAGGTTCTCAAAAACTTTCTCAAGATGATACAACGCAATCTTCAAGCTCAAGTCTTAACCGTAAGAACGGATAGAGGTACTGAATTTTTGAACAAGAACTTGCAATCTTACTTTCAAGAAGAAGGCATCGAACATCAAACGTCTATTGCTCGAACTCCTGAACAAAACGGCGTTGTCGAAAGACGGAACCGTACTTTGGTTGAGGCTGCTCGAACAATGCTTTCTGCTTCAAAATTACCGCTATTCTTCTGGGCTGAAGCAATTGCAACTGCCTGTTATACTCAGAATCGTTCTCTCGTTATCCCTAGACATGAAAAGACACCTTACCACATCATCAATGACAGGAAACCTACTGTCAAATTCTTTCACGTATTTGGATCTTTATGCTACATCCTTAAAGACGGTGAGAATCTCGACAAGATGAAAGAAAAAGGTGATGCATGTATTTTTGTGGGGTATGCTACATTGTCGAAAGGATATCGAGTCTATAACAAGAGAACAAAAATTATTGTCGAAACAATTCATGTGAACTTTGACGAATTGCCACAAATGGTACTTGATCACAACAGCTCAAGTCCCGCACCTCAATGTCCAGCAATGGCACCTACACAAAACAGTGTACGTCCCGTGCAAGAATGTCAACAAAGTACTCCTACAGCAGAATCGACGGATACGACACATATGAATGAGTTGGTTGATTTATATGATCCAATGTTTGATGAATATTACTATGGAAACAATCAAGTTGTGTCAAAGCCTTCCGCTGTCAATACTACTGATGCACCCGCACAAAGTCAACAAGACACAACTACATCTACTTCAGCAACCGTTGCTCAAGAGACAATTCCAGTGGATACTCAACAAACTCAAGAAACTGTCATACAACCAACATCACCAATCGTCAATGCTGAAGGAGGAAACAACACTCAAGCAGCCGATGCACAACCTAACGAAGAAGAATTTATCAATCCGTTCGGTACACCGGTACACGAAGTCGGAGAGTCTTCTACTCAACATGTTGATCCGTCCAACATGCATACATTCTACCAACCATATCCATCCACTCACCATTGGACACGTGATCATCCATTGGAGCAAGTCATTGGAAATCCTTCACAACCGGTTCGAACACGCAAACAACTCGAAACCGATGGCGATGTGTGTATGTATGCACTCACCGTGAGTTCAACTGTACCTACAAACATCAAACAAGCCATGACTGATCATGCGTGGATTGAATCAATGCAAGACGAAATTCATCAGTTTGAACGCCTAAATGTTTGGGAACTTGTTGACCGACCCTATGGAATGTCAATTTTAGATTTCAAATGGATCTGGAAAAACAAACTGGATGAAGAACAAACCATCATCAAAAACAAATCTCGTCTTGTGGTTAAGGGATACCGTCAACAAGAAGGCATAGACTACGATGAATCATTCGCTCCAGTCGCTCGTTTGGAAGCAGTCAGGATATTCCTTGCTTATGTTGCACATAAGGGCTTCACGGTTTTTCAGATGGACGTCAAAACAGCTTTTCTCAACGGTCATTTGAAGGAAGAAGTGTATGTGAATCAGCCGGAAGGATTCGTCGATCCTCATCATCCTGACAAAGTCTATCGTCTCAAGAAGGCTGTATATGGACTTAAACAAGCTCCAAGGGCATGGTACGAAGAACTTTCAAACTTCTTGGTGTCCAAAGGATTCTCCAAAGGTTCTATTGATCCTACTCTCTTTACTAATAAATATGGGGATGACATAATGCTGGTGCAAGTTTATGTTGATGACATTATTTTTGGTTCTACAAACCCAAAACTTTCAAAACGTTTTGAAAAATTAATGCACAGCAGATTTGAAATGTCAATGATGGGGGAGCTAAAATTCTTTTTAGGCCTCCAGATTCATCAATCCCCACGTGGTATCTTCATTAACCAAGCTAAGTATGCTCAAGAGATACTTAAAAAGCATGGTATGACCTCATGTGCTCGCGTTGGTACACCATTGTCGACCACATCCCTAGACGCTGACTTGTACTCATATCCCGTAGATCAAACGCGATATCACAGTATGATCGGGTCACTTATGTACCTTACAGCCAGCAGGCCTGATATTCATCATGCCACATGCTATTGTGCACGATATCAAGCCAGACCTACTCAAAAACACCTCAAAGAGGTTAAACGGATCTTTCGGTACCTTAAGAATACCATTCACATGGGACTCTGGTATCCGAGGGAAACCGGTTTTCATCTAACGGCTTTTTCAGATTCTGATCACGCAGGTTGTCTTGATAGTCGTAAAAGCACCTCTGGTAGCATACAATTTCTAGGGGAAGACAAGCTTGTCAGCTGGTCGTCAAAGAAGCAGGATTGCACTTCGCTCTCATCAGCTGAAGCAGAATATGTGGCTCTATCCGCGTGTTGTGCTCAAGTCCTCTGGATGAGAACGCAACTCACGGATTATGGCTTCCACTTTGATAAAATACCTATGTATTGTGACTCAAAGTCGGCCATAGCCATATCTTGCAATCCGGTTCAACACTCCCGCACCAAGCACATCGATGTCAGATATCACTTCATCAAGGAACAAGTGGAACGCGGCATCGTGGAATTATACTTTGTCAGAACTGAGTACCAGCTGGCAGACTTGTTTACAAAAGCTCTATCGAAAGATAGGTTTGCGTATCTCGTTGGCCGTCTTGGTATGAAGTATATGACTCCAGAAGACTTGGAGGTTTTGGCAAATGAAGCTGCTTGATATTCTCTCACAATGACTTCTAAGCGCATTACAGCTTAGGACTCGGACCTCAAATAAGGAAAGTTTATCACGGACGATAACTTATCCTTCTCAACGAGAAATTAATATTTCTCGGTCATGAGCTTCCGATAAAAACATTCAAAGTTTTTAAGTTCATGAAAAACGACTTCTAAGTAAATGTCAGCTTAGAACTCGTACCTCCACTTAAGGAAAGTTTATCACGGATGATAACTTATCCTTCACAACGGGAAATTAATTTTTCTCGGTCATGAGCTTGTCACAAAACAATCAATGTTTTGAGCTCATGAAAAACGGACCCGAAAGGGGAGTGTACGTTTCAGTGCGCTTTCCTAATCAATAGAAGAGAAGTCTTCTATCCTGATTATTTTAAAACCGTTGAACACAATTTTTCAAGAATTTCTCAAAAGGTTTTTCTAAATCTTTCAAAATTGTGTGTTCAACACTCCCTTCCTCATAAGTGGTTTTTATATCTCAAAATTGTCATATGTTATTTTGATCAATTTTTGAGGGGGAGCGTTTTAAAATCAAGCCTTTTAATGTTGTTGGGTACATCTCTAAAATTGTCACATTTTATGTATCCAACACATTCCGAAAATGATATGAAATTGTCAAATGTAATATATTATATCGGAAAAGGCATCTCAACTCCGTACCTCAACATATTTTGTGGTGTCGTTTTTCTAAAATTTTGTCAAATTTTGTCTCAAGACACACATATATTGTTGAGGGGGAGCGTCCCGACTAAAAATATTCCATGATTCATGCGGGCACACATGTTTCTCTCCCAATCGGTTTTCAGAAATTGTCATATTTTAATCAATTAATATCTCTAATATGATGTTTTTATATTAGAGATAGGGGGAGAAAATGTGATTAAAATGTAATATATCGCAACATGTGATCTTAAAGACTCAAGTGCAACTCTTTCCTTCACATGCCAAACTATTTCGTATATCGATGCATGTGTGTAGGGGGAGCTTTTCGGAAATGTAAAACTTTCAAGTGTTAAAAGTTTTGATTTTTATCAAACACTTTGAATGGTTTTCAATGGTTTAATGGTTACGATCTATACCCAAAACAACCTACTATCCACGAAGGAATGTTGGAGTCAAAAGGTGGTTTAGGATAGGAAACTAAGTCCTATGATCCAACCAGAACCGGAGGGATCTACCCAAGGACATTCCATAGCTAGAAATAGTTGTCCTTAGGAAAGATGGAGTAGAATGAAGCTAAATGCGGACCAAGTACTTAAGTTAGCATTGGAACAATCACAACAAGGTGCTAATGATGACGTATTGGTAAGCATTGAAGGAGTTGAATATTCTATGCAACTTAGGCAGAAACCGGGTCAATACATCTATTGAAGACAAGTCATCATGGACCCAGTGATGCAATGCACAACCCTTCCCAGCCATTCGAGTTTCTCTCAAAAGAAACTTGTCTCATTGCCACGGAGATCAACACGTATCTATTGACTTTCTCACTCCGAGTCAGTTAATATTGAAAAGGTGGCAGTCTGCTCCAGCCTCCGATTACCAAAATGCACTTATTGAGTCTAGAGCCAATCGAGATCTATCTATCATCTCATTAGGACACAATCGAGTCCTACGCATTATCCTTGTGATATTGCCAGAACATCTGAGTGATACGATTCACAATGAAGATGGAAATCCTGCTTGAGCCAACATCAAACAAGCTCATGGTAGGTAACTTGTGCGATTCTACACGAATCAAACTTGTGAGAACTGGAAAGCAACTAAGTTTGGATTCTTAATTGATTCAAACTTGATTCCAGGTTTCTTCGCAAAATCCGTGTGATCTTGCCAGAACATTCAGAGTGACACTCATTAGTGTTCACAGTGACGAATGGAAATCCTTCCAGTGTCAACATCAAACAGCACTACGGTAGGTAACTCGCAAGATTCTCTATGAATCAAGCTTGTGACAAACTGGAAAGCAACAATGGTGCGATTCTTTTAGAATCAAACTTGTTCCAGGAAATCTGAATTGACGACTCTAATCAGACGGATAATTTATCCTTATGATTCACTCTTTACGTTCGCAGTCTGCTTTGAGACGGTCGAGTAAAGAGAACTGGCTACTACCGCCGGGAAACCCTGTCAAGGAGGTTCTTAATCGAATCTACCCGATCACAGGTATGGTATTTAATACCGTTTAACGGTCTTCACCGACCGGAGGTAAAACGCTACCGAGTTAGGGTGAAATGTTCAAAGCCATTTCATCCGTGTCTATATATGTTGCTGCATATCAAGAAGGTGGCGTAGCTGTGTAACCGATGTCGATTCAGAAGTCACAAGAGCACAAGATGGCGATAATCAAGATACCTAAGAATGTAAGAATGTAATAGGTCATCTTAGTCACAAGGAGTACAGATGAAGATCTCAAGCACTCAAAGTCAAATGACAAAGGCTCAAGATAAAGATCACGAAAGCATGAAGGAACAAAGCTGTTACAAACAAGATCAAGACCAAGATACAAGACCAAAGCAGGAAGATCTCCTCTACAAGAATGTATTCACTCAACCATCTTATGTTTTTTTAAGCATTTTAAGATGACCGATACATTGGGGGAGATTGTTAGCCCTATATTTTATATAGTCGAACAAGAATGTAATAGGTCATCTTAGTCGTTATTGGTCTTGTATTGTAATAGGTTAGTCGGGAAAACTGGGCTTGGACTTTAAGCTAATATTGTCTAAGTTAGGGGCGTAAGCCCAAAAGAAAGCCAAGCCCGGCCCAAGATGAAGCCCACAAAGGCCTTAGAGCCGTGGGGTATATAACCCTCTTTCACATGTGAAAGAGGGTGTTGGTTCATTTCATTAAACACATAGTTTTAGTGTAAACCTTCCACTTCTCTCTCTACTCTCTCTCTCTACTTTTCTCCTCTTTCTCTCTCTAAGAATCTTGTGTTATGGATTAAATTGGAACAACAGACCTAACCCCCCCTGCAAGTACTGTGGTTTCTTCGACCATCACTCTGATGAGTGCGAGCATTATCCTGGATGTGACATATGTGGAAGCATGCGTCATGAACCCAGGGACTGCAACCAAAGAGGGGGAGGTAACCAGAGAAGGACCAATGTCGCTGGTCAGCGACAGCATGGACCCACTGGAAAGTGGGTTCATCATAGGAACTAATCTGGATTTGTTATATCTATGCAGGAATATCTGAAGAAATCTGTTTGGTATCTGGATAGCGGGTGCTCCAGACACATGACAGGGGTTAAACAATATCTGCATAGATATAAAAAGGAGTATGGTCCTAAAGTAGTCTTTGGAGATGATTCCTCAGGGGCTACTGAGGGTTATGGCTCAGTGGATTGTAATGGAATAACCTTCACAAGGGTCGCTTATGTCAATGGACTGAAGCACAACCTAATCATCATTAGTCAACTCTGCGATGCTGGCTTCAAAGTTCTGTTCACCAAGACCCAAGGAACAATCTTCAATCAAAATGATGATGTTGTTCTTATTGCACCCAGGAGAAGGGATGTGTATGTCATCGACATGACATCTTGTCTAGAAGGGACAAACACTTGTCTCTATGCCAAAGCATCTGATAGTGAAAATTGGCTATGGCATAAGAGACTCTCCCATCTCAACTTCAAAAACATTAACAAACTGGCCAAGAATGATTTAGTAGCTGGGCTTCCCTCTCTGACCTTCACCAAAGACAGACCCTGCTCAGCGTGCGAGAAAGGGAAGCACCACAGAGCCTCATTCAAGACTAAACAATCATTCTCCATAAATAAGTGCCTCCATCTCTTTCACATGGACTTATTTGGACCAGTAAAACCTCAATCCCTTAATCACAACAAGTATACACTAGTCATTGTAGATGAATTCTCCAGATTCACTTGGGTATTCTTTCTCAAAAGAAAGAGTGATGCTGCTAAAAGAATAATGTCCTTCATTAGAGAAATAGAGAATCTAAATGACTGCAGAGTTAAGGCTATCAGAAGTGACAATGGCACTGAATTCAAGAATCATGCCATGGAAGCCTTTTGTGATGAAAAGGGAATATCACAGAACTTTTCTAACCCAGGCACCCCTGAGCAAAATGGTGTCACTGAAAGAAGAAACAGAACCCTCATAGAGGCTGCTAGGACAATGCTCAGCGAATCAAGACTTCCTAAACAATTTTGGGGTGAAGTTGTGAACACAGCTTGTCATACACAAAACATATCCATTATTGTGAAGAGACATGGCAAGACCTCTTATGAAGTATATAGGAAGATAGCCCCTGATGCAAGCTACTTCCATGTCTTTGGTTGCCCTGTTTTTATTCACAACTACAGAGATCACCTGGGAAAATTTAATGAAAAGTCTGATGATGGATTCTTCGTTGGTTACTCTCTCACCTCCAGAGCTTACAAAGTGTTCAACATCCACAGACAAGAATTAGAAGAATTCATCCATGTCACCTTCAATGAAGCAGATGTTGTCTTCAACCACACCAACTCAGAAGAATGTGACATTGACTTCAATGAAGTTAAATCTTATCCAGTGGATGATTTCTCACATCCCAAGGAATCATCCAAGGGCGGTCACAAGGACTTCCCTTATGTTCATGCATTTGATCCTCATTCAATCTCTGACATCACTCCAGAAGTTGAAAATGCTGAACAAATCACTCTACCCACTACTGTGAATGCTGATCTCATCGAACCAATCTCTTCTATTGATGAAGAGATTATGGATGAAGAAATAATTTGTGAAGAACCCTCAGCATTCATTGAACCTGCTGTGACTCTTGAACCCACAGAGACTCCTGCTCCTCAATCCAAATGGAGTAGGAACCAAGATATTCTTCTGGTGAATATTCTTGGTGAATCTTTGAGGGAGTCACCACCAGAGGCAAACTGAGATCTCTGGAAACCGCCTCAACGAATGAATGCCTTTTCGCTGATTTTCTCTCTGAGGATGAACCTAAGAATGTGGCTGTTGCGCTTCTAGATGAAGGGTGGGTTGTTGCAATGCAAGATGAGCTGAATCAGATCAAGAGGAACAAGGTGTGGACTCTGGTAAAAGCTCCAGCTGAGAAGCAAGTGGTTGGAACTAAATGGGTCTACAGAAACAAGAGGGATGAAGCTGGCATGATTGTCAAAAATAAGGCTAGGCTTGTGGTGCTGGGATATAATCAATCTAAAGGGATTGACTATGATGAAACGTTTGCACCAGTAGCCAGATTGGAAGCTATCAGAATCTTCCTAGCCTTTGCAGCTTATATGGGGTTTACTGTGTACCAGATGGATGTGAAGAGTGCTTTTCTCAATGGGAAGCTTGCAGAGGAAGTATATGTCTATCAACCCCCAGGGTTTGAAAGCAGTGAGTATCCTGATCACGTCTGCAGACTTCACAAAGCACTATATGGGCTGAAACAAGCGCCTAGAGCCTGGTATGAAACCCTATCAAAATTCTTACTTGAAAATAAATTTGTCAGAGGTACCATTGATCAAACCCTGTTCACTTATAGGTCCAAGGGTGATGTCATTTTAGTACAGATTTATGTGGATGATATAATTTTTGGTTCAACCAATATTACATTGAGCAAACAGTTTGCCAAATTAATGACCAAAAAAATATGAAATGAGCATGATGGGGGAATTAACTTTTTTCTTGGGTTTTCAAATTAAACAAAATTCAAAAGGAATTTCCATTTGTCAAGAAAAATATGTTAAGGATTTGCTCAAGAAGTATGATATGTCTTATTGTGCATCAGTGAAATGCCCCATGCTTCCTCCCAACAACTTGGGAGCTGATGACTCAGGGGTCTCTGTTAATGAGACCTTATATAGAGGCATGATTGGGTCACTGATGTACCTCACAGCAAGCAGACTATACATACAATTTGCCACATGTCTCTGTGCTAGGTACCAATCTAACCCCAAGTAATCCCACCTTGTAGCTGTCAAAAGAATTTTCAGGTACTTAAAAGGATCTCCCACATTGGGTCTCTGGTATCCTAATGGATCAGGCTTCGACCTCAAAGCCTACTCAGACTCTGACTACGCTGGGTGCTGTCTTGATAGAAAGAGCACCTCTGGGAGTTGTCGAATCCTTGGAGGAAAGTTAGTATGTTGGAGCGCCAAGAAACAAAACTCTGTGGCCATGTCATCAGCTAAAGCTGAATATGTAGCGGCCGCTGGTTGTTGTGCTCAAGTTCTCTAGATGAAAAGTCAGCTGGCTGATTATGGGATCATTTATGAAAAGGTTCCCATATTCTGTGACAACACAAGTGCTATAGCCATCTCATATAATCCGGTACTTCATTCCAGAACTAAGCATATTGACATCAGGTATCACTTTATCAGAGACCATATTTTAAAAGGTGATATTGAGCTTCATTTTATACCTACTGAATACCAGCTCGCTGATATATTCACCAAACCTCTGGCTGAGTCAAGTTTTACTAAGTTGGTGCTGAGCTGGGTATGCTCAATATTGGTAAACAAATCTGATAAATGATCTCTGATCTCTGTCTCTGGGCATTAAAGGGAATTGAATGTAACGAGGTAGTTACATTCCAATGGGACTTAATATATTCCCATATTTAATTCAAATGATTAACCTTTATTGTCAACAACTTTCCCGCTTTCCAAGGGACTGAAATATCACATGAAGAGTCAAGGGGTCCCACTTTTCCTAAAAGGTAATTTTTAGCATTAAATGCTTTAATTGTAAAACGGCTAACCCTTTTATCAAAACCCTTGACTCACTTTTCAAAACTCACATTACTTATTATTTTCACACACACATACTATTCATCTTCTCAAAAACCTTCATTTCTTCCTCACTTCAACAATGGCGTCTTCATCATCTAACACCGCTTTCACCGTCCTGGCCGCATCGAACGTTGATTTTGGGATACACGATGGCAAAATTACCTTAAACAATTGTGTAGCTCTCTTGGAACACACCAATTCACTCTACCAACCATTGTTCTCCTTCCTAAAAAACTCCACCATTTTTGAAGCCATAACCAGAGTACCTTCCACATGCTACCACCAATATTTGAAGAAGTTCTGGTATAGCGCCGAAGTTGATCCAACCTCTTCACACATCACTTTCAACCTTTCCACACATCCCCAACCTCTCACCTTTGATCTTCATACCTTTGCCAAAGGCATTGGACTTCTAGTCAATGAAGGCATGTCCGCTGTGCCTGCCAGCGCCACGGTGAAGAAGGCTCTGGCTACCCTTCGTCCTCATGACGACAATGATAAACCCTTCACCACACAAGGTTTCCAGACCAAATCCCTGATCAAAGTGAACTACTTCTCACCTATTTGGAGGACGCTGATGTTATACATTGTGAAATGTCTGGGTGGAAACCAGGGGTCTCATGATCAACTTAATGGAGCCCAACAAGCGATTGCTTACAGCTTAATTTGGGGGCAAGATATAGGGATCGCTCATATACTTTACTCTGACCTCATTGCTAAGCTAGAAAACAAAGGGAAGAAGAACAGACTGGACACCATCGGCTACACAAGATATCTCTCTCTTCTCTTAGAAAATATGTTGGGTGAAGGCTACACTAATGATGAACTTCTCTCCTTCTCTCCTTATCACATCACTGCTGCATCACTAAAGACTCCTTTGGAAGACGAAGTACCTCTCAGCAGGCACATGATGCAGGTCGCTGGGCTACTAGTTGTTGATGGAGAGCCCTTGATCCCTCACAATGAGGTGAATGCTGAAAGAGCAACTGACAAGTCTCTGTTAAAGACCTTTGTGCAGTCTTCTTCTCAGCCCAAGGTGCCCAAGGAAAAGAAGAAGAAGAGGAAAGACACCCCCCTTTCCTCTGAAACCCCTTCTGTTAATCCTTCCAAGTCCAAGAAGACCAAGAAGAACCCATCCCCTTCTCTGGTGGATGTGATTGAAGAGCCTACCGCTGACAAACAACCTGAGTCTAGCGTCTCCCAGTCAGCAGAGACGACTAAGAACCTTCTCAACGCTGATATCTCTCAGGTATTAGTTTGCCATTTTATTCTCTTGGAGGTTCACATACAATCACTCTCAACATTCTGTAGGAGAGAGTGATGAAGTCTTAGGGTTTGCCTCAACCCATAGAGTGTCTGTGTCAGCACCTAGAACTCTTAAGATTATCTGTACACTTTGTCTTAACACAAGGATATGATTCATTTGTGCTCATAACGCACCCCGATGATCCTTCACCCTCTGGACTGTGCTCTTGTCCATACCAACTTGAGCATGCGATAGGTCCCGACCAAGAGTCTCTGCACTTCACGCAGTCTCTGGGTCCCCTCATTTGAAAAGAGTCCCAAAGAATTCATTCTTTTGGGGGGACTGAATAATCACCCTCAGTCTTCCTAGGGCCAGCGATAAAGGCGACCATTACCTTCTAATAATTCACAACTAAAAGAGTCCCAAATAATTTACTCTTTGGGGGGGGGGCTGAATAATCACCCTCAGTCTTCTTAGGGGCAGCGATAAATAGCGACCTTTAACTTCCATGAATTCACAACTGAAAGAGTCCCAAGGAGCAATCCTTCAGGGGGAGCTGGATAATCACACCCAGCTATCCTAGGGGCAGCGAACGGCGACCATTCACCATATAATTTTCACAACTCAAAAGAGTCCCAAGGAGTAATCCTTATGGGGGAGCTGGATAATCACACCCAGCTATCCTAGGGGCAGCGAATGGCGACCCTTCAACATAACTATTTCACACTTAAAAGAGTCCCAAGGAGAAATCCTTAGGGGGGCTGGATAATCACACCCAACTTTCCTAGGGGCAGCGAATGGCGATCTATAACTTCATATTTTTTCACAATTGGTTACTAACAAATGTCATAACAGGCTCATAATCTTCATGAAGAACAGCAGAATGATGATGCCTATTCTATTGCTGGTGATGAAAATGCTAAAGTCCCCCACATAGATCTTGTACCATGTCAGACATTGATTCCATGCCAGAGGATGAGGTCTTCATTATTGAAAAGGACTTGACCATTTCAGACTATACTGATATGGATGCTGACGATGACCAAGTTACATCAGAGTTGAAACCCATCTCCTTCCCATCACTGCCCAATGTGCAAGAACCGGTTGCTAAGCAGCTATTGGACCAGAGGCGCTGTGTACCAACCCCAATTCTCTTCCCAACCTTACCAAATGTCATGGAACTAGGGGCCAAGCAACACTTAGAACATTTACAAAAGCTCAAGCCTGTCCATGTTCCTCGAATGAAAGATGTTCAGGAACTCGCTGCTGAGGCTCTCTGGATTAAAAGGGATGACATCAGTAAAACCAAGCCCAAAGTCACAAATGATGTCATCCTCTCTGAATTACAAACACTAACCCATGCTGCTGAGGAACTCACCACCACACTAGAGACTTCACTAACTTTATCTATGGAGTCCTCTATGACTGCCTTACTTCCGCAACTACTGGGAAGTGCCTTGCAAGCTCACCTCCTACCTGTTCGAGACCAGAGCCTCCAGCAATACATACCATCTGTCCTCACATCAGCTGTCAAATCAAATGTTGCAGCTATTGCTAAGGCGTCTGAGCCTTCAAGAAAACTTCTTCAAGAGCTGTTACAAGAGGAACTTAAAGAGATCTGCTTATTTGTTCATCAAGAATTCATTAAGTTCCTTAAGCCTGGTTCAGGCACAGCTACTACCGGCGCTATGTCTGAGGGGGAGAATTCAGCAACCTCCACCTCTGAAGAATAAGAAGACACTGCCTTACCTAAGGGGGAGCAGTCACTCAAACAACCAAAACCTTCAACAGTGATTCCTACACCACAACCTCTTAGATTCTTCAACCCCAGCACTGATGCAATAAAGGATAAGGGAAAAGGAATTGCTATTGAACAGCCTGAAATAACCCTGCACTCCCTCCAAGAAGAAGGTGGATCTACAGCCAGGCTCTCCAAAGACTCTGATTTAAACAAATTCAAGAGCGCTGATGAACCACCACTCACCCTAGAGCAGGCAAAAGCTCAAATCTTGGAACACCAAAGGCTGGCAAACATCAGAGCGGCTGAACTCAAAAGCAAAGAAGTTCTGAACAAACTCTCTCCTGCTGTAAAGGAAGCTCAGTTGGTTAAGCTCAAAGAACTGGAGGTTAAAAGGAGCAACCTTCTAAAGGAATATGAAAGACTTGTAAACCAGAGAGTTGAACCTGGTCAAATCACCAAGTATGCAAGTTACACTGACAAGAACAAGAAGGTGGTGATGACCCTTTACAGAGAGAACCAACTAACCAACTACAAAGTCTCCAGTGACTTTAAACTCAGAGATCTGGGCCTCTCTGAATGGTTAGAAATGCTGGTTCTTGCCCAAAAGAAGACTGGGCCTGGTGCTGCCCAAATGATGAAAAACATTCAAGCAAAGCTGAATTGGGTAAGAGACACGGCAAAGAAGCTGAAGGTACCCCTGCCTCCTCAACTTTCACAACAACATCCTTCTCAAGGACAAAGGAAAAGGAAAACCCAAATGGGGCCTCTGGTGGAGAAGTTGGTTACTGAAAACATTGTTGTTGATGGGATGCACAAAAACTTGGTTCTGCCCAAAGAGATCACCAAACTAGTAGGGGGCCAAGTATACTCAGAACCAGAGACATGTATGGTATTTATGAATGGTAATTGTGAGTATTGCTTTCAGCAGATGAATGAACTACATCTGGCATCAACCATCCAGCTTATCAAACTCAAACAGGGCATCCTAAGGAAATGCAAAGCAGTTGAGGATTTTGAGTTTGAAGTTGAGCTTGTCATCAACTCTAGGAGTGACAAAGTTGAAGCCCAGAGAATCTGTGATCAAGGCCTCGATCGTTGAAGAACCTTTCTACTTTTTGTTTATGTTTACACCTCTGTGTGTTCTTGTAATAGACTAGGTTCTTTATGTTTAATAAAACTTTGAGGTATGTTTGTTAAATTATGTGTAAGAAGAAGCTGTGTACTCACTTACAATAATTTTAGACTTAGTATAATTTATAAACAAATAGGGGGAGATTGTTGGGACAATGAAAGTTTTAACTATGGCCCAGTCTAGATTTGTTTAATTAGACTAAGTGTTTACTGATCGCTGAGAGGACCAGCGACAGAGACCAGACCAGTGGAAGGCAAAGCCTCAGCTGGCACACCAGGAACATTCAAGTCAAAGACAACGTCAGAGAAGTCGAAGACAATCTGAAGTCAAACTCACCAGCAATTATGGATAGCTGGGATGTTGAAGGAATGTACTGGTGTTCAAGGATCTCTGAGTTGATAACACTCAGAGATCACTTAAGAACCCTAGAGGTCTGGGATAAGCAAAGCTTATCCAATCCTTTATAGTTTAGGCGGGAGAATCTACCAAGTGTTTTGAGCGGGACAAAACAAGAGATTCAAGATAAAGCCTAGTACGACCTAGTGGGACAAAAGGTGAACAGTTGGCAGAACTGTTCACCTAAAGTTGGTTAAAGGTATGTCTCGATTTGGACTTGCATTTAATACGTTGTACTCTTCCATTCAGAAGGTGACACGTATCAACTACTCCCACTAAGGAAGCAACCTCGTACACTATAAATAGGAGTGAGAAAGAAGAATTAACTCAAACCTTGTGCTTGGATAATTTATCTAAGTTAATTCTCACCTTGGAACCGCTAATCCCTCAGCTTTCTACCAGCGTCTCATTGGTTCCCTTGTAAACTTGTATCTCGAATCTAGTTTACTTGTTTCTAGGGTTCATACCTTGTTGTCATTCAACGAGTGTATTCATAGCACTTTGTAATACTTTGTTTATAATACTTAATAAAGCATTACGCGTTTGAAAAGTATTTCATTGTGTTTCGTGGTTACAAGAGTTATAGTTTATCAACAATTGTCATATTAAGGGACTTTCAAAGTTCACTAGCGAAAACGTAAATTTACTGACGATACGTAAATTAATGACGAAAACGTAAAATTACTGAAGAAAATTTAAGTTTACTAACGAAAATGTAAGTTTACTGACGAAAACGTAAAATTACTGATGAAAACGTAAATTTACTGATGAAAACGTAAGTTTGCTGACGAAAGCGTAACTTTACTGACGGAAACGTAAGTTTACTGACGAAAACGTAAGTTCACTGACGAAAACGTAAATTTACTGACGATACGTAAATTACTGACGAAAACGTAAAATTACTGACGAAAACGTAAGTTTACTAACGAAAACGTAAAATTACTGATGAAAACGTAAGTTTACTGACGAAAACGTAAGTTTGCTGACGAAAGCGTAACTTTACTGACGAAAACATAAATTTTCTGACGAAAACGTAAGTTCATTGACGAAAACCTAAATTTGCTGACGATACGTAAGTTACTGACGAAAACGTAAAACTACTGACGAAAACGTAACTTTATTGAAAAAAACGTAACATTACTGAAGAAAACGTAAAATTACTGACGAAAACGTGGGTTTGCTGACGAAAACGTAAAACTACTGACGAAAACGTAACTTTATTGAGTAAAACGTAACATTACTGAAGAAAACGTAAAATTACTGACGAAAACGTAGGTTTGCTGACGAAAACGTAAGTTTACTGACGAAAACGTAATTTTACTGAAGAAAACGTAAGTTTACTGACGAAAACGTAAGTTTACTGAAGAAAACGTTAGTTTACTGACGAAAACGTAAGTTTACTGACGAAAACGTAAGTTTACTGACGAAAACGTAACTTTACTGAATAAAACGTTAGTTTACACTCAAAAACCGATATAGCAGGTAACAAGTTACTCATATTGGTGATATTGTCCCAAAACTAACAAGTTCGTTGGTTAGATTAGTACATAAAATAATACATTTGTCATAATAAACAAAATAAAAAGTACATGTTTATTTTATGGCTTTTACCCTTTTATGTACCAGTGTTGTACGAGTTTAAGTTGTATTTTGACAAAGGATGTTCTGGTACAATGAGGCCAAAGTTTTTTCTTTTTGAACAATGAGGACAAAGTTGGTTACTGTAATTTTGATAACACATTAACCTGCACTTTAATCTAGCTTAAGTTGCTTTAAAGACGATATTAAACAAGTGGAATTAAAGTACGTAACTTTTACAAGTTGACAAGTACTTATATCTTAGGATTACCATCAGCCCCTTGCGACGGGATCTTAAGAAATCTTATGTTTACAGGTTTTTAAGAAATTTTTTATTCGTGACATTACAAAATTTATTATATTTGTTTATTAAATTAAACTAAATATAAATAAAATAAGTAATAAGTGTTGGGGTTTACTTCGTTCCAACAGGGTGAAGATAATCAATAGCCTAACTACGTACCAATGAATGGTTACCGGATATCTCTTGGAGTCGTGTAATCACTTTCCAAAGAAGATTATTCGACCCTATGCCTGGGTTAACACGAATACCTCCTTGGGATAAAACCAAGAGTTAGTTCTTGTTTTAGGCACAAATCAAGAACTCTATGCGTTTCTGTGTTTCTTGTTTCTGTTTTTTATCATGCAAAATATGATCACTATTTATAGTGATCCTATTCCTTTAAGGAATGTAACTCCTAGTCAAAGGTATTAAGAGCATTAATCGGCCTATTAATCTCATAATAACCTTCATAAAGCATAGTGGTTACATGACCAGAAATCTGGTCATCAAGTCAATATTCAACCCTCATTAACTGGTCAAAGAGGTTACAAAGACTTTGTGCATCACCAGGAGCAACGTCCTAACCAGGAGCAGCTTCCTGACCAGGAGCAGCTTCCTGACCAGGAGCAACTTCCTGACCAGAAGCAACTTCCTGACCAGGAGCAGCTTCCTACTGATATCACAACCACTATATTGAGTCCAGGGAGGTAAGGGACTTAATGAGTGTACACTCCGTACCTCCAAACCCATTTACAAGTATTACCCGTTCCCACAATTGCACTAAATTTCCAACAATCCTCCCCAATTTAGTACAATTCCTTTTTGCATGAAAATCAACTTTAACAAAACCAGTGCATAAATGAAAATGTCCTGAGGATTGAATTTCCATCTTAGTACATCACTCCAAATATTCGAGAATCAGGGTGTTCTAAGAATTGAACCCTTCAACTACTTTGAACACCTGAAGATAACATACACCCAAGTTTTCAAACACTTAAAACGCTCCTGACACCATACAAGCCATGTGTCCATATCCAATTCATAAATGTTGTAAGAGCCAAAGTCTATGCTCCTTGAGGCGGCGAAATCTCAACATTTACATAGGTGGTTCCTCTTTAGTTCATGCTCCTGCTTAAGCACTTTTTCAAAGAAATTAACCATTAAGAAGTTTATAACTTCATCCTCCTTTCAGCAGGTACAAGCACATCCTTGGGATGATATGTAAAACATGTGCTTCAGTCCCCTGAATGTTCAGCTTTCCACATTGAACTCAGCTCCCAAGTTTCCTCAGGAGGGAGTTGGGTGTCCTAGCATTCAGTGACTAGAGTGGACTTTTAAACCCATCCCTTTACCAGACTTTATAACCAAGTCTCTAGCCAATCCCTTCGTCAAGTGATCAACTAAGTTTTGTTGAGACCTCACAAACTCTATTGAAATCACCCCATTCGTGATCAACTCACGAATCATGCTATGTCTAACACCTAGGTGTCTAGACTTGCCATTGTACATCTGGCTATATGCCTTAGCCAATGTAGCTGCACTATCACAACGGATAGAAATGGGTGCCATAGGTTTGACCCACAATGGAATCTCAAGAAGCAAGTTTCTCAACCATTCAGCCTCTTTACCAGCAGCTGCTAGAGCCACAAATTCAGATTCCATTGTTGAACCAGTAATGCAAGTTTGCTTCTTGGATGCCCAAGAAATTGCACCACCACCAAGAAGGAATACCCAGCCACTTGTGGATGAATTATCCCCAGTATTGCTGATCCAACTTGCATCAGTGTAACCTTCCAACACTGAAGGATATCCAGTATAAGACAAACAATAATCCATTGTTCCTTTCAAATACTTCAGTACCCTCTGAATTGCTTGCCAATGCTGAGTACCAGGATTACTAGTATACCTACTCAGTTTACCCACAGCAAATGCAATGTCAGGCCTAGTACTAGTCATGGCATACATCAAGCAACCAATCACCCTAGAATACTCAAGCTGGGAGACAGCCTGACCATTGTTAGGCATCAGTTTCTCACTTGTATCCATAGGTGTACTCACTGGAGTACAATCAAAGTGATTGAATTTCTTCAGCACCTTCTCAATGTAATGAGACTGAGAAATTACAATACCATCACTTTCATGTTTAATCCTTATGCCAAGGATAACATCAGCCTCCCCCATGTCTTTCATGGAGAACTTTGATGACAAAAAATCCTTTGTCTGATCAACCTTAGCTTGGTCAGTACCAAAGATTAACATGTCATCAACATATAGGCAAATGATGACTCCTTTACCAGATTCATCAAATTTGCTATATACACCTTTGTCAGCTTGGTTAAGTGAATAACCATTAGACAAAACCACTTCATCAAATTTCTGGTGCCATTGCTTAGGTGCCTGATTCAGTCCATATAAGGACTTAATCAGTTTACACACCTTACCTTCATGACCAGGCATGATGAAGCCCTGAGGTTGGTTCATATAAACCTCCTCATCCAAGTCACCATTCAAGAATGCTGTCTTCACATCCATCTGATGAATAATCAGATTGTGAATACTTGCTAGAGCAATTAACATTCTTATGGTACTGATACGTGCTACTAGAGCATAAGTATCAAAATAGTCTATCCCTGACTTTTGTTTAAAGCCCTGGATGACTAACCTTGCCTTGAACTTTTCAACAGTTCCATCTACCTTCATTTTCCTTTTGAAAATCCATTTGTTACCAAGTGGATGGCAACCAGGAGGTAGATCAACCAACACCCAAGTGTTGTTGCCCATGATGGAGTCCATCTCATCATTTATTGCTTCTTTCCAGAAAGCAACATCCTGGGACTTCATTGCTTCATCAAATGTTTTGGGATCATCCTCAACATTAAAGCAATAGTAGAATTGGTCAGAGACCTCATCTCTTGTACCTTCAACTAAGTATAGTTGAAACTCGGGCCCAAAATTCCTTGGAGTCCTATGCCTTGTGCTTCTTCTAAGCTCAGGCTCAGGTTGCTGAACCACAACCTCATCAGTGACCCTTTCCGGTTCCACTGAAACACCAGTGTCCTCAGCTCCTATAGGAGTCCTAAGGCTTGGTCTAGGGACTGATGAGAACCTAGTTTCATCAAAGTTAGCATCCCTTGATTCAATGATTGAGTTTATTGAAACTGAATCATTAGGTTCAATAACATAGAACCTATAAGCCTTGGAATGCTCAGCATATCCAACAAAGATGCATTCAATGCCTCTTTCATCCAAGGTTTTCACCTTTGGATCAGGGAGTCTTACAACAGCCCTACAACCCCAAACTTTGAGGTAGTTCAAGTTTGGTTTCCTTTTAGTCCAGAGTTCATAAGGGGTAATCCTGTTCCTTTTATTAGGAACCCTATTTAATAAATAGCAAGCTGTTAACATAGCTTCTCCCCAAAACCCTTGACTCAGTCCTGAGTAGGACAACATGGAGTTAACCATCTCTTTTAGTACTCTATTTTTCCTTTCTGATATACCATTTTGTTGTGGAGTATAGGGGGCAGTTGTTTCATGGATTATTCCAACAGACTGAAAATACTGAGTATTCATGTACTCACCTCCCCTATCAGTCCTAAATCTTTTGATTTGGACTCCTTGTTGTAATTCAACTTCAGTTTTAAATACTTTAAATTTATCTAATGCTTCATCCTTAGTATGTAACAAATAGACATAACAAAACATTGAAGCATCATCAATAAATGTTACCAAGTATTTCTTATTCCCTAATGAGGGAGTAGCATGCAAATCACATAGGTCACTATGGATTAGCTCCAAAACTGTAGTTACACGTTTTACATCCTGAAATGGTTTCTTAGTAATTTTATTCAGCATACAAGTCTGACACTTATCAGTGTCCATGTCAAAAGCTGGAATTAACCCATCCTTAGACATATCTTGCATCCTCTTATAGTGGACATGGCCTAGTCTAGCATGCCATAGTGATGAATCATTTAGTTTAGTGGTAGTCATCAGGACAGAATCAACATTTATACTAGAATCAATATTAAGCCTGAACATTTGATTACTCAAATAGCCAAAACCAATAAACACACCATGTTTTGATAAAACAAATTTATTAGATTCAATCACTTGTTTATAACCACAATTATTCAAAACACTACTAGAAACCAAGTTCTTCCTAATATTAGGAACATGCAAAACATTAAACAAAGAAACAATCTTTCCAGAACTAAATTTAAGATCTACACAACCACGTCCATGCACTAGGGCTGTTGACTCATTTCCCATGTGAAGAATAGATCCATCATTCATTGACTCATAAGTCTTGAACCAGCATCTATCTTTACACACATGTACTGTTGCTCCAGAGTCAACCCACCACGCAACATCATCATCCTGCACAAAGTAAGCTTCAGATACATATGTAACATAATAAATCTGGAGAGATTCATTAAACATATCCTGACCTTTTGTGCCTGATCCATTAGCTTGGTTGCCAATGCTAACACCTTTGCAATCCCTTTTGAAGTGTCCAGGTTTCCCACACTTCCAACAAGCCACTGATGACTTCTTGTTAGGATTAGCCTTGGTGTTATCATGATGCTTACGTTTGCCCTTGTTGTCATTGTACCTGGTGGAGTTGTTATGCTCCACCATATTGACAACAGATGAACCAGCAACATTGTTGCTCTTTGGCTTATCACTTTCATGCACCCTGAGGGATTCCTCAATGCGCAAATGACTGCCCAACTCAACAAGAGTTAACTCCTCCTTCTTATGTTTCAAGGTGTGCTTGAAATCTTTCCAAGAAGGAGGTAGTTTGTCAATGACACACGAGACCTGAATGGTCTCATCCATGTTCATTTTATGTTGTGTAAATCTGCCAAGTATTCCAAGAAGTTCATTGTATTGTTCCATGACTGGTCTTGAATCAGTCATTTTGTAATTTTTGAAATCACTCACAAGGAACTTCTTACTTGATGCATCCTCAGCCATATATTTGGCTTCCAAGGAATCCCATAGTTCTTTAGCAGATTCAACATTTTGGTAAATATCAAATAAAGAATCAGACATACCATTGAGAATTATGCCGCGACACACATAATCATCATTCTCCCATTTGCTCCTGTTCCTCAGTTCCTCCAAAGTAGCATCATCACCACCATCAGGAATAGGAGTAGTCAACACGTACACCACGTTCATGGTAGAAAGAAGAAAGTGCATCTTCTTTTGCCATCTCCTAAAATCAACCCCTTCAAACTTGTCCAGTTTGGAGAAGTTAGCCACCATATGCTTCATTGCCGCCGCCATTGATTATCACAAAATAATCTTCTTTGATTGTTGGGGTTTACTTCGTTCCAACAGGGTGAAGATAATCAATAGCCTAACTACGTACCAATGAATGGTTACCGGATATCTCTTGGAGTCGTGTAATCACTTTCCAAAGAAGATTATTCGACCCTATGCCTGGGTTAACACGAATACCTCCTTGGGATAAAACCAAGAGTTAGTTCTTGTTTTAGGCACAAATCAAGAACTCTATGCGTTTCTGTGTTTCTTGTTTCTGTTTTTTATCATGCAAAATATGATCACTATTTATAGTGATCCTATTCCTTTAAGGAATGTAACTCCTAGTCAAAGGTATTAAGAGCATTAATCGGCCTATTAATCTCATAATAACCTTCATAAAGCATAGTAGTTACATGACCAGAAATCTGGTCATCAAGTCAATATTCAACCCTCATTAACTGGTCAAAGAGGTTACAAAGACTTTGTGCATCACCAGGAGCAACGTCCTAACCAGGAGCAGCTTCCTGACCAGGAGCAGCTTCCTGACCAGGAACAACTTCCTGACCAAAAGCAACTTCCTGACCAGGAGCAGCTTCCTACTGATATCACAACCACTATATTGAGTCCAGGGAGGTAAGGGACTTAATGGGTGTACACTCCGTACCTCCAAACCCATTTACAAGTATTACCCGTTCCCACAATTGCACTAAATTTCCAACAATAAGAAGAGACGTCAAAAGTATTTTTTCTATCAATTTCTAATAAAAAGAGTTATCAAAACTTATTCATTGTGCAACTACTCGACAATATAGAGACGCTATTACTCTCCCATCTACAATTTCATCTACCCGATGGCCGGTGCAATTCTCTCCCTAAAATGGTTAACATCTTCATGTAGCGAGGTAATTTTGATAAGCTTCCACTTCGATTAAATCTATCAGAAAAAGGACTAGAAATTCAATCGATCTCATGTCCTATTTGCAATACCAGAGTTGAGTCAATTGATCATATTTCCTTCTTATGCGATTTACCTTTTAACACTTGACGTCTTCTTTGAATATGGAGCAATCGCAGTTCGTAAATTTCCAATCTTTTTCGGAGCTTCAATTTTAGATAGATAACTCAAGCCATACAAAGATTAATAAGAAAAAGATGGAACTGATGATTGCGACCACCTGTTGGTTTATATGAAAGTTTCTAAACAACACCATTATATGAAGAAAAGCGATAAATAGTGGAGTATTCATTTGTAGGCAAATTCTTGGCTTAAATTGTTTGGTTGCTAGCTAAAAGTATTGGTTTTTAAACTTTTTTGTTTCTTTTGATCAAGTTTTTTACTAGTTCTTTTTAATAAACTTGTTTAAAAAAAATTGGTCTGTTCATAATTTAGAAATAATGAAAATGGGAGGTGATTTTTACGTTTTATGTTTTCATTTATATATTTTTAAATAAAATCACTTAAAACAGTGTATATTTACAATATAATATTTTAATGCATATCAATGACTACTCAACAAATAAATTTGATGGGTCAGGCTATAAAGACCCCCCCAAAAATCCCATCTATACCCCCCCCTGAATTTTAATTTTTTAATTTTTTTTTTATTTTTTTTTATTTTTATAATTTTGGTTTTGTTATAAAACTATGAATCGGAAAATACGGAATCAAAAAAATAAAGTTTAACAGGTCAAAACTGTTAAACTGACAAAAATACGGAACAGAAACTGGTAAAAAAACTGTCCAAAAAAAATCTGGGAGACAAAAAATACACAAATAATGTACTTTTTGTCCTATTTTTGTGGGGTATGGGGTACCAATAGGGGTACCCAAATTTGATTTGCAAATGAGTTGGATTATGAGATCCCAATCAGCATATTGCAATGTACACCTACGATATGGAAAATGACGTGTCACGTGTGTGTGGTGTGGAGTGTATCTTTGCTTTAACTTTCGGCGGAAATTAGTAAACAGTATCGCATTTTTGCGGCAATACGAAGCAAAACCACATCATCAATCAGCCCAAATTAAAAAAAAAAAAGAAAGAAAATAAGATGTTACACTTCAATCATTCATATTATTGTAAGAAAAAAGTACTGATTAAAGGGTGCATTATGTAAACAAATATGTAACAAATCAGCAAGAATTTAGGCAACTTATGTTTTATATGTGTTGATGTTTGATAAAGAATGTTCTGAAAATGATTAGGAGCATAATCCAAGGAAGATTCATGCATACATCATGTATTCTTGCCATTCATCCTTTCATAATACATTACAGTCACAAATCAACAAGTACTCCATTAAGCTAAACTTACTAGCTATTACTATTAGTTTACACTTTTTTTTGTATAAGAAACACCAGATAATTAACTTAAGCACTGATTAGATAGTCAATATGAGAAAGAACAAAATTAAAGATAACAATAGTTTGATTGATATCTTATTAATGTCTTTATCCTAGACCTTAGTCCCATGTTGTTTTGCCTTTTTCTTTATAGTTTCGACCATTTGTTTGTTTCTTTTTCTAGTGGGAAATACTAACTGCCGACCCACTTGATTTAAATTGACTCACGCGCAACCGCCGGCATATATGCCCAATCTAATCCCATTCCTTCTCAATCAATCTACATTGTTAAGGTTTATAACATATTCCTGATTAACTTTATGCTTTTACTTAACAAATGTTATCACTTTGTAGGCGTATCTTCTACTATAAACTTTCTACACTAGTTTCGAAAAGATGCTATATCGAAGAAAAACTGTACAAAAGGTGACATCTATCACTCTAGAGTTAGATCTATATCGAAGAAAAACTGTACAAAAGGTGACATCTATCACTCTAGAGTTAGATCTGCTTTCGGTCCGGGTGGTGAAATCGATAAAATGCTAATTTAGCATAGTTGTAAATCCTGTTTCATATTGACTGGGATGAGACATATGGATGACTTATAAACTTGAAGTTATAACCAACAAATATACTTCTATGGAGTTCTATCACACTATTTAGTTGATCTTAAAGATATTCGAGTCCTGTATAGCTTTGTGAGACATTATGTTAAAAATTTTGGTTTCTAATTTCTTAATAGCTCATTAACAAGTGTTTATTATGAGCAATTTACCGAGTTAGCTAGCACGCTGTCTAAATTATGAATGATGTTCCATACTTTTGATCGGCTTTTGCCGGGTTGGTTGCTTGCTTGCTTCTAGAGGTGGCAAAATGGTTGGGTTGGGTTGGGTTGGGTCATGGGTCTTAAATGGGTTTGGGTTTATATGGGTTTGGGTTTAGATGGGTTTTTAGGAGGATGGGTCTAGATGGGTTTGGGTTTATATGGGTTTGAGTCTAGATGGGTTTGGTTATAAATGGGTCTTTAGAAAAAAGGTTAGGTTTTTGGGTTTTTTTTTGGTTTAGATAGGTGTTTAGGAGAAGGTTTAGTTTTTAATCACTTTTTTTATTATCATGACATTCCTTTATAAATTCTCTTAATATATATTTTTATTGTACATTATATTTTTAACAGTTTTTAATTAAACATTTTTTAAACGATTTTTTTAACATCACTTTTTTTTAATTTACGTTTTTATCAGTTTTTTACGTTTTCCTCAATAAATTTACGTTTTCGTCAGTATTTTTACGTTTTCGTCAGAATTTTTACGTTTTCGTAAGAAATTTTACGTTTTCGTCAGAAAATTTATTTTTTCGTCAGAAAATTTACGTTTTCGTCAGAAAATTTACGTTTTCGTCAGAAAATTTACGTTTTCGTCAGTAAATTTACGTTTTCGTCAGAAAATTTACGTTTTTCCCAGAAAATTTACGTTTTCATCAGTAATTTTACGTTTTCGTCAGTTATTTTACGTTTTCGTCAGTAAATTTACGTTTTCGTCAGAAATTTTACGTTTACATAAAAAATTTACGTTTTCGTCAAAAGTTTTAGGTTTTCATCAGAAATTTTACGTTTTCGTCAGTAAATTTACGTTTTCGTTAGTAAATTTACGTTTTCGTCAGAAATTTTATGTTTTCGTCATAAATTTTACGTTTTCGTCGGAAAATTTATGTTTTCGTCAGAAAATTTACGCTTTCGTCAGTAAATTTACGTTTTCGTCAGAGAATTTACGTTTTCGTCAGAAAAATTACATTTTCCTTAGAAATTTTACGTTTTCGTCTGAAATTTTACGTTTTCGTCAAAAGTTCTACGTTTTCATCAGTATATTTTACGTTTTCGTCAGAAATTTTACGTTTTCATCAGTAATTTTACGTTTTAGTCAGAAATTTTACGTTTTACTCAGAAATTTTACGTTTTCGTCAGTAAATTTACGTTTTCGTTAGTAAATCTACGTTTTCGTCAGAAATTTTACGTTTACATCAAAATTTTACGTTTTCGTCAGAAGTTTTAGGTTTTCATCAGAAATTTTACGTTTTCGTCAATAAAGTTATGTTTTCATCCATATTTTTACGTTTTTGTCGGAATATTAAGCTTTCGTCCGAAATTTTACGTTTTCATCCGTATTTTTACGTTTTTGTCAGACATATTACGTTTTCGTCAGAGATTTTACGTTTTCGTCAGTAAATTTACGTTTTCGTCAGTGATTTAAAGTTTTCATCCGTATTTTCACATTTTCATCAGAAATTTTAAGTTTTCATAAAAGTTTTTACGTTTTTTCAGAAGTTTTACGTTTTCACCAGCAAATTACATGAAAACGTAAAATTTCTGACGAAAACGTAAAATTTCTGACGAAAACTTAAATTTACAGACGAAAACGTAAAATTTACTGACAAAAACGTAAATTTACTGACGAAAACGTAAAATTCTGACGAAAACGTAAATTTACTGACGAAAACATAAATTTACTGACGGAAACGTAATATTTCTGACGAAAACGTAAAATTTCTGACGAAAACGTAAATTTACTGACGAAAACGTAAATTTACTGACGAAAACGTAAAATTTCTGAGGAAAACGTAAAATTTCTGAGGAAAATGTAAATTTTCCGACAAAAACTTAAATTTACTGACGAAAACGTACATTTTCGGATGAAAACGTAAAATTTCTGATGAAAACGTAAAATTTTTGACGAAAACGTAAATTTACTGACGAAAACGTAATATTACTGATGAAAACGTAAAATTTCTGACGAAAACGTAAAATTTACCGACGAAAATGTAGAATTTCTGATGAAAACGTAAAATTTCTGACGAAAATGTAAAATTTCTGACGAAAAACTAAAATTTCTGACGAAAACGTAAAATTTCGGATGAAAACGTAAAATTTCTGACGAAAACGTAAAATTTCTGACGAAAACATGAATTTTCTGACGAAAACGTAAATTTACTGACGAAAACGTAAATTTACTGATGAAAACGTAAAATTTCTGACGAAAACGTAAATTTACTGACGAAAACGTAAAATTTTTGAAGAAAACGTAAAATTTCTGACGAAAACGTAAAATTACTAATGAAAACGTAAAATTTCTGACGAATACGTAAAATTTAGCGACAAAAATGTAGTAGTTTTGACGAAAACGTAAAATTTCTGACGAAAATGTAAAATTTCTGACGAAAATGTAAATTTACTGACGAAAACGTAAAATTTATGAAGAAAACGTAAAATTTCTGACGAAAACGTAATATTACTGATGAAAACGTCAAATTTCTGACGAAACGTAAAATTTACCGACGAAAACGTAGAATTTCTAACGAAAACGTAAAATTTATGACGAAAATGTAATTTCTGACGAAAAACTAAAATTTCTGACGAAAACGTAAAATATCTGAGAAAAACGTAAATTTACTGAAAAAACGTAAAATTTCTTATGAAAACGTAAAATTCCTGACGAAAACGTAAATTTACTGACGAAATATAGAATTTGTGATGAAAATGTAAAATTTCTGACTAAAACGTAAAATTTATAATGAAAACATAAAAAGTACGATGAAGACGTAAAAAACTAACAAGTGTGAAAATTTGACAAGCTTGTGAAAAAAATGGGAATAAAAACTCTTTTGATATTTCTAAAACCTATTGGGTGACCCATATAGACCCATTTCTAATATTAAAGGAAACCCATCTAAACCCATGTGACATTTGTGGTGACCCAAGTAGACCCATTTATAATTTTAAGAAGAGCTTGTTTGACCCATCTAGACCCATCTAAAATATTAAGGGAAACCCAACTAGACCCCTTCATTTTTTCAATTTAACCATGTTGACCCAAAAATTAACCATGGGTCAAGAATTGCCACCTCTACTTGCTTCCAAAGCCCTAAGCAAGAGGTCCTATAGATTTTTTGACATGTCCTAGCTGATTTTTAAAATTCGATATGGTGTTTTTATTTAAATGAATTAACGAGTTTTGTTTAAGATCATTCAAATAATATAACTCGTCCTAGTCCGTTAAATGCATTGGAAAATACAAAAATAAAAAGTATTTATTATTGGTAATGTCTATTGAATGGTATGGCAAAGGTATTTTCATAAAACGGGTTAACGGACAAGTCGAATCATGAAAAAAGGGGTAAATGAGCGGGCAAACAAGGGTTAGTTCAGTTTTAAATCGATGATCCGTTTCATTATTTTTAAAGAATAGGGTACCAAGACAAACTGCTTGCCTCCTTTTGCCACAACTTGACTACCCCCTGCGATCAAACTCAAGTTTCGCTTTTATTGATACGACAACCTTACTAATAGAAAGAGTCAAAATGTGATCAAGCAACCTATCTTACTAATACAATAAAAAGGGCCGATCTAAGCAACAACCTACAGCTCGAAAGCTGGCCTTAAGGTATTCTTTCTTGAGATTTCTCTTTTTCATTTATAAGTAAATCGTTTATTCTAAAACCCAATAAACTTGTGAAGCTACGCCGTCTTACTAAACCACATAAAAACGACAATAATGGATGCAATGTATCAAATATTGAATAAGGTCTTTACTGACATATTGTTAGAATGTTCTCACGGGTTTAAATATACGCTACTGCAATACGTGAATACCTTGCGAGTATATATAACTTGGTAGAGAGGTTAACCTCTATTCCTCTAATATACGAATAGAATGGAGTATACGTATCTATGAAGTGTCTTTTGCTAAAGAAAGAGTTGAGTCCTAAAATAAACCGTCCATGCCGGCACGTTGTATTAGTGCAAGAAAATGACATTGCGCTATAAAAAAAGGAATGACGGACGGACTAACGTCTACGGCGAAGAAATGGCCGACTGTGAAATTTGTCACATATTTTAATTCTAATCATTTTTATTTCTACTGCTCCACTTGGAAGTTGGGAGACAAACATGCGAACGTGTTGGAATATATGCCAACATTTGGATGTTTTTATACTCATTTGCTACTGTACTTTTTTCTACAATTTTTACTCTTTTTTTTTTCTTTTTGGTTTTACTTTCGTGGATTACGAGTATAGCATAAAAGGAGTGTTTGGATTGCTTATATTTCAGACATACAAGTCTACTCGATTCTTCATTTATTCTTACTCTTCTGGTTTGAACATAGAGGGTTGTACAAGTATTCAAGTATATATATAACGCAACCGATTAATATAATTGATTTATATCTTTAAGAAGTGTAAACGATGCACTTGTCTATTTTGTTTTTGATATCATGTATAAATATAATGTTATTATATCCGACTTGTATCTTATTGGCTTCCTTGAGTTAGTGGATGCTACTTGCAAATGAATAATCCAATATACAAATCGTGTGTCTGTCTAATTTTCTTTGTTTCTAGCCGTCATTTAGAAAAGTCTGCAAACTAAAATCGTGATCTTTACGTTTAATATAGTAGTAGTAGGTATCATACACAACCATGATCTTTTGCCATAGTGCGTGAATTTTCGAAAAAAGTATGGGGTAACCCCTTGATAGTAGAAACAAAAGTACACGCGATTCAATTATTGATATGACTGATAACCTAGAGTTATCTTGTAACCAAATAACTCTTCATGAAGTTAAAGACGACATAGATCTAATGGAATGACTCCTAGACCTCCATGTGGCTAGTCAACGAGCATTTATCCCATCACGTAATGTGTGTGTCGTGTCGTACGGTGACCACATAGTATGTGTTAAATCGTATGCACGATGACATTTATAATACTTTATTACTTTGTTTCCAGTCATGCCGTCATTTGTATTTGGGGTGCTATATATATATATATATATATATATATATATATATATATATATATATATATATATATATATATATATATATATATATATATATATATATGCACATCGCTTATAACGGACCAAATTGTAGTTCGCGTACTAGAGAATATAATAAGATCGAATGTCGAATAGAAAAGGAAGAGACATATGTGCAAATGCCATATATGGAAGATAATGGTGAACATCGTCATTTCCTTCACATCATCATCTACCAAATATGGATACATAACAATGATTCTTATTATTCATCTCGTCATTCTTTTTATCGATGTGCATTCATTATATATATCAGTGTTGTTCTTTGCATATGTTCATGTCACTTCTTTACATTAACCCTTCACGATGTCTACTTGTTCGTCATTATTCAAATTCTTATAATATAAAAGGATGTACGTTCAGCTTAACTCAGTAACGACTTGTTTTTTTACTGTACTTATGAAGAATACATCAAATCATAAAAAAAATTAAAAATGTGATCTAAACTCCTATCGGCCGTTTTGTGTTTTTCGTATCTTTAGAGAATAAGCGTGTTATACACGGTTTAATATTTTTAGTATCTTTGTAATAGGAAAGTAATAGCATAAGTCGGTTTGTTTTGGCTTATAAACAGGGATTCACATGTTAAGAACTATGTACCTTCGATTTTCGATTTGATAATGAGAAAAGTTTCTGCAAATTCGTATGTTCTTGTTTCTTGTCTTTGATTCGTTTTTTATTTCGATTTGATAGTGAGACACATGACATTGCACGCTCCTTTACTTAGGCATAGTTACTTAATTAGATCAAAGCTTTTGAAACAACTGAACCTTTAAGACTCTTAAGTAAATGTTGAAGGTTCAGATTTTGTATCATCAATGTTTAGCATACCTAGTTCCATTATCAATCTTTTAAAATTTGGTTCATCCAGTGGTTTAGTGAAGATATCAGCCAATTGGTACTGAGTGTTGATGAAATGTAATTCAATGTCCTCTTTCATGATATGATCTCTAATGACGTGATATATGATATCATTTGTTTTGTTCTTGGCTGAAGGATTGGATTGTTTGAAATTACAATAGCACTAGTGTTATCACAAACTATTAGTACCTTTTCATACACCATGTCATAGTCAGTGAGTTGACTTTTAATCCATAGTATACTAGCACAACATTCAGTAGCTGTCACATATTCAGCTTCTGTTAAAGACATACCAACTTATTTTTGCTTTTTAGCACTCTAGCACACAAGCTTCCACCCAACAATTGGCAAGCACTAGAAGTGCTTTTTCTGTCCAAATTACATCCAACATAGTCAAAGTCTAAGAACCCTTTTAGATCAAATCTTGAGGACTTGTGGTACCAAAGACCAAGACAAGGGATACCTTTTAGGTACTTGAAAATTCTCTTCACAACAATAAGGTGAGATTTCTTAGGATTTTCTTAAAACCTTACACAAAGGCGGGTAGAGAACTAAATGTGAGGTCCTGGCTGTTAAGTACATTAGCAAAGATCTAATCATACCTTTGTACCGAGTCTCATTGATTGATTGCCCATTGAGATCAGGTCCTAAGTTGTTAGGGGTACCATTGGATTCTTTACTGAAGCACAATTGATATCATACTTCTTTAGTAGATCACTGAAATATTTATCTTGATTGATACAGATGCCTTGGTCAGATTGTTTAATTTGAAGACCAAGGAAGCAGGTGAGTTCACCCATCATGCTCATCTCAAACCTGCTGGTCATAAGCTTGGAAATTTTTTTGCATAGTTTCAAGCTTGTCAAACCAAAGATAATGTCATCAACATAAATTTGCACCACAATGGTGTCTATTTTAGTTTTTTAAGTAAACACGGTGTTGTCTATCTTTTATCTAACAAATTTATGCTTAATGAGAAAGTTTGAGAGTGTTTCATACCATGCCCTTGGGGCTTGTTTCGGTCCATAGAGATCTTTATATAGCTTATAGAAATGGTTGAGGTAATCATTGCTCTCAAACCCTGAAGGCTGAGTTACATAACTTCTTCCTTCAGTTTTCCATTAAGGAATGCACTTTTGATATCCATTTGGTATACTAACAAGTTCATGTAAGTGGCAAAGGAAAGGAATATGTGAATGGCTTCCATTCTAGCAATTAGAGCAAAGGTCTGATCAAAATCAAAACCTAACTATTGATTGAAGCCTTGAGCCAAAGCCTAGCTTTATTTTTGACAACAGTATCAGTTTCATCCCTTTTGAGTTTGTACACCCATTTGGTTCCAACCGTTGATTTGCCATATGGAAGAGGAACCAATTTCTATATTTTATTTCTTTCAAATTGATTTAGTTCCTCTTGCATGACATCTACCCATCCAGGGTGATGAAGAGCTTCATAAACCTTTTTAGGTTCAATTTCTGAAAAAATATGCAAAGAGACATTCTCTAGGTGAAACAACACTTAGTTTCTTTACCATAGCTCTTGTTATCTACCAGCACCAGGATTACCCACAATGTTAACCAGTTGAATATGGCTATTTCTAGTCCATGAACTTTGAGGAGCTGGAGAGTGGGTACTTGAGATAGTATTTGAACTTGTGCTAGGAAGACCACGATGGGAATTTCAACTTGCTCCAGTGGTTTGAGAAGGAAATTCAATTAACAATGGTTTGAGAGTTAATAGACTGCCTTCTTGTTCAGATTGGGATTTATTTGAACACTTTCCTTTGAATTCATTGGAGAGTTTTGGATGATTGGCTCAACATGATCAGGATGGAGTCACTTGACTGAAAATTTTGATCATTTGGCTGAGCTACTCAGTCATTTTGGTCCAGTGATTGGTCACCATCAGTATTTACTGATGGATTTCCTTTAGTAGAAGGTCTGGACAAATCTTCAAATAGATCAATATGGGGGACTGATGGACAGTCAGTTTGAAACTTCTGAAAGGGCTCATGGCTGTGTTGATATTCATCAAGTGGATAGTTATGAGATTCATGAACATGAAGTTCTTTCACTGATGGATTTGAAAACCTTATAGCTTCGAAGCTTTCATTGAGTGTGATGTGATATGTTTCTTCAATACATTGTCTTCTTATGTTGAAGACTCTGTATGCCTGTAATACCAGTGAATATCCAAAGAAATAACCATCATCAGCTTTTTCATCAAACTTCCTAAAGTGATCCTTGTGATTGATAATGAGTACTAGACACCCAAACACATGTAGGAAGACGATGGTTGGAATTCTCCCCTGAAGATCTCATAGGGAATCTTCATGTGTCTCTTCACAATGATGGGCTTATTTTGAGTGTAGCAAGCAGTGGCTACAACATCAGTCCAAAAATGCTTAGAGATAGAAAATCCAACAAGCAATATTCTTGCTACTTCAATGAGAGTTTGGTTCCTTCTTTCAACCACACCATTTTGTTCAGGTGTGTAAAGAGATGAGAAATTTTGTAAAATTCCTTTGTCATCACAGAATTTGATTAGTGAGCTATTTCTGGATTTAGTACCGTTGTCAGTTCTGAGTTGTTTGACATGAGTTTCATTTTGATCTTCAACTCTTTTGGTGAAAGACATTATGGTTTCAGGTGCATAAATTTCCTTCTTCAGAAAGCATACCAAGTGTACTCATCAACAATAACGAGTGTATACTTTTCATGGTTAATGGCCCTTGGTGTTACTGGGCTAAATAGATCCATATGAAAAAGATGGAGACTTTCTTTGATGGATAAAGTTTGTTTTGCTTTGAAACTGGCCCTATGGTGCTTCCCATTTTCACATGTTGCGCATCGTTTGTCCTTTGAATAGACAAGTGAAGGAAGATCACTAACAAGATTTTTTTTGCCAGATGATTGATGGTTTTGAAGTTAGGATGTGGTAGTCTCTTCTACCAAAGTCAGTTTGTGAATTCTGAAGCTCTAGCAAAGAAACATGTCTCTTGAGTAGAATCCATGTCCATGACATAAACATTTTTAACTCTAGGAGCCATCATCACAACTTCGTGAATGAAGTTAAAGGTAATACCTATTTTTTCATCAAACTGAACGATGTATTTGGCATCACATAGTCGACTGATGCTAATGAGGTTGTGCTTTAATCCATTTACATAAGCTACCTTCTGAAAACTGTCCCATTACATTTTACTGTACCATATCCTTTAGTAGAAACTGATGAGTTATCACCAACAACTACTTTGGGACTTGATCCTTCCTTATACTTGTGTAGATAACTTTTAGTACCAGACATATGTCTTGAGCACTAACTTTCAAGGTACCAAGTGGGCTTCCTAAGGTCAATCTACACAAGGTAAGGAAAATGGTCAGTTTTGCTTAGAAACCCACCTTTTCTTGGTGGGGGTCTTAGATCCGGTAGCTGATGAAGAAGAGGAGGATTTTGTTATAGTGTCTCTTTCAGCATTTGCTTTCTTATCCTGAAGGGTTTCTCCTCTTTTGAACCACTCTATGGCATTGTGATCAAAAGTAGTGTGAACATCACTTCCAAAAGTGTCATAACATTTTATCAGAGTGTTAGGGTTTCGTGGTTTGATTCCTCTCCTGATGGAGATGATTCTATTATGTCCATGAGTATCATGGTCATAACTTCCACAAATAATACATACTGGGTAATAGTAACAGTCATCAAAGAGATAATTGTTCATGCCAAAAATGAACACATGGTGGGAAAGGCACATTTCGCCTAGATTGAGATGCTCCACCTTTATGCTTGATAACATCAGCATTGGTTTTCGCAACCATATATTCAATATGTTCACAAGTGTGATGTTCAATTCTCTCACATTTCATACAAAAGATAACTTTATAACAACTCTCAGTAAGATGGTTGTTAAATCCACAAAGTTCAGAATCCTTGTGTTTTGTATTTTAAGTGAAGTGCATCTGAAGGATCATCTTGAAGATGGTGGATGTTTGATGCTGAAGGAGTTGTAGTTTGAGCTCTCTGAGTTCTCTCATAACAACTAACATAGGAATGTCTTCCTCGGTACAAACATCTTTCAGTTTAATTGATGAAACTGAAGGTCCTTTTGAACTAGTTCCCTTTTATGAACCCTTAGCAAGAGCTGAAGAGTTCTTTGATGTGTCAATTTGGATATGTTTGGGAGCACTAGCTTTGTGTGTTATGTGAGACTTGATGATGGACTGGATAGTTTTTAGTCTAATGGAAGGTTCAACACCACCAAGTTTCTCCAGTGGAGGAAGTGTAATGCTTTCAGTTGATCTTTCATCATCATCTGATTCGTCTTCGGTAACTAAAGACTCAACAAATGCTAATGAATCAACACTTGCTTGAAACTCATGAAGAAGGATTCTACTTGTGTCATGATTTGGTAGTTTCAGATCACCGGATATTTCAATGTCTGGGGTATTACTACCTCCTTCAATAGAGGCTCTGACAAAGATAGTACCGTGAGACTTAGTGCTTGAGGATTCTTTAGAACCAAACATTTTTCTCTTTTTGAGCAGGAATTTGTTCATTTATACATTGTTCAAGCCTATCCGAATTTTTTAACCAGGATTTGGCAATATTTATTGCTTCTTTACGCTCAATTCTTAAGTTTTTGTTTTCATTGAGAATATCAATGTTTAATTACTGAAAAGTAAGTAGATATAGTTTAACTTATATTAACTCAATCAACTTTTCATTGCTATCTATCAACTCTAGAACAACTTTCTTATATTTCTCAAGCATATTATTTCTTTGTTCTTCAACATAGTTAAGATCAATACACACATAATCAAAGACAAATTTAAGATCATCTTTATCTTCTAGTTCAAGAAGAGTTTGAACCTTTTTATTGTGATATTGACCCATTCACCATTACGAGCACTCTCCTTTGCCACAACACTAGAGTTAATGGCCTCTTCATCATCAGCAAGAGCCATCAACACCTTTACACTCGCCATTTCATCATCATCTAAAGAAACCTCTTCTCATCCCATTCATAAGCTTCAACAACTAACCCTTTGTTCTTTCCATTCTTGATCGTTTTGGAAGACGAACCTTCATTACTCAATAGAGCAAGTCTGGCCTTAATCTCCCTATACTTGGCTTCAAAATCGTTAGCAAGCCTAAGTTCAGGCTTGTTATGCTGAAAGCAAGTAGAGGCAATTTGCCTTTGCTGAAAGGGTGATTAGGCCGGTTGTCGATATTGAACTGGTGAAGAATAAGAAGGAATTGATGTTTTTGAAAAACAATCTTTGGCGAAGTGGACAGGCTTACTACACTTGAAGCACACAATGTCAGTTGTGGCTTTTGTGTTGGTGGATAACTTCCCTCACTTCTTAAAGAACCTCCTGGATTTAGCCCGGAAAGCTCTATCATGAAATTCCTCTTCAATGTTTTTAAATATTCATCACTGGTTCTTGTGTCTTCTTCATCATTAGGACTATGTTGGTAGTCCTGAATGGCAGCTATACTGAAGAAGGGAGTAGACAAGGGTGTAGCAATATTTAATGCTCTACTCTTGTTGGTGCCTTCATAGATCCTATCAATTAGGTTCTCTTCACATTTTAGTTTTCCAAACAGAGAGGCCAATTCACAATCTTTAATGTGATTGGCATTTCTTAAACTTTGGCTAAAACTGATCCACTTCTTTGGCAATGCCTTAACAAAAACCGTATTGATTTCTAACCTGGAAAGTTTAACACCATAATTTATAAGTCCATTCATCATACCCTTGTATCTTGTGAAATTTAAAGTGAGATTTTCTCCTTCTTTGTGTTTAAAGGTGTTATAGGATAGCTTTAAATACATCACTCTCGTTTTTTTCGCATCAGATGGCCCCTCATGATATAGTATTAGGTCATCCCAAGTAGATATCTCCATTATACAACTCAAAACAGAATTCATTTGGTCATCAGGAAGCACATACATGCAATTTTTTTAGACCCGGGTCGACCCGGACGGGTCAACTGGTTGACCCGGTTCTAGCTGAAAAACGGGTTGTAGAAACTAGAAGGATGGGGGTTGAATAGTTTCTAGTTCATTTTTAAAACATTTCGGCTTAATCCACTGTGCGTGGTTCTTTATTAGCCCCGTGGTTCTTTATCAATAAAGAACCGCCGGTCCATTTAGGGAACCGCCGACAGTGGACGAAACCATTTATTGAATGTTAATCTTAAACAATCCTTGGTATCAAATTCTCGATCAAGCTTGACTAGATATGAGATGTGTTTGATTGAAATATAAATACTACAAGTAAGAAAACATATAAATACATCAAATTCAGAGTACATCAAGCAATAGTCTAAACACTAAGCACACACGTACTAAGCATAAGCTTTTCTGCAACTAATATGTTTAGACTAAGTGATGTACACTTGACCATAATCTAAACATGAAGCACACACGTACTAAGCCTTAACTTTTCCGCAACTTAGATGTTTAGATTATGAGATGCACACAACACACAACAACATATAAATGCATCCATAAGAATAAAGACATAAATTTATAGGAAAATACCGACACGATGATTTATAGTGGTTCGGTCACGAAACTCCTCTTCGCCCTACTCCACTCCTCGAGTACACCTTACTCGAGAGTTACTTCACTAGTCAACAAACTCCTTAAGGTGGAGAAACAATACACAACATCGCTTATCCAATTTCCGACTCTAAACTAAAAGTCGAGTCCTAATCTTAGGTAGGACCAATCTATACACGTCGCCTACTTCACCATTTTCCGACACAAGGCTAGATGTCGAGTCCTAATCTTAGGTAGGACCAATCTACACCCATCTACACTGATCTTCACACAGGTTATGTTTTATGGCCCAACATAACAAATCTTATGTTTTATGGCCTAAACACATAAACAATATAGATCTAAGCACACCTACACTTAGATCTATGACTCTAACACTATTTCCAAGTATTAACAAACTCGGATCTACACAAATAACACCTAATCCAAGGATACCCATCACTTGGATCTTCTACCCTTACAAACACATCCAAGTGAACCCAACACTTGGATCTTCTACATATACATAGTAGGAAAACAATGACTTGATCTAGAAGGAGAGATATTCATCATGTTATGAACCCAACACTTCATGGAAATGAAAGTGTTCTTCTATTTTCACTTGAGAGGATGGAGGATAGAATCACATCTTAAACAAGATTAATCAAAACTAACTAATCAAGGAGTTTAAAGATGTTTTGGAAGAAACTGTGTAAAAAGGGTTGAAAGAAAATCTGTAAAATAATCCACTATTTATAGGAAAAGAGTGCAACGACTCTATATACCCACGGTTCCTTATCAATAAGGAACCTCGGGTGGCGGTTCCTTATCAGTAAGGAACCTCCGCCTAGGAGTCCGTGCATTGTTGTCCTTTAGTAGGGAAATACCATTTATACCCTCAAAGGATATTCTTTTGGCATATGGATTATGCCAAATTCAAATTTCTATTTTCTTTTTAATAAAACATTTTCTTAAAAATAAAGTTTATTTAAATCTTTTGTCACATTTGATTAAATGTGAGTTTTAAGAAAATATTAATCCTTGACCACTTAGTTAGGTTAATGACATGTTTATTCATACCTTGAGTGATTCATGTTGAATGTGATCTTGGAGGTGTCGAGAGAAGTATACAAATCTATTCTTGAGTGATTACGAGAACCTTAACATTTTACATAATGAATTGCGATTTATACGTTTGTCATCAACAAAACACAAAGAGATTATATCGACAAAACATCGTAATGTTTGCACTAATAATCTCCCCCTTTTTGATGATGACAAACAAGTAAACCGCAACGCATATTAAAATGTATAAGTTACTCGTTTACACTTACTTATCCCCCTTTTGTCGAATCAAAAAGGTATTCAACGTCTTTTAAGAAGAGAAGAACCAACATCGAGAGAACACACATCCAAAGTGGTAGTCATCGATAACACGTCATTTGAAGAAGAAAAGAATTAACATTACGAGAGCTTGCATCCAAAAGGTAGTCTTCATTTGTAGAAGAGGAGAATTGACTTCGAGAGAGCATGCATCCAAAAAGCTAATCATCCATTGTGGTTGTCGGTTGAGAAGCGAGAATCCAAACCGTAGACCCATCATCCAAAGATATTGAGCTTGTGTCATCCTAGTGAAGTCTTCAATCACCATAGGTTAACCAAATCCATGCATAATAATATGCTTATCTTCGAGATCCCATAATTCATTACTTGCAATATGTTCAATGAATGCAATTTAAGTGAGTCAACGATCACAAATGTGATGACTAGAAATCTTACAAATGCCCCCACTTGATATGAGCTCCCCCTTGCTTGAGGCAAAATGAAGCAAGGATAGTGACAAGCTACAAAGAAGGGTTAGAAAAGTTCTACAAAATAAAGTTAGTGGACAAGAGCATATATGAATAACAATGTCACCCAAGCGAAATTAGCTTTAAACATATTAAGTACAAAGAGAGGGACTCAAGAGAAAGCTAAAACGATCTTAACTTTTAGAAGTGTAAAAAATATGACAAGTTAAGAAAAATAAGAGGGCTATTAGATAGAAAATAGAACCCAACTTATTTTGGTGACACAAAAAAATATATAAAGAAGACTAAGATAGAAAAGAGATGTCCAATTTTAAAAAAAGTATTGTCGAGAGGACATACTCCACTTTAATATATTGACACGAATACTGAAATAAAGAGAGTATGACAAGGACAATAAAACAATTCCACATAGTCGAAAAGAGAGGAAGAATGACTATGAGGAAAAATGAAAACGAGGACGATAAACAAGTCGTTTGCACAAACAATGACAAGCATTGGAGAAAGAAGTGTGCACGCGATGCTATCAATCCAAAGACAAGTCGAATGAGAGGATCTTGATAAGATCAATTCACAATTGTTGGAATAGAGGTAGAGAAGAAACATCTATACCAATTGTTATGATAATATGTCAAAGGTAAAAAGCTTAGAATTTTTGGAATCACCCAAGAAAATTCAAGATTTAACCAAAATCCTCTCAAAATGTTAAAAACTTAGAATTGTTGGAATCACCCAATCTAATTGTAAATTTTAACCGCAATCAACTCTTAACAACGAAAAAGAAAAAAAATCTCAAACCAAAGACATTTTTGACCTTAAAATAATTCCTTTAGAAAGCTCCAAAAGCTTTAAGTCGGGAATCAAGGTACAAAAATAAAGAAAAACCAAAAGCGAGGATAAATCGACGCTTAAGAAAAATACTAGATATAAGACATTATAGGCAAGGATGCTTATGAATATCGAAACCAAAAAGATGACTAAATGATATAGAGAGAGAGAGATCAAAGGAGCCAAAGAAAGTAAAAACCAAGATGGATGGTGTTTAGCATACAATAAACTACATGCTCAAAGTTTCGTATCTCTTCTCAATCATTGTGAATGTTCAAATAACAATTACATGATGAGGAAAGGGTGAGGCTCGACTCGACTTAGTTTAGAAAGGATATAAGAGAAAGACTCAACTTAGAGAGCCATGATTAAAATAAATCCAAAGAGACTCAACAAAGAAGTTAAGGATAACTTCACAAAATAATTCAAGAATACTATACCTTATTAGGTGATAGTGAATTCTTGAAGGAAAACGAGAGAAGAAACTCAAAAGAGAAGAAAAGAAGGAATCTTCAAGAAAACTCTTCAAAGATAGAGATAGACCAAAAACGAACACAGGGACTCACTGCCCGCGATTTGTTAAATAGGTCCACGGTTCATTATCAGTAATGAGCCGCTAGGTTATTTGTGGAACCGTGGACAGTAGGTGTACAAAAGCGATTATCGACTCAAAAGAAAATCACTTGGTCAAACAATTTAACATAAGATGCTAAATGGCTTGGAAGTCAATGCTTCGGATATGACTTTTAACAATTGCACTTGCAAGTTAAAATTACTTGAATATTTCAAAAAAAATATTTAAGTTATCAATCTTACAAGGAGAGGAATTAGATTTAAATCAAACATTCCTTGACAACCGAGTGAGAAAATAAAGAAATAAATAAAGATCACAAGAACAACGAGATCCAAGACCCAAAGAAAAATCATGTTGAAAAACATGAAAAGGAATACAAGAGAATAAAGATCATACAAAGATGTAGAAACATAAGCCTAAAACTTAAGCATAATTTTAATCCTAGTCCAACTAGAACCCTAAGATTTGCTTAAATTAGATGTCTTAGTAATAAGCAATCCACATGCTTAAATGAAAGGCAAGGTGGTGACATAATTTGGTGGAGAAGGCTTGGTGATACTCTTGTAATTCAACTCATCATAGATATAAGACATGACAACATGTTGATATTGACAACAATGACAATATGTTCCATGATGCATGACATAATCATGTGATGGAGTAAGAACACAAAAGATAAGTGGTGGAAAAAGAGGATTTCCAAAATCAATTTCCTTAGAAGGAGAAAATATTTAATTTGGTGTGTTCTTTGGTGAATTTGGATTGAAAGAGATTTTAGAAAATAGTGGATAATCAAGGCTTTCATTTGTGATAAGTACATTTTGCTTTGGTGTGAAAGAGATTTAAAAATGCTTTGGGTTAAGAAGAGAAAGCACAAGATATTTTGGGAGTGGCCAAAGGTTTGAAACAAGGATTCTAAAGGGTGATGGAACAATTGGGAAATTTTGGAAAACCCGTTTTTAAAGGTGTCTGCCCGTGGTTCCTTATTTCTCCATGCGGTTCAATAAATATATTGAGTCGTGGTATAATTAAGGAACCGCCCACAGAGGGTGTGTTTTGGAGGATAAGGGAATTTTTCTAATTCGGCAAATCCTAATGTTCTAGTCTAACTTATCATAAAGCCATGCTTAAGAGCAATAAAAACTAGAACACACACAAAAGAAAAACACATAGGTTCAATTAGCACGTAGGAAGAAGGCTAAGAAAAAACCTAATAGCTACAAAAGAAAAAGACTCCTAATGGCATACAAAGTTCATCGATGTAAACTATCATTAGTCATATTTAGGAAGAGCCATTTAGCCAATTTAGAGAATGAGTATGAGACTATCACTAGAGGTGCTCATTTAAAGCTAAGCACGACCGTTTTCATGAGTTATATAATAACCCAACTTCCCACAAGGAAGTAATTCAACCGTTAGGTCAAATTAAAATTTTAGTGCAGAAATTCTCTAGTAGTCATTCTCAAGTTAGACAAATTTTAATTCCAACATTTGTCTAATAAAGTTTAGCAAGGATGAAAAGTCTATGACGACACAATGCATAACCTAATGAGGGTAAAGAATGCACCATTGCATATCTTGTCAAACAAGTCTAGTTAAGGTTATTTACCTTAGTAGAACTTAAGGCCAATCACTTTAAAGTGTATAAACAACGTTTACACAAAACAAAGGAACACTCTTGATTGGTCTTTTGAAAATGACACATTTACAAATTGCATTGCAATGTAAATTACTTGAGTATTTCGGATGAAACATCCAAGTTGTCAAACCAACTCCATTGTGCATTATAAGAAATTATTAAACAAAATATGTCTAATAATTTGAACAAATAGATTCAATATACCATCATCAACACAAGTGTGAGTTATGATCCGATGTATATTATCAATAAACCACATTTATGTCTACACTAAAAAACATGTCAATTAGATTCGATAATGATGCCAATCATAGTTTGAATAATGAACTGATATTTAATCGAAATCTTTCTTGATTCCCACATACACTCCTTTAAGAGAAAATAGCTAAGATTTTCAAAGGGTGTTTCATGTTTTATAGTGAGACATTAATCTACTTGAACTAATAAAACAATGATCGAGTAAGACGACCCACATCAATATTTGACAAGTTCCTAAAGCTTTCAAACCTAAAAGTGTTAGAGAACATGCCAAGGTGTACAAAATGTTTATGTAACATTTTTAAACCAAGAGATGTTAATCCTATATGCAATGCACACATAAATAGACAACTAAGAAACACTACTACCAATAGTAATGATCACTTAAGAATGTCCAAAGACAAAAGATAAAAACACAAAAGCATTCGTCTTTGTTTTGAGTGTTAGATACACCAAAGTATACATAGCTTGATTTTATTTGAAAATAGTTTTCGACCCAGTTTAAAATTTTATTAAGTTCAACACTTTATAAATATATCAATTTGCAAAGATATATCAACAAGAGATGTCCAACTTAATAGAAAAGAGTAAAACACAAGTTTTACGACAGGCCGACGCTCAATACTTTGAACAAAGTATGGAACTTAGAAAACATCCAAATTTTAAAGTTTGAATAAAGGTTTGGAAGCATTTTTAATAGAAAGGAAATTCAATTACATTCGAAACGGCGGGTGACACGACTTCTACGGACTTACAGTTGATTTTATATGATTTTTCAAAAATTGCAAAAATCTGCGTCGGACTGACTGCGGTTCCTTATTGATAAGGAACCTCGGGGAACTGTTAAAGAACCGCGGTCAGGGGAACAAAAAAGAGTTTTTGACCAAAATTATTTGGTAACATTTTGGAAGGACTTATTACTCTAAAAACCCATTTTAGACACATAGAACTCATGTATTAGAGTTAATTATGACACAAAAGATTTTTATACTTCCAAAAATAAAAACACTTAAAATCAAGCTATTTCCTAGAGTTTATTTAACACTAAAACTTGTACGAATGAAACAATAAAACACATTTCATATGTAAACATTCTTCATAGGAAATTTGATACAACGATCGTTTATATATATATATATATATATATATATATATATATATATATATATATATATATATATATATATATATATATATATATATATATATATATATATATATATATATATATATATATATATATATATATATATATATATATATATATATATATATATATATATATATATATATATATATATATATATATATATATATATATATACTTTTAAACCGTTTGTTTTGAAAAAACTAGAGCAAAGATCGATCTAAGCTTTAAAGCACAACATACTTCAAAAATCTTGAATAACCTCGCTCTGATACCAATTGTAGAAACTAGAAGGTGGGGGGTGAATAGTTTTAGTTCATTTTCAAAATATTTTGGCTTAATCCATTGTGCGTGGTTCTTTATTGTACCCGCGGTTCTTTATCAATAAAGAACCGCCGGTCCATTTAGGGAACAACTGACAGTGGACGAAACCATTTATTGAATGATCTTAAACAATCCTTGGTATCAAATTCTCGATCAAGCTTGACTAGATATGAGATGTGTTTGATTGAAATATAAATACTACAAGTAAGAAAACACATAAACACATCAAATCAAGAGTACATCAAGCAATAGTCTAAACACTAAGCACACACGTACTAAGCATAAGATTTTCCGCAACTAAGATGTTTAGACTAAGTGGTGTACACTTGACCATAATCTAATCATGAAGCACACACGTACTAAGCCTTAACTTTTCCGCAACTTAGATGTTTAGATTATGAGATGCACACAACACACAACAACATATAAATGCATCAATAAGAGTAAAGACATAAATGTAAAGGAAAGTACCGACACGATGATTTATAGTAGTTCGGTCACGAAGCTCCTCTTCGCCCTACTCCACTCCTCGAGTACACCTTACTCGAGAGTTACTTCACTAGTCAACAAACTCCTTAAGGTGGAGAAACCATACACAACGTCCCTTATCCAATTTTTGACTCTAAGCTAAAAGTCGAGTCCTAATTTTAGGTAGGACTAACCTACATACGTCGCCTACTTCACCATTTCTGACACAAGGCTAGATGTCGAGTCCTAATCTTAGGTAGGACCAAATCTACACCAATCTACATCGATCTTCACACAAGTTATGTTTTATGGCCCAACATAACAAACCTTGTGTTTTATAGCCTAAACACATAAACCATATATATCTAAGCACATAGCACTTATATCTATGACTCCAACACTATATCCAAGTATTAACAAACTTGGATCTACACAACTAACAACTAATCCAAGGATACCCATCACTTGGATCTTCTACCCTTACAAACACATCCAAGTGAACCTAACACTTGGATCTTCTACATACACATAGTAGGAAAACAATGACTTGATCTAGATGGAGAGATCTTCATCATGTTATGAACCTAACACTTCATGGTAATGAAAGTGTTCTTCTCTTTGCACTTGATAGGATGAGAGGATGGAGGATAGAATCACATCTTAAACAAGATTAATCAAAACTAACTAATCAAGGAGTTTAAAGATGTTTTTGAAGAAACTGTACAAAAAGGGTTGAAAGAAAAGCTGTAAATGATCCACTATTTATAGGACAAGAGTGCAACGACTCTATATACCAGCGGTTCCTTATCAATAAGGAACCTCGGGTGACAGTTCCTTGTCAATAACGAACGTCCGCCTAGGAGTCCGTACATTTTTGTCCTTTAGTGGGGAAATACCATTTATACCCTCAAAGGATATTCTTTTGGCATATAGATTATGCCAAATTCAAATTCCCATTTTCTTTTTAATAAAACAGTTTCTTAAAAATAAAGTTTATTATAATCTTTTATCACATTTGATTAAATGTGAGTTTTAAGAAAAAATAATCCTTGACCACTTAGTTAGGTTAATGACATGTTTATTCATACCTTGAGTGATTCATGTCAAATGTGATCTTGAAGGTGTCGAGAGAAGTATACAAATGTATTCTTGAGTGATTACGAGAACCTTAACATTTTACATAATGAATTGCGAGTTTTACGTTTATCATCAACAAAACACAAAGAGATTATATCGACAAAACATCGTAATGTTTGAACTAACACGGGTCATATTGACCCGGGTTTCACATTTTCGAAAAACCAGGCTAGACCCGGCGGGTTTGGAGTGACCCGGGTCAACCCGGTTCTCGAGACCTGGTCGGGTTTCGATTTTTTCGAGTTTTTTTTAAATATATAAATTTTACGTATTTGTGACAGAATTTATATTTCTATATATTATATTGCTTGGTAAACAATTTATATATTCAATATACATAAGTTTTTATGGTTTTTGTATATAGTTTTTGTTAACTATTAAAAATATGAAACGAATTTTTTTTAAAATTCGATTAACCCAGGTTGACCCAGACCCGGTGACTCGACCGAATAAAATTAAAAACCGGGTTTCAAAACATTGGATACATGATGAGGCTTTTGAGTCGTTGATCAAGATTAGCAGCCTTCCTCTAATCAAGAGTCCATTGTGCTTCATGTTTGATGTTATTCCCAACCATAAGAATAAACGGACTTTCTTGAATAATGCTTAGGAATTGAGGCTCTACTCCAATGATATAGACAAGAAACTGTTGGGATTAAAATGAGCCAAGACGCTTAAACGCTGACAAGATTTATTTGGACGTTGATAGGAAGAAATCAACCGCTGACAGATCAAGCGTTGACAAAAAGTAGTCAAGCGCTGATAAGAAGAAGTCTAAGCACTGGTAGGAAAACTTAGTCAACACGTTTGATATTTGAAGAAAAGATATACTCAAATATTCTATATTCTATATTTATTTTTTCCTAAAATAGTTGATAGGTTATCCATTGTACACGACTCCTTATGTTATAAAAGGAGGTCGTAGGGTTTATAATCGATACATATTATTATTCAGTATTCGACTTTCATTGTAATCAAGTTTGTTCCATTAATCAAAAGAGAAAGTTTGTTTTACTTGTTTTGTTTGTTCTTCATTCAAGTATTAATTCCGCATAATACTTGAATTGTTCATACAACAAAGTTTCTCTAAGTGTTTAACCTGATTTAATCTCGTTAACACAAAGCTAATCGATCTAAGTTTGGGATCAACAAGTGGTATCAGAGCTTGTTGAGGAACTTTGATCTAAAGAACCCGAAACCCTAAAAACCCTAAATCGCTCAAAACCCTAATTATTCAAGAAACCCTAAAAACCAGACAATATGTCTACTTCATATATGACCTCCTCCTCATCAAGTCACAACCTAAAAATTCCCATGCTAGACCCCGACAACTTTGAGCTATGGAAGTTCAGTTTTGAACAGTACCTTCAAATTCATGATCACACTCTCCGGGAAATTAATTAATATGGAAACACATTCGATAAAGAGGCTAAGATTGTTGCTGCTATTTCTTTAAGATCGGTTGAGGGCTCAACTGAAGAGGATCGAAAAGAAAGACCTACGGATGGGAGAGCTGTCTCAACTGAGGACATTGCAAAGAGAATGAATGATATGAAAACTTTAAGCATTCTCAAACTCTCTTTGGGTCCAAGCAATCAACACAAGTATAGAGGTTTTGAGTCTGCCAAATAACTTTGGGAAGCTCTACAAGTCAACTATGGTGGTAATGATGATATTGCCTCAGAAAAGAAGAAGCAACTCTTGCATGAGTATGTTGTGTTCAAGGCTCTTACCAATGAGAAGCTAAGTGGGGTAAGAAGTAGGCTTCTAGACATCACAAGTAAATTGTCCTTTATGGGAACAGTGTATAATGATGCTGATATCATTACCACTTTCCTTAAAAGTCTTGGTGATGCATGTAAAATTGAAGCTAGGTCTATTATTGCTACCAATGCTCACAAGAGTTCTACTTTTGATGATGTCTACAATAAGCAAAAGATTGTAGAGAATGAAATCCTGTTGGATCATGGAAGCAAATCTACCTCTGGAAACATGGCTTTCATCTCACATAGTGAAGCTCAAGTTGATAAGAGAGAATCATACGTGCATCTTGTTACTGGATCACCTTGTGTCAGCGGCAGATCAATCTTGTCAACGCCTCTCATTCAGATGCTGACACATACAATGTTGACTCACCAAGGATTAAACCTGCTGGCACTGATCTATACACAATGTGTGCATACATTGCTACATTGCCCAATGGTTCAGTGATTACATATGAGGACCTTGAGCAAATCAGTGAGGAAAATTTGGAGGAGATGGATATTAAATGGAATATGGCTCTTGCAAGCATAAGGGCCAACAGATGGAATAGGAGATTCAGAAAGAAGATGACTTTCAATGCTAAAGACACTGCTGAGTTTGATAAATCCAAGGTTGAGTGTTACAATTGCCATAGGATGGGTCACTTTATGAGGGAATGTAGATCTCTAAGAAGATCTGATGCTGGAAAGCCTTCAAGTCAAATCATCAAGGTTGAAGACACAAAGGCTATGGTCGCCATGCAAGACATTGATGGTGTTGGATGGGACTGGAGCTTTATGGCTAAGGATGTGGAAGAGAACAAGGCCTTGATTGCAAAGAAGGAAGAAGAAGAACATGTTCACTTTGCTCTCATGGCACATTCTTCGTCTTCATCAGATAATTAGGTATATGATGATTATTTTTGTAGTAAAGGATGTTGTTTGAACACTGAAAAACTTAACAAAGAAATTCTAAAGTTAAAATCAGATGTTTTGATGAAAAATGCAAGCTATCTCATTATCAAATGGCCCTTGTTCAAACTTAAAAGACTGTAGAAGAATATAAGAAAATGGAATTTGACCTAAAAGATCAAATTAATGTTTTGTCTCATGACCTCAAAGTTAGTGTTGAGCTTAGGGATATACTGGTGAGATCCAAAGTAGTAATACAAACTAAGTTAGATGAGGCCATTAAAGACAAATAGAATGTAGGGATTAAAATTCAAAAGTTTGATAAAGCCTCTCAAACCCTAGAAAAATGTGTAAGTGAGCAAAGAGATTCTAGGGATATGTCTGGGATTGGGCTAAAAGAGTATGTTGATGTTCCACCACCTGTTGGAAACTTTCATGGTGTCCTAAGCAAGGATTTGTCTTGGACTGGTATACCAGAACTCCAAGAAAGGGAATTTATTCCTCCACCAAGAGTTCTTACTCCAGCAGAGGAGTATAAGCAGAAAGTAACTGACTTGGAACAATGGAAGAAAGCCAATCCTACATTGTTTGTTAAAGGTGGAATGCTTAGTGAGAGTCCACTTGAATTTACACCCATAACTGTGACCAACCCTTCTACTGGAAAACCTGTTGACCTTGGCTCATATGTTAATAGAAAACCTAGTGTTAAGTATGCTGAAATGTATAGGAAACCTAGGTCACCACAAAGCCAAGCTAGTGTTAATGGGACAGGGTTCTTTTCATCTAGACCTAGGGTTATGTCTAGAAAAGCTTGTTATATTTGTGGGAGTTTTTCTCATTTGGCTTATAAATGTGTCAGAAAAGTCAACGATGTCGATAAGTCAACCATGGTCAAACCCATACCTTTTGTCCAATCAAGTCCACAAGTTACTAGACCAGCTCCATTCTTTACTAATGGGACAAATATTCATGGAGAAAGGCCCTTTCAAAAGACAAACACATGGTCTAACAGACAATGGGTTCCTGTAGTGTTGATGCAAAAGTTGGGTGATCCTTGCTAGACCCAAATTAGGCTTAATTCGGGTTGGCTGGGCTCCGGCTCCTACACCAAGTGAACTGTTTGGTTGGGATCCTGCACACTAAACAACACGCGTTAGGCTTACCGTGGGAATGTTTCCCACGATTAGACTCCGGCGTGAGAGTAAGTAATCGGTTAGGGTTTATGTGAGTTGAGAGTATAGAACGTAATACCTTTGTGGAACCCTTGGGGGTTCCTTTTATAGGAAGTGAAACCCTAGTGGGCTGCCACTGATACTTCGGCCCCAAGGAAAGGATAAGTACCAGAATTAGACTGATTGTTATCTTCTAATTATGGTGAGTGAATATCCTCTTCTTTGGGGTAAATCCTATTCCTAGACAGAATATGATTCTGTCTAACCCTGTACCGGCCGCGAATGGCCGTGGTCCGCACACGTGTGTGCGGTTACTGTTCATCCAAGCCCATAAGCTTAAATGACATTATTCCCACCCATCTGTGATGGGCCGGATACGGGTAGTACCCGTGGGCCGGATTCCTGACCCGGCTGGGGACTATACGTTATCATGTCCCCCTAGTCTAGTTGTTACAGCCGTAGGCGTAACCTCTAGACTATCAAGATGCTCTCCAGACATACCAAGAAAGACCTAGGGAATGAAAAATACTGAAAATTTTTCTATGGCCGCACGTGGATGCCTGCCTTAGGAATAGCATTCTAATAGCACCCCAGCCGCACGTAACGGCCGAGACAAATTAAATGTAGCATTGAATATGGTATTACTTAAGACCGCATATCCCAACGCAAGAATAAATGCATTAATGATAGTCAACTGGTCAGCCGCACCTCTGCAAAAGTGCACCATTAATGCCCACCATTGAGCCACGTAAAACTGCCAAGAAGTGACCCGTGGGCCCCTTCTGATTTTGCAGAAGTGTCAGAAATCCCATCCGTTGGATAGGCGTGGTGGCCTACACGTGTCGAACATCCACGTTACCTCGGAAACTGAGGCAACCCTATATAAGAGTTGGTGTGTGCGTTTGTTACACACACAATCCATCATTCCTTCCGCCATTGTTATTTTCAAGCTTCAACCTCCAAAACTTTGCCTTCGATTCCACGGATTTCCTCCGCCGCAGGTTAGATCATCACGCCCTTCCAAACCTTTTTATAAAACATGGTAAAGGACAACCCACTTATCACGGATGTCCTTAACGTGATGTCGGCGGAAAAATACATCGACTTTCTGTCGAAGTATTACATTCCCGAAAGCGTACACCCCACCTATCCAGGTGAAGGTGAGGCTATTACGGATGCACCGGCGGGGAAAATAGGCGTGTACACGTGCCTATTTGATTCGGCTAACTATCGTATCCCCCTGTCCAAATTCCTGGTAGATCTGCTATTGTATTACGACTTCCACATAACCCAGCTTCACTGCATAGGGGCGTGTAAAATCAATCAGTTTGAAATTACATGCCATACCTGTGGAGTGACTCCAACCGTGAACCTATTTAGGGCTTTTTACTTCCCCCAGCTAGTGAATGGGTGGCTAACGTTTAAAAAGCGACCCGGGAACGCCCCCATGACGTATAGGAAGCCTTTAGACTCCCTTAAGAACTGGTACGACCATTACTTCTTTGTTGATGAGAAGGTATTCCCTACTCCTTTCGTACTCAAAACCAGAGCACCCAAAGACTTTCCGCCCAAATCCAAAGACTATAGTAGCAAAGACTTAAAAATACTAGATACCCACCGCAAATAATTCCATAGGGGGTTGCCGGAACACTTTCTGTGCTTAGGAGGAATAAACCGCCGCTACTTTGGGAGGGATGACTTATATCCGTGCTTCGTGACGGAACAGGGAGAGGGTAGGTTTACTTATACCTTGTAAATGTGAAATGTCATGCGTATTTGTAGAACCGCACTAACCCGTGTATTTATAAATGTCCGCAGAAATGAACCTACACGGATTAATACGCCAGGGCGACCCAATGAAGGTGCCTGAAGGGTTCCGCCCGCTGAAGGAGAATGAGCTCCCCCTGCTTGATGCGACCGCTGACCGCATCATTCCTCTTGAAGAGACGTCCGAGCAAAGATCAGATTAAGGGGAGCCTATCATTGAGAAATCCCCATTAGACTTCCATAATGAAGATGGTGGAGAACTACTGTTGGAGGGAACCGCGACCCACCAGGAAGATGAAAACGATTTCCTCAATGAAGACACCACTCAAGATTCCGGGTCCGCCCTGCTCACATCTAGGAAGAGAAAGACCACCAGGAGGTTGGTAAAGAAGATAGGGGATGAGGCCGGGGCCTCGAATGCTCCCCCAAAGAAACTGAGGAAGGACCATCCGCAATACCAGGAGGGAAGTGGTACTGCGACTGCTCAGGCCGACTCTACCCCGCACATGGGAGAGCCAGTCTGGCGAGCTACCCCCGTGAGTGTCGTAGCTCCTACCGGCCCAGAACCTGCAATTGGTACCACGTAAGTGCCCTTCGAATGTTAGTCGTGTCACTATACTTGTGAAATATATAATGCCTAAACAAAATTTGCAATGTCAATAACAGGGCGGATCCGTCGGCCGTAGCCCAAGAGGAAGAAGTGGAGAGGAATCTATCCCCCGCCCCATCAAACAGACCCCCATCCCCTGCTGCGACACACGCCCAGGACCCACTCCCCGAAGGGCCAGAAAATAGCCTACGCCTAGCATGGAACCTTTCGAGTTTAACAAGGTTGGAGGCGGAATCTGAGTGTTCGGAATTCATCGAGCACATCACCCCTCCAGCCCTTGCACAAGACTTAGATGAGCTGGATCATGAATCCCTTCTGGAGCAGTTTGATGTGTCGTCCGCGCATCAAGTGACAGTAGGTGCCGCATTAAGACGCCGTCTGATCAAGGCCCTGGCGAATGTGAAGCGGGCAGACAAAAGGATAGCTCGTCGAGAGGTAATGGTTGTGAAGAATGAGAAGACCATGGCGTCCTTGCAAGCAACGCTGGTGACAGCCGAGGCTACAGTAAAAGAGCAAGCTCATCACGCCGACAGCCGAGAAAAACGCATTGCCGAGCTCGAAGCCCTTGTAGCCGCATCGAATGAGAAGGTACGCTCTCGAAAATTTTATACCTATACTCTTGCCTTGATTTTTATTCGACCCAAGAAAAAGAATATATTATCCTTGTGATAACTCAAAGTTCTATATGTAGGTGTCTGCGGCCGAAGCTTCCACCAAGGCCGTGACCGTACAAGCCTTCAACATCGCCCAAGAGCGCGATGCGCTGAAGGATGAGCTAACACAGGTGCGGGCCAATTTGGAAGAGCAAGCTGCAACGGTGGAGGAGGAGCTGAGTAAGATGGCCACAAGTTGTGCTGAAAGACTGTGTCCCCCCTTGCTATCCGCCATAGCTGGACGCAGGTGGATGATTGGGCAAGGAATGCGCCTCGCCGTAAGCAAGGCCATGGAAGCTCTGCACCTACTGCAAGCATTCGCCGGGGTCGTATCGGATGGAATCGACCGTGGTAGACATGAGGGTTTGGTCAAGGCTGCAGAACTGATAGGTAAGAATGAAGACATCATGCAACATCCCTACCATAATCCCTTAGCTGCGGACAATATGACCGCATCGATGAATGCACTGGCGGAAATCCAGCACCCTCTCCTGGATGAGCTTGAGGCACTTAAGGACGCTCCGAACGAGGCGATAATGTTCAAGCTTACTGCGGATCCCATCCCTTTGACCTTGCCCACTTATGACTCCGTATCAAAAACGATGAAAGGTGAAAAGCTGCTTGTGGAAGCATTGGATCCGACTGCGGTCAAGGCATAGGATGGGAAGGATGCTCGCGGGGAGGCCCTCCGCGCTCTGATTGAAGAAGGCAAGAAAGACATAGGGGAATTCCTACCCCCCTTGTAATTTATCAGCTGTAAACATTTGTGATTTTTATTCGTCCGTGCATGTACACGGCTAAGACTGATATGGTGGATAACTGTCTTTTGTTTATAGGTCCGTGGTAACCACGGCCATTTTGTTATTTATTTGGAAACTTGTGTATTTTTATTTTGTTAAATATCGTATACCGATACTGCATGACATGTCACGTCTTACACAAAAGGGAAAATACATTCAAGTCTATAATTTACTAGACATGCGACGTGCGTCTTTATTATGCGAAGCACTACATGAGTACGGCATACGAAAACTTATCACAACGTCTTGTGAGTAAGGTGTCTAGTAAGGATGCATGATCTGCGCCGCTGGGGTTGCATCCCTCTTACGCGACAAGTTGAATTAGTAGCTTCACTTAATCCTCTTACCCCGCCTGGAGGCGTATAGTACATGTACGGTGATTGAATGAATGCATATGAATGAACATGGCATATTATAATAATGATTAAAATTCATATGACAAACAAAATCCTAAAAGATAATTTGCACAAAACAAGCCGTGGAGCTAGCTAGGCACCACGGTATTTTATTAGAACCTTTACATTTTTTCGTTTGAACAAGCAGGATAAGTCCTAAGAAACAAAAAAGGAACCTAGACAAAACATAAAAAACAAAACAGATAGAGTGCATGGATCTTCGTTAAAGCCACATATGGCGAAGTACCCATGCGAAAGCCGTAGCTTTCAAAGATAGCACCTTTTGAGATTGGAGATGTTCCATGTGCGCTCCAGGTCGCGGCCATCCATGTCACGTAACTTGTACGCGCCTCGTCCCAAGGCCTCCGTGACCTCATACGGTCCTTCCCACTTAGGAACCAGCTTTCCTGTATTCTCCGCTCGACTTGCTTCGTTAGCATGATAGACATAATCCCCCGGTCGAAAAGAAACACCTTTAACCTTGGCGTCATAATAAGCCTTCATTTTAGCCTTGGACTTAGCCTCATTAATGGCTACTATCTCCCTTTTTTCTTCCAACAGATCCAGGTTGATTCGCAGTTGTTCTTCGTTCGTGACGACATTAACCTCCGCCGTGCGGATGGTAGGCATTCCTATCTCTGCTGGTATAACAGCTTCAGCGTCGTAGGCCAATGCAGATGGAGTATCTCCGTTGGCTGTTTTGATCATAGTCCTATGTGCCCATAGAACATGTGGTAGCTCATCCACCCATTTGGCACTTCGTTCATCCAGACGTGCCTTGATGCCGTTTCCCAAGCTTCTATTCGCTCGTTCCACAAGGCCATTTGTCTGCGGATGCTTAACAGACGCGAAGTGTCGCTTAATATTCAATGATGCACACCAGTCCTTGAATGGATTATCCGTGAACTGTTTACCGTTGTCTGAGATGATTTCTCCTGGTAGGCCAAAACGGCACACAATATGCTCCCAAACAAACTTTTTAACTTGTTTGGCTGTGATGGATTTGATTGCCTTGGCCTCTATCCATCGTGTGAAGTAGTCCATCGCGACAATCAAGAACTTAACTCCCCCCGCAGCTACAGGAAATGGTCCTGCGATGTCGATTCCCCACTTATAGAATGACCCTGGGGATTTGATAGGTGTAAGCTCCTGCTGCGGATGTCGCGGCACTGGTCTATGCACTTAGCAATCACTACACTTGCGAATCATGTCGCGCGCGTCCCTGTGCATGGTAGGCCAATAATATCCTGTCCGTAAGGCTCTAGCTACCACGGATCATGGACCTGCGTGCATGCCGCACAACCCTTCATGTATTTCACTGATTACATAGGTAGCCTGACGTGGTCCAACACATCGCAACCACGGCTGCAAGAAAGAGCGCTTGTAAAGGATACCTTCTCGGAGTTCGAAGTGTTGCGACTTCCTTCTAATGCGCCGCGCCGCTTTTTCATCGTCCGGAAGGGTTTCACTAGTCAAATAGTTGATAATCGGGGTCATCCATGTAGGTCCATCCTCTTCAACTATAGTAGCGACCTCCCCTTCTGCTATAGACTTCTCCTTGAGTATTTCCACCAAAACTTGCTTGGACAAGTGGGCGAAGCTTGTGGATGCAATCTTGCTAAGAGCGTCCGCCTTCTTGTTCTCACCTCTTGGTACCTGCTTGATGGAAAACTTGCTGAAAGCCGCGATGAGCGACTTGACTTTCTCCAAGTAACGGACCATGTTGTCCTCCTTAGCCACATATCCACCTAGAATGTGGTTCGCGACAAGCCGTGAGTCCACGTAGGCCTCAAGGTTGCGGAATCCCGTTCTAGTGGCGATTTTTAAACCCGTAATTAATACTTCATATTCCGCTTCGTTGTTGGTGGCTGTGAACTCAAAACGGAGGGCGTACGTAAACTTCATTCCTTCCGGATTTGTGAGGATGAGGCCAGCTCCTGACCCATCCGTACACGAAGATCCGTCCGTAAATAACACCCATGGTTCTGTTGGAGTCTCGTCTTGTTTTACGATTGGTCCTTCCTCATCCGGCTTCTCTATCAAGAAATCTGCCAAGATCTGGCCCTTAACAGCCGTCCTTGGCCTATAAGATATATTATGCTCCCCCAATAGAATGCTCCATTTTTGTAGCCTCCCTGCCACATCCGGTCTAGAGATGACTTGCTTTATTGGTTGGTCCGTAATGACTACAATTGGGTGCGCCTGAAAGTATCGGCGCAACCGCTTTGTAGCAAACACTAGTGCCAAAACCAATTTTTCCATAGAGGAGTAATTCAGCTCCGGCCCTTGTAATGTTCTACTTATGAAGTAGACCGGAGTTTGCACCGTATCCCTATCTGTCATGAGTACCGCACTTATTGTGCCATGAGTGGCTGAGAGATACATAATGAGTTCCTCCTTTGGCCGGGGAGCTACTAGCATAGGGAGAGATGCAAGGTGCTGCTTGAGTTGGCCAAAAGCTTCCTCGGCTTCCTTTGTCCACCGGAAGTCTCCCTTCCTAATGCACTTCTTGAGTGTCTTAAATAGGGGTAATGACTTCTCTGCGGATTTGGATAGGAACCTATTTAGCCCGGCCAGCTTCCCATTTAAGGATTGCACCTCCTTCCGTGTCTGAGGGGGTGGCAGCTGTATTACTGCGTCCGTTTTCTCTGGGCAAGGTTTGATGCCATTTGGATCAATCATATATCCAAGGAACATTCCCTCCGTTGCCCCAAACGTGCATTTCTTTGGATTTAGCTTCATGTTAATCCTCCTTAGTGTGTCGAATGTCTCTTGGACATCCCGGAAAGTGCATCCTCCGTATGACGTTTTATGACTAAGTCATCCACATAGACTTCCAGGTTGCGGCCTATCTGTGATTCGAAAGCTTTGTCCACAAGCCGCTGGTATGTAGCACCGGCGTTCTTTAGTCCAAACGGCATTTTCGTATAACAATATACGCCTTGACTAGTATGGAACGCCGTCTTTTCTGCGTCCTCCTCCGCCATCTGGATCTGGTGGTATCCCTTATATGCGTCTAGGAAGCACTTAAAGGGATATCCACATAGGGATTCCACCTTCCAGTTGATCTCCGGTAACGGGTAACAATCCTGTGGACAGGCTTTGTTCAGGTCCGTGAAATCCACACACATGCGCCAACTTCCGTCATGTTTTTTGACCATGACCGGATTGGATAACCACTCGTGGTAGTATACCTCGCGCATGATACCTGCGTCCACTAGTTTCCGTACTTCCTCCAATATCACTTGGCTGCGCTCAGGCGCCTGGCCGCGCTTCTTTTGCTTGACGGGTTAGTACCCCTGGCGGATTTGGAGCTTGTCTTCTGCTATCGCGCGTGGTACGCCTGTCATATGCTTTGGCTCCCATGCGAATATATCGAGATTTGCACTTAAGAGAGAGCACATGGCCCTTTTGCCGCTATCCGAGAGCGCCCCCCTATGGATACTTCTTGTTCCAGATAATTAGGATAGATTGCCACCCTCCAATTGGGAGGTGGTGATCCATCCTTGGGTGGAACAGGTGGAGCTGGTGTTGTCACGGTATGACACTCGAATGCTGGTACGATTGTGTTGTAAATGGTGACGATTCCTCCCTCAACAGGGAACTTGATCATTTCGTGTGCCGTAGAAGGTACCGCCCGTATAGCCAGAATACCTGGTCTACCTATGATCCCATTGTACGGAGAATGTGAGCGTATCACCATGAAGTTCATCCACGCCGTAGTGGAGTGTTCCTCATTCCCAATGGTTACAAGCAGACGCAGTTGCCCTATCGGCCAGATGGTGTCTCCACTAAAGCCAGTGAGCGGCGTCGTGGCCGGTACTAATTGGCTTCTTATTTCTGGCCGTAACTGCACAAAACAGTGTTCGTACAGTACTTCTGCCGATGACCCTCCGTCCACATACATGCGACGAACACTGTGTTCCAATGCTTATCTCAATAGTGAGAGGCGCATCAATCACATCGCTTGCTGTGATGGGAGGGAATGAGATTTGCCTGCCGCGTGAGAATTTTTGGCCAATTTTCTGCCTAGTGCGGCGTTGTCTGGATTGGATCATGTATATGGTCGAAGGTTTGTCCTTTTGGGGATCCTTCTTGTCATACTTCTTGTTGTCTTTTCCATCCTTCCAATCCTTAACCAAATGCTTGAGTTTACCTGATTTGATCAATGACTCAATGTGCTTCTTGAGCTAGATACACTCCTCCGTACCATGGCCCTTGTCATTATGGAACTCGCAGAAGCGATTTCCTTGCCGACGGTCCGGCGGAGTTGTCATTGGGGGAGGCCTCGGAAAATTTGCCCCTTCCGTCAGCAAGATCTCCCGGTAGGACATCTTTAGGGGGGTAAACTTATCGTCCGACCGTCCTCCTTTGTTTTAGCTCTTATAGTCTGAGCCCCTGCTATTGTTCTTATTGCTTTGACCGCCCGACTATCTCCGGGACTGGTCGTTTGACCGGTAGCCGTTTCCTTTGGAAGGGTACGCCGCGGCCACCACTGTTTCTCCCTCTATGAAATTTCTGACCCTTTCCATGAGGTCATCATATCTCTATGGACGCTTGTCATTGAGACGCCTGATCAATTCCCTGTCTGTTATGGCGTGCATATAGTCATAGATTTTCAAGAGTTCCGACATTGTCTTTGTGCGCGTGCATTCGTCATTGAAGCGTTCAGTGAAGGCTTCTGTGGACTCCCCCGGCCGTTGTTTGACAGTTGCCAATGAGACCGGATCCCTATTATACTTCTTCCGCTGAGTATAATTATTCTTGAACGCAGTGCGTAGTTCCGTGAAACTATCAATGCTTCGTGGAGGGAGTCCCTCAAACCAGTCACGGGCATTGCCGATCAAGGTTGAATTGGACATTTGGCACCATATAGGCATGGGCCATCGCTCAATTTTAGCCTGCGTGTCAAATATTTTGAGGTGATCATTCGGATCACCAGTTCCATCATAGGTCTTGACACACGCCGGCATGCGACGTTTTGTGTGCTCGGAGTAGTTCCGTATACGGAGAGTGAATGGGTCTTCCCTGGGATCCGCCCATGGTCAGGTGAACCTAGGGTCATCCCATGGGTCACACCACGGGCGGGAAAGATCCTCTGCTTCTGCCTCTCGATAATAGGGGCCACCATAATACTCATCATTGTTTGGTGGTGGTGGAGGGGTACGCCTAGGTCGGCGACGCTTGGGCGGATGGTCATCCGAGCCCTCTCCTGATGGATCCGGAGACGGGGGTGGTGCCCCATCCCTTGAGTGAGGACCACTCTTTTGAGAAGAGCCAGGAGCCTTCTTCCCCGTGTCCATCCTATCCCACACACTTGTGCGGCGAGCGGCTCTGGTCATCTCTCGATCTGGTCGCTCGGGTGAACCGTCGGACTTCTCTCCCCCTTCTCGAGACTGCGTTAGTTCCTGTATGAGGCGATCTCCTATGCGCTCGAACACATTCCTAGGTTGAGGAGTTTCCTCAAAGATGCTCTGCTCCTGAGGCCGGGTTTTCCTTTTCCTTTGATTTTGGGAAGAGGTGATTGGTCCGGTATTGCCAAAGTTGAGTCTAGATTGGACGTTCCTCCCTAGATTCAACCTTGATGCAATTCCTGGGACGATCCTATCAAAGTTCTGCGTGAGAACTCGAGTGAGATCCTCCTCGCTGAGTGGTTGTACTTCTACTTCGACTCCTTGTTAGGAGGATTGGGCGCACTCCCTGGATTAGGGTTATCCAGGGTTGAAGTAGGTGGGGGTGTTATGAAGATCGTGCTCGTCACCCCCATGGACTGAAAACCACCACGGTTACCAGGTCCGCCCGCTGGGCGGCTAGGGGATTGATTGGGGATGAGTATCCCTTCCCCTTGGGACTTCTGATTTCCAGGATTTGTGTTCCTGGGATTAGCTTGCGGATGCCCCTTCGTCGTTGGAAATTCAAGATGAGGTTTCACTCTAGCTTAGTGTAATGGGTCCCACGGATGGTGCCAACTTGTTGATGCAAAAGTTGGGTGATCCTTGCTAGACCCGAATTAGGCTTAATTCGGGTTGGCTGGGCTCCAGCTCCTGCACCAAGTGAACTGTTTGGTTGGGATCCTACACACTAAACAACACGCGTTAGGCTTACCGTGGGAATGTTTCCCACGATTAGACTCCAGCGTGAGAGTAAGTAATCGGTTAGGGTTTATGTGAGTTGAGAGTATAGAACGTAATACCTTTGTGGAACCCTTGGGGGTTCCTTTTATAGGCAGTGAAACCCTAGTGGGCTGCCACTGATACTTCGGCCCCAAGGAAAGGATAAGTACCAGAATTAGACTGATTGTTATCTTCTAATTATGGTGAGTGAATATCCTCTTCTTTTGGGGTAAATCCTATTCATAGACAGAATATGATTCTGTCTAACCCTGTACCGGCCGCGCCGGGCCGTGGGCCGCACACGTGTGTGCGGTTACTGTTTATCCAAGCCCATAAGCTTAAATGACATTATTCCCACCCATTTGTGATGGGCCGGATACGGGTAGTACCCGTGGGCCGGGTTCCTGACCCGGCTGGGGACTATACGTCATCATGTAGCAAACCCTAATTTTGGCGCTAATAAGTATAAGTTTAGCGGTAACAAGAACAACTTTAATGTTGATAGGAATGGTTCCAACACTGTTAGACCAGGTAATAACAAGTATCTGCAGCCAAAGGGAAAGGGGTCTAAAGCTTCATTTAGTTTGACATGGAGACCCAAACAAGACCAAAACCCGAATTCTGATGGGATTTCTATGACTTGTAACAGATTTCATTATATTTCAAAGATCATAACTAAACCAATTGGGGTCAACTGGGTGTTCAATCCTCAAAGGGATGAACAAGGGGTTGTTATAAGGACTAAATATGTTCTTGTTGAACAACCAAATGAATCCAAGTCTGCTCAGGCTTGGGTTCCCAAAGAAAACTAATTTGTTTTCTTTATGTGCATGGCATTCAAAAGCAGGTAAATGATTATGGATATTGGGATAGTGGATGCTCTAGGCACATGACGGGGAAGGAATATTATTTGACTAACTTTACCCCCATTAAAGATGGTGACAAAGTGTACTTTGGAGGAGGATATGGTACAATTTCTGGCAAAGGCACTCTTATCACCAATAATTTGCCTTTTGGAAACGTATTTCTGGTAAAAGAACTTGATTATAATCTGTTTAGTGTATCACAAGTTTGTGATAACAAGAATAAGGTTCTTTTCACGGATACTGAATTATTGGTGTTAAACTAAGACTTTAAGATGCCTGATGAGAAGTTTATTGATTATAGAACACCTAGGCATAAGGACATTTATAATGTAAATCTTAATGGAATTAGGATGAACAACAATTTGTCATGTCTATATGTTAAAGCTTCAGTTGATGAAAGTAATCTATGGCATAGAAGGTTAGGGCACATGAATTTTAAGAACATAAATAGACTTGTGAGACATGGTTTAGTTGATGGATCATTCTTGTGTTGCATGTCTTAAAGGCAAACATCACAAAGTCTCATTTAAGTCTAAACTTGTACACTCCAGTTCTAAACCACTTCACTTGCTGCATATGGACTTATTTGGCCCAAGTAATATAAAAAGTTTGAATGGTAAATCCTTTTATTTTTCATAACTGATGATTTTTCTAGATTTACTTGGACTTTCTTTTTGGCTTTAAAAAGTGAAACTGTCACAGTTTTGATTAACTTTATTACCCAAATTGAAAAGAAAACAGGGAATGAGGTTAAAATACTTAGAAGTGATAATGGTGGTGAGTTTAGAAACCAATTGTTAGATGACTTATGTGTCAATAAAGGTATTACTAGGCAGTTTAGCATAGCTAAAACCCCACAGCATAATGGGGTGGCTGAGAGGAAGAATAGGACACTCATAGAAGCAGCTAGGACAATGTTGGCTGATGCTCATTTTCCCATTGCTTTTTGGGCTGAGGCTGTGAATACAGCCTGCTAAGTTCAGAATAGAGCATTGATCAACAAAATCCATAATAAGACACCTTATGAGCTATTTTGGAATAGGAAACCTAATATTGGTTTTCTTAAACCCTTTGTATGTCATGTAGTGATTTTAGATACTAGTGATGCCTTAGGAAAGTTTAGTGCCAAAGGTGATGAAGGCTATTTTATGCGATATTCAGTGTAGAGTATAGGATATAGGGTTTATCATAAGAAAGAAAAACGTATACTTGAAAAGGTACATGTTAAGTTTTTAAAAAGTAAACCTAGTGATCCAGAGAGTGGACCTAATTGGTTCTTTGATTTAGAGCCTTTATCTAGAACCTTGAATTATATGCCTAATCCAGACATTGTGAAAGTGGATTCAAATGTTGTGGAAGAACCTATTATTGAGATTACAGGTAAACAGGTTGACAAGCAAGAAGGATTACATGCAGTCAAATCAGATCTCATACTTGAGTATGTTACCATTCCTATATGGACTGATGGATTTGCTGTTGTTGCTGCTGTTGGAAAGGAGAAAGATGGTCCACAAGAAAAGCCAATTGATGAAAACATGCATGAATCTTCAAGCGTTGATAAGGCAAATCCGACGCCGACAGGCCAAATTCAGGCGCTGACAGCTCAAACGCTGACAGGCCAACTTCAGGCGTTGACAACCTATTTGACCATTTATTCTCTTCCAATACTTTTGAACAAGGTGAACCTTCCATAGTTCATGAAGAGTTTCATTCTAGTGATGATGGAGGAGGCTATGAAGATGATATTGACAAAATGGAGAATGAGATTGAAGACAACACACTCATTGAAGGAGGAACACTTACAACTACTATAAAAAATTATCCTCCTTCTCTAATCATTGGTGATGTTTTGTCTCATGTTCAAACAAGAAGGTCTCATTAGAATCAAGGAGGTTTTATTGCCAATATCCACAAGAAGGTTGATACCCTTCTTGTACAGGCATGTTTGTTTGCTTGTTTTCTGTCACAACAGGAACCCAAGAAGATTTTTGATGCTCTCGAAGAACCAAGTTGGGTGGAAGCAATAAAGGATGAGCTTCATCAATTTGCTATTCAAGATGTTTGAGAGTTAGTGAATTGTCCTAAGTATGCAAGACCTATAGGGACAAGATGGGTTCTTAGAAACAAGAAGGATGAAAGAGGGATTGTGGTCAGAAACAAGGCACTTTTAGTTGATCAAGGCTATACACAAGAGGAAGGAATAGACTATGAAGAGGTTTTTGCACCTGTTGCAAGGATTGAAGCAATAAGGATTTTCCTAGCCTATGATTCTTGCATGGGCTTCACAGTTTATCAAATGGATGTGAAGAGTGCTTTTCTTTATGGCACAATTGCAGAGGAGGTTTATGTAATACAACCTCCTGGATTTGAAGACTCATAACATCTAGACAAAGTGTATAGGGTGAAGAAATCAATGTATGGACTTCATCAAGCCCCAAAAGCATGGTATGGAACATTGTCCACCTATCTGGTGGAAAATGGATTTAAGAGGGGCACCATAGACCAGACTTTATTTACCAAGAATACTGGTAAGGACTTTCTACTTGTTCATGTCTATGTGGATGATATCATCTTTGGTTCATCTAGTCCAAAGATGAGTGAAGACTTTTCCAAGCTCATGACAGAAAAATTCAAGATGAGTGCAATGGCAGAGATGAACTTCTTTCTAGGTTTACAAGTCCAACAGAAAGAAGATGGTATCTTTATCTCTCAAGACAAGTATGTAGTAGAAATCTTGAAGAAGTTTGGCTTTTCTCCACATGAAAAACGGGCTAGCACACCTATGGATAGGGAACACTAATAAGTGTGAAAACACTTATCCTTTTACCACTTAATTATAATAATAACCAAGCCAAAACGTGTATTTTATGTCGTAAATGTCGGAATTATACGTGGTTTGTGTTTTTGTTGTGATTTAGGACTAAAATGTGAAAAGGGAAGAAAACACGGGCTTTCACGGGCTTTTATCAAAGAAAAAGACAAAAGAGGAAGTCAAAAGATCAAGAGTGCAAAATGAACGGAAGTCCAAGGCCTATTCTGAAGATTTATCGAAGAAAAAGTCTAAAGATGGAAGTTTAATGAAGTCGAAGTACTCAAGTCTAATAAATGAAGAAATTATAAGACGAGTTCAAATTATCCCGAGACAAAGTCGAGAAAGTCGAAGAATTTATGAAGACGAAAAGACGAGAAAAGGAAGAAAGCATCAAGATATCTAATCTCCCTATAAATACCCTCCTAATGTGTCATTAGGAGATGTTGGCTATTTGACACATAGTTCTTCCACATTTAAATTTCATGTCATTTATTTACTTGTCAATTTAAATTCCTTGTCTTGCACCTTAAATTTGTAAGTCCTTTAATTTTACCTTTAATCGTTGTTGAGTATTTAATTTTAATCAAGTTTTTATATTAATCTCTCATTCTACCTTTCTTGTTTTGATTTAATCTTTATGTTTATGTGCTTATTGTTATGCTTATTTGATTAATTTTTATGTTTTTATGTTTTTGATTGTGTTAGCTTATTGATTTTATAGTTTATTGTGTGCTTGATTTGATTTTAATTAAGTGTTTTTATTAGTTTATTTTATTAAAAGTTGATTTTTATTATTTAGATTAATTTGTGTTTTTAATGTTTGTGATTTGTGGTTTAATTAGTTTTTTTTAAAAGTGTTTTAGATTAAGTTTTGGTAGATTGCTTATTTGATTTTAGCTTATTCGTGGCTTATTTTCTGATTTTTAGTTGTTAATGTATCTGTTTATCTGAGTTTTCATATCTTCGGATTAGGGTTTTAAATTCCGAAGATTTTCTTTTTCTGAAATTACTTTTCTCTGAATTACTTGTTTTTCCGAAAATCTTAAGTTTCTCCGAAGAATTTGTGTATCCCGAAAACATACTCTTTTTCTGAAATTATCTAGTTTTCCGAAAAAGTTAAAACTCCGAAAAAGAGCAAAACTCCGAAAAAGTTAAAATTTGAAAAAGTGAAAACTCCGAAAAAGAAACTCTGAAAAATTGTCCGAAGAAAGCTAGACATTCTGAAGATACGAAACATTCCGAAAAAAACTCTGAAAAAAGAATACTCCGAAGAAATAAACATTCTGAAGATACATCTAAATTCCGAAAATATTGACCAGCCTACCTGCCTGCTTAAGTAACTTTACGTCAAATTGAGCTACTAGGCTGCTAGCTTGAGCTAGCTGCCTGCTAGCTTGTTTATTTATTATATTTTTCCGTAATTGTTTAGTTCAATCTGAAACTTGTTCCGATTTTATTTCTGAAAGTCAATTATTTTTTGTTGTATTTTTCTTCAATTTTTGGTATTATTAATTTTTTGAAAAGTTTAAGTTTTATCTTTTATTTAGCGCCCGCTTTAGCTTTTGTTTCGTTTAGTTTTAAAGTACCCTCTTAGTTTTATTTTCTCCTTTTTCATTAGGTTAATTCTATTTTTCAGTCAAAAGTTAATTTCTTCGTTTAGTTTTATTTTTATTAATTGTTTTGTTTTAATTTACGTTTTATTATTTGTTTCGCTCCTTTATTATTAGTTAATTGTTTTTGGCTTAATTTTATTACGTTTCGCTTTTACCTTTTAAGTAGAAATAGAAAACCAAACTTCCTTTTTCGTTACCAAAATGATTGAGTCACACTTTTAACCAAAAATCAATTCGCTAAGACACCGAGAACGAACAAAGATATAATTTTTAATCTAGTAAAATATCAGTTGTTAAAATGTCGCCTTGCCGGCTCTTTTCGTGAAGATTAACTGTTTTCTGTGAGAGACGCGTTGAATTTTGGGATCCGTTCACTCGTGAACGTTATTTTTCGTGTCAAAAATTTTCAAAAATCCATAAAAATTAGAAATTTTCAAAAAATTCCAAAAAATTCCAAAAACATTAAAAAAAACTTATAAAAAGCATTTCTTTTCCAAAGTTTTGCACCAAGAAGATTTTATTTTTACAAGTACATATATATTCTCTATTTCTTTGGTATCTTTTTCTTTTGTAGGTGTATGCGTACTAGATCTTCAACTTATTCTGAGCCCGAGACTCGTGAAGATTTAGATATGTCTGGTGTGCACAACAACAATAACTCACCTCACCTCAATATGAATAATAACAACCATCTTCCACAACCCGACTTACGCACAATGGAGGAGCTGTGTCAACCTACGATGAATGGACGCGGAGGACCGATTGCGCCGATACAAATCACGGCTCCAGAGTTTTCGTTGGAGCATCACATTATCCAACAAGTTCAAAATTCTTGTCCATTTCGCGGATTGCCGGATGATGATGCCAACAAACACCTCGACAAATTCATTACCGTAACTCAAAGCATGAAGTTGCCCGGTGTTACCATGGATTTCTTCGCCTTCATCTATTTCCACACACCTTATCCCACCATTCCGAAAAATGGTTTGATCGTCTTCCGAAGAATTCAATTCATACTTGGGAAGAGATGAGACAACGATTTTTGTCGCGCTACTTTCCACCATCCATGGTCACGAGCCTTCGGAATCAAATCAGTGGATTTACACAAGAACCTGATGAATCACTTTTTGATGCTTGGGAACGATATAATGTTTTGATCGATCGATGTCCAAACCACAACATGCTCCCCGTCACCTTAATTGATACTTTCTACAACGGTTTAACTTTTCGTGATCGTGATACGATTAATGCAGCCGCCGGTGGCACATTTATGAAAAGAAGACCTGAGCAGTGTAGAGAGCTTATAGAGAACATGACCACTCACCACAAAAATTGGGATTCATCCGCATCCTCAAGATCAAACATGAGAGTCAATGTTTCTTCTACTTCTTCAAACCCTGATATGACCGAATTGACCCGCGCAATGGTCGAAATGAGCAAAAATATGCAACTTTTGGCTACTAACCAATTTCAACAAGATAAAGCTGTAGCAACTTCTTGTGAGATTTGCGGGGGTCCTCATTCATACACTGATTTTCCTTCTACTCATGACAATCCAGAAAACGTGTATGCGGCTCATGGTAACTATTCAACGGAAAGCTATCAAGCCCGACCTCAAGGTGATCGTAACTTGCTAAGTTACCGTTCTAACAACTTTCTTTCACCCGGTTTTTCTCCTCAAAACCACAACCCCAACAACTATAATAGAAGCAATCCAAAGCCACCTCGAGCTTTTAATCCTTATCACCCACCCGCTCAACACGCACCACCCATTAATCAAGATGTTGAAACTTTCATGAGGACCCAAGGAGAGATAGTTAAGAAACTGCAAAGCCAAATCATCAACTTGAAAGGAGATATCACTAAGCAAGGGAATGATATTAGAACCGAGCTTCGACATGATATGCAAACCTCTTTTAACAATCAAACAAATGATTTGAAGAATATACTGGCTAGTTTCTTCCCAAGTACTCAACCCTCTACTTCGGGCTCTCTTCCTTTAAATACCGTCACCAACCCAAGAGCGAATGTGAGTGCTATTACTACACGCAGTGGAGCAACTTTAGTAGGACCATCTATCCCTCCCCCAGTTACTCCATCTACACCTCCTCCACCACCATTTATCCCTCCTACTCCCACACCTAGTATTAGTTCTCCATTACCGTCTCCACCTCTTAATGAAGAAGTATCCAAGAAACACCCTTCACCAACCCCACCTTCCACCTTTAAACCTTCAACATCTCAACCTTTACCTGCTACACCTACACCACCTAAACCCAACATCCCTTATCCTTCTCGGTTAGACAAGAGAAAATTGCTTACTAAAGAGGATGCTCAAATCACTTCTTTTTTGAAGATGATATCACAAATGACCTTCAACATTAGCCTCGTTGAAGCACTTGTCCAAATGCCGAAATTTGTCAAAGCATTCAAGGAATTGCTTAACAAGAAGGAAAAGATGGCTGAGTTTGTCAACACACGCTTAAATGAAAACTGTTCTGCAGTCATTCTTAAAGAACTTTCGGAAAAACTTGGAGATCCCGGTCGTTTTGTGTTGCCTTGCATTTTTAACAAAACCGAAGAATTTACTGCCTTAGCTGATCTCGGGGAAAGTATAAATTTGATGCCTTTAAGTGTTTGGAAAACACTATCATTACCCGACCTTACTCCAACAAAGATGACTCTTGAGCTAGCAAATCGCACTCCCTCTTACCCCGTTGGTATTGCCGAAGATGTCTTTATTGAAGTTGGCACCTTCACTTTTCCGGTCGACTTTGTTGTTGTTGATTATGAAATGGACCCTCGTATTCCATTAATACTTGGTCGGCCATTCCTGAGAGCCGGAAAAGCCTTAGTCGATGTTGCCGAAGGTGAGCTAATCTTAAGGTTCGGGAATGATGCTCAAGTTTTTAAAATGAGGAAGATCACAAACAAATCCCACGGAAGAGAATCGGCAAATATGATTAATGTGCTTCAAGACGAGCTTGATACAACTACTTGTGAAAGTACAAAGCTTGATGATTTTGTCTTCTACAACAATCCTCTTTTCGATTCTTGCTATGATAATCCACTTTTCCAAGATGATGTGGATGATTCTCTCTCCAATTTGGATGCCCCACCAATTTATGAGTCTCCACCAATCTATGATGACTATGATGATGATTATAGTTCCGATATGGATGATTCTGATGATTTTGCTTCAGAGTATAAAGACATGCCAACATATGATGATTTTGATGATGTTGATACTCTTTCGAGTGATTCTTCACATGATGACCTTACACCTACTTTTGATGAAGATCCTCCACCAACAATGCTTAATCCTACTTTAGATTACTACTCATTTGAGGAAGACTTTGCTACTTTTCTCAATACATACTTCCCAAATGAGAATGATTCTCCTCCTTTGGAATTTGATGATGCTCTTTATCCTCCTTCGGATATTAAGAAACCCGTTTCAAAGGAGAAGAAGCGGTAAGACACCGATATCCGTAGTACCTATGTTTTGACACCTATTTATCCACCTTCTGAGGATGAGATTGTGAGATTTATGAGCGGATCTTCTTCAAATTCTACTGAGCCTGAGTGTTATTTTCCCCTAAAGGAAAAGGTGTTCGATCCAGATATTGTAATTTTTAAGCCATCTTAGTATCCATCTGATGACATAAAAGGAAAGATTTTTGGAACTTATGAAGATATGCTTGCACCTCATCACACTTTCTACCACCGTGCTCAACAAATGCTTAAGGGAACCTTGCCTACTCTTATTTGGATTGCCTTGTTCGCCTTAAGCTTGTGTTATTTGTTGGACGAAAATCATGTATTTTATCCCGGTGGATGTTATTCAAGCTTCTTACCATTGTAATTAAGGTCGAGTCAGGCTCACGACTCGGTTAACAAAAACAAGCGCTTCTCGGGAGGCAACCCGCAGTATCTACCCTTTTTCTTTTGTTTTAATAATAAGTGTAGGGGGAGACCCTAGTATGTGTTTGGTGTTTTCTTTCTTATCGTGTCCAGGGATTCGAGCTTTCAAAGATCCATTCTTGATGACTTTTGACGACCCGTGATTCCGGGTACCCGTCTTCCCGGTTCTATCCTAAACTCTTTTGATTCTCTATTTTGTATTCTTCAATATTAAAATAGGAATCACTTTAGTTGTCTCTTCCTTAGCAAGATTTAAACAACGTGCACAATGTCCTAAGTGTAGGGGAGTTTACTTCCACATGCTTAAACATTGAGGACAATGTTTATATTAAGTTTAGGGGGGACTTCTATCGAAGTTAAGTGGGCTTTTCCATGTATTTGTCCTCATTTTAACCGGAAATTTGATTTTTCGACATTTTTCAAAATTTTTAATCTATTTTGGCCCAGTTGTATAGCAGTATTTTCCTTTGTTATCGTTATTTACTTTCTTTGGTAGAATAAATTTTTAATAAAGTGGTTTTAAGTTTTCAACGTCATGAATCTTTTGACTCAACCCGAGTTTACTTATCTAAGTTTACTCTAGATAGTATCCTTAATGTGTTTAAGTCAAGTTTTGCTAGGCTTTTATATAGGGAACGTTAAAACGCGAAAGTCTTAACTCTTACGGGTTAAGAACAAGAACTTTTCGCAAGTTCCTATAATTGATCCTAGAAATTCGTTTATCAAGGGAACTTTAAAATGCAAATTCTAAACTTGAAAAAGTCTAAGAAGATGCAAGATCCTATAGACGACTTGAAAACCAAAAACTTTGATTTAATTAGCTAAGCATTCACGAGTCTCATTCCTTGAGATTTTAAAATGTGAAGAACGAGAGATGGTAGAGTCAATTATAAGTTTGGTATTCTTTCATGAATTTATGTGAGTTAATTATGAGCTTATTCTCCCATCGCTTGTTAATAAATTTAATTGCAATAAGTAAGGTTTTACGATTTGAAAAGTTACTTAGCTTCTAGCCCAAGATCGTTTAAAAGTTGCTCGGTATTAATTAGAGTTCATAGCCAAGGCATAACTTATTGAAGCGGGAGGAGAAGATTGGCGAGTCCGAAAAGGCCCTAACAAGGCATGAGGGCTACATTTTGTTGCTAAAGATCCCAAGTGATGTGAAGAATCATTTATCAAAAATCAATATGAAGGATCGAGACACACGAAGAAAAGCAAATACTCCCGTAAAGATCATGGAGAAGTCTATCCAAAAAGGCCCTAACAAGGTATGAGGATAAATAGATCCAAGTCCTAAAAGGAGGCGGATCGTTGTATATCAAAATCCCAAATAAAGATTGGAGAAAAATAAAGAAGCCGTGGTCCAAATATGAAGAATCTCTCAAAAAGTTCAAGTGAAGAAATTCCTATTATGAAGAGAAGACCATTATTTCATGAACGTTTCTCAAGATTTTAAGTATGAAGTCAATGCCAGATATCGATCCGAGAAAGGTCTCAAATCGTGAAGCGAGTTATGCCAAGATATGAACTTTAAGAGGTCCCGAGAAGCAGTTTTAAAAGATTTTGTCCTTTAGCTAGCTATTGATTAAATCGTCCCACTTTATTTTCAGCCTAAATAATGTATTGAAATAAGTCAAACAATGCATCCTCGTGATCATTTAAGACAACAATAAAATATAAGAGATACACCTAGGAATAAGGGAGTCTAAGTAAATAACTGGGCCACATGAGTTTGTGTTAGTTTGCTAACTTATAATATCAATGATCTCGTTTTTAAGCTTGGTATGGGGAACGTGAAACTTGAGGGTGATAATCATTCATGACATTCCAAAACCCTAAGGTAAGTTTTTGATCTTTTTACTTGTTTTCTTCCTTTGAATATTTTATAGTTTTCTATCTCTTTAATGTCTCGTGTTAATAAAGGCCAAGGTGGATTGATTATGATGGAAAATGTAAAACTTGCTTTGTAATTAATGCATTGCATGAGGGCATTACAATGGTCAAGTGTAGCGGATTTAATAAGTGTGAAAACACTTATCCTTTTACCACTTAATTATAATAATAACCAAGCCAAAACGTGTATTTTATGTCGTAAATGTCGGAATCATGCGTGGTTTGTGTTTTTGTTGTGATTTAGGACTAAAATGTGAAAAGGGAAGAAAACACGGGCTTTCACGGGCTTTATCGAAGAAAAAGACAAAAAACGAAGTCAAAAGATCAAGAGTGTAAAAAGAACGGAAGTCCAAGGCCTATTCTGAAGATTTATCGAAGAAAAAGTCTAAAGATGGAAGTTTAATGAAGTCGAAGAACTCAAGTCTAATAAATGAAGAAATTATAAGACGAGTTAAATTATCCCGAGACAAAGTCGAGAAAGTCGAAGAATTTATGAAGACGAAAAGACGAGAAAAGGAAGAAAGCATCAAGACATCTAATCTCCCTATAAATACCCTCCTAATGTGTCATTAGGAGGTGTTGGCTATTTGACACATAGTTCCTCCATATTTAATTTTCATGTCATTTATTTACTTGTCAATTTAAATTCCTTGTCTTGCACCATAAATTTGTAAGTCATTTAATTTTACCTTTAATCGTTGTTGAATCTTTAATTTTAATCAAGTTTTTATATTAATCTCTCATTCTACCTTTCTTGTTTTGATTTAATCTTTATGTTTATGTGCTTATTGTTATGCTTATTTGATTAATTGTTATGTTTTTATGTTTTTTATTGTGTTAGCTTATTGATTTTATAGCTTATTGTGTGCTTGATTTGATTTTAATTAAGTGTTTTTATTAGTTTATTTTTATTAAAAGTTGATTTTTATTATTTAGATTAATTTGTGTTATTAAAGTTTTGATTTGTGGTTTAATTAGTTTTTCTTAAAAGTGTTTTAGATTAAGTTTTGGTAGATTGCTTATTTGATTTTAGCTTGTTCGTGGCTTATTTTCTGATTTTTAGTTGTTACTGTATCTGTTTATCTGAGTTTTCATATCTTCGGATTAGGGTTTTAAATTCCGAAGATTTCCTTTTTTCTGAAATTAGTTTTCTCTGAATTACTTGTTTTTCCGAAAATCTTAAGTTTCTCCGAAGAATTTGTGTATTCCGAAAACATACTCTTTTTCTGAAATTATCTAGTTTTCCGAAAAAGAGCAAAACTCCGAAAAAGTTAAAAATTCGAAAAAGTGAAAACTCCGAAAAAGAAACTCTAAAGAATTGTCCGAAGAAAGATAGACATTCCGAAGATACAAAACATTCCGAAAAAAACTCTAAAAAAAGAAAACTCCGAAGAAATAAACATTTCGAAGATACATCTAAATTCCGAAAATATTGACCAGCCTACCTGCCTGCTTAGGTAACTTTGGCGCCAAATTGAGCTACTAGGCTGCTAGCTTGAGCTAGCTGTCTGCTAGCTTGTTTATTTATTATATTGTATCGTAATTGTTTAGTTTAATCTGAAAGTTGTTCCGATTTTATTTCTGAAAGTCACTTACTTTTAGTTGTATTTTTCGTCATTTTTTAGTATTATTAATTTTTCGAAAAGTTTAAGTTTTATCTTTTATTTAGAGCCCGCTTTAGCTTTTGTCTCGTTTAGTTTTAAAGTACCCTCTTAATTTTATTTTCTCCTTTTTCATTAGGTTAATTTTAATTTTCAGTCGAAAGTTAATTTCTTCGTTTAGTTTTATTTTTATTAATTGTTTTGTTTTAATTTACGTTTTATTATATGTTTCGCTCCTTTATTATTAGTTAATTGTTTTTGGCTTATTTTTATTACGTTTTGCTTTTACCTTTTAAGTAGAAATAGAAAACCAAACTTCGTTTTTCGTTACCAAAACGATGGAGTCACACGTTTAACCGGAAATCAATTCGTTAAGACACCGAGAACGAACAAAGATATAATTTTTAATCTAGTAAAATATCAGTTATTAAACACCCTTGGGGAAAGACTGGAGATGGAAAAGAGGTGGATGTCAGGCATTATAGATCAATGATTGGATCATTGATGTATCTTACAGCTTCTAGACCTGACATCATGTTTGCTGTGTGTGCATGTGCACGCCATCAGGTGACTCCCAAAGAGTATCATCTTCATGTTGTCAAAAGGATCTTTAGGTACCTTAGGTGCTATCCTTCTAGGATTATGGTATCAAAAGGATTCTCCATTAGAGCTTATTGGTTATTCAGACAGTGATTATGGAGGTGATAAGTTTGATAGCAAATCCACAACTGGTGGATGCCAATTTCTTAGGAGCAGAATGATATCTTGGTAATGCAAGAAACAAACAGTGGTGGCCAACTCTACAACTCAAGCAGAATATGTAGCTGCAGTTGCTTGTTGTGGACAAGTTCTATGGATTCAGAACCAACTGTTGGATTATGGGTATAATTTTATGCATACCAAGATTTTTATAGATAATAATAGTACATTATGCATTATTAAGAATCTTGTACATCATTCTAAAACAAAACACATAGAAATTTGACATCATTTTATAAGAGATTGTTTTGAAAAAGGTTTAATACAACCAGATAAGGTTGACACTGAAGAAATTGTGGCAGATTTGTTAACTAAACCTTTTGATGCTGGGAGGTTTCAGTACTTGGTAACAAGTATTGGAATGATCAATCTTACCTAAAATGTGTTTTTGCAACTTATTGTAAAAGTATGTACATGATATGCACTGTTATTGGTCTTTGTACAAAATTAGGTTTTCCACTTTATTTTTTTGACGCTGACAAATGTTATTTTAACGCTGATAAGTGTTAAAATGGACGCTGACAACAATATGTTAGTTTTGTGGTTTTTGATCTAATTATGCAGGCATTATGAGCACTGTACAAATGGATACAAAGTTGCTTATGGATCTTGGGAGCTTACTAGAAGTGTGTTCAATTTTATGGATGATGGTTGGAATGTTTACATTCCTATCTTGACATAAATTTTTATTACATATTTTATTTTTGGCAACTTTGTGTATCATAGTTTAAGGGGAGGTTTAGGAAACCTTTAGGATTTTTGGGTATTCTTAAAATACTCTCATCACAATTCTAGATTGTGTCCACTGGTGAGTACGAGTTAGTTTTCTAAATCGTGAGGCACTGTAGCATGCAAAGTTGATATACTATGCACGCTGCCAAGACTTTTTGGCCTAGAATTGGATTTGGTAGGTTGGGAGACATGGGTACGTTTTTATTGGGCTTACCTGGGAAGTTACAAGGGATTTATATGAGATAACTTCATTGTTAAGAACTTTGGTTAGCAAGGGACACTTGAGGGCAATTATGTCTATCTTGCTTAAGCAAGTGTGCATGATTGGACAGTGCTTGCCACCCTATAGTGATTTTCAGTCTATGAGTTATCTTCACTAGGATAAATTACTTTGTTAAGGTACTTTTTCTTTTTAATTATTTTTATTTTTTAAACGCTGACATTTTTCTTTCCAAGCGCTGATAAGACCAATTTTAACGCTGACACGGCAAATTTCCAACGTTGACAAGAATATAGCCGTTGGGCGCTGATACGATATTTTTTACCGTTAATAAACATTGTGTCCTACCCAGTTGTTATTTTTGTCGAAAATATGGGCCGTAATTTTAGGAGTTGGTAACTTTTTATTAATGTTTGAGATAAGTTATATATTTTCAAGATTTTCATTATTATTTTTTGAATATAACTGCCTCACATTTTGATCAATCACATATTTTCACCTCTCCTATATATTTGTCTCATTTCTTTTAAACATGGTAACTGCTTCTTCTTGTCTAACTAAAATTTCTCAAACCTTCGTCTTCCATAACTTTTATCACATCTTTCTTAAATCACCAATGGCACCTAAGTTTAAACCTACAGATTTGGAATTGGGGTTCAGGAGTCAACACAACATGGTAGCTTATTTGCAAGCTGATAATGCTCTGTTTCCCCAATATACTCGGATTGTTGAGTATTTGAATGCGTCCCCATTAAGGTATGCACTTTCACATACTCCTCTTATCCCTATCACACACATTAAACAGTTTTGGAACACTATAAGATCCTCAACACTTAATGAAGTGACTACATTGACTGCTATTGTATTGGGAGTTCCATGGGTGGTTACTGAAGCTTTGGTTCGCCAAGCTTTGCATCTTAATGATGCAGATGGTATAACCACCCAACCCATTGCAGAGCTAGAGCAAGGACTCCAAGCCTTGGGTTATCCTTTGCCTGAAGAAGGCCATTTAAACAAATATACAAAACATCAATTTCCCCCAGCTTGGAAGTACCTAATACATGTTATTCTTCAATGTTTGAGTCCCAAATGCTCTGCACACAATGAAATCAACCGATCCATTGGGAGTTCCATTGTGTGTATTGCAACTAGGCAAAAGTATAACTTTTCAAAAATGATTTTTGATGGCATATGTCATAATAAGGGTAACAAGATGACTCTTGCTTACCCTAGGTTTTTGCAAATGGTTTTTGATATACAAGAATATTGTAATAGGGATCATAATGACTTTTATATGATCCCTGTTCAAAAGAAAGCAATTTTGGGAAGATGAACACTGAACCTTATAGAGACTTACCCCTTACCCAAGCTATGCTTACTGTTATTGACGCAGCAAACCCTCAACCTCACCTACAACCTCAACCAGACCCACAACCTCCATCACCCCAACAAATGGAAATTGATCAAGAACAACTCAAAGCTGACACTTCAAATGTTGGCGTTGACACTACATATCCAGACGCTGACACCACTTTACCACAAACCCAAACACCCTTTAACCTTCAAACAGACCCTTAATCCACTTCCTCTTCTACACCCCAGACTATAGGTTGGAAAAACACCAAAGGACTACTAGAGTGTTTTCCTCTAGTAGTCCTAGCCATGTAGCAGAGAGAACCACCACCATAAGTGTGGTTGGTGACATAGGTGGGGCTGGGACTATTGGTTCTAGCTTAGATGCAGGCCAAGACAGTCCTAACATCATTAAGACCCCATCCATGCCTCATGAATCTACTTTGGGAGGTCAAATTCCCATTCTAGAGGAGTGAAAATTGGAACCTTACACCATTTTGGAATTGACGGCGGTCTGCATTAGCTTGCAAAAGCAAAATGCAGACCTTGTACAGATTGTCAATTCACAAGGCCTTGAACTCAAGCAATTGAGGGAGAGGATAGTTATTTTGGAGAGTGCTAACACTAGGCGTAGGGAGGAGGATTCTTCCAAAGGGGAGGATGAACAGGTCCATATGAGTGACAAAGGCTTACAAGAAGGTACTTCTTTTGGTGATTCTTTGGGTTTTGCTGAGGCTCTTACAGATTTGAAGAGGCAACCAGGTTTTGATGCTTCATTAGTTACTCCTACAAAGTTGTCTTTTACTGAAATGATGAAGCAGTTCACAGAGTCAGCCGCTGACAAGAGTAAATTAAGCGTTGACACTCATAGTTTGGACGCTGAGAGACTTGTAGGCATAGTTGGTGTATCCCAACCATCAGCTATCATTAAGGATGTCTCTACACAGGTACCACCAACTACTTTATCAACCATTGGAGCAAAAGAAAAGGGTAAAGCAATCTTGGTGGAAGTTGAGAAGCCAAAGAAGAATGAAGCCCAGATTCAGTTTGATCAAGCTTTGACTGCACAACTGCCAGAAAAGGACTGGGCTACTACTATAGAGATAGAAAAAGGTGGTAGTGATGATGAAAGTTCAGATTCTAGTGTTATGATCATTAAAGATCCAAATAGGATGGAATATGGAGATTAGTTAGCTAAGGAAAGACTTGAGGAGCTGAAGATGCAGGTAGATTATAATATGCCTGAAGTAGCAAGAATGTACGTTGCATGGGAGAATAAGGTTATGGAGAATCCAAACATGACGATTTCTGATCAAATTTGGGGTTTGGAGATTCTGCTAAGAGTTCAACGAGATTGCAAGATAATCTTAAAGTATAAGGTTAGCAAGGTTCTTTCACAGACTAATAAAGATAGAAGGGAGCTCTACTATATGCTTCTCAGATGTCATCACGGGGGTTGGACTTTCAAGAAATTGCAGAAGTTGTCCTTTGATGAATTGGAGTTTCGTACCTATCCTATTTGGGCACGTGTTTAAGTGAGAATACTATCAGACTCCTTTCTGATGAAAGAAAGGAGGAAATTGAAGAATAAATGCATATCCAAAAGGCTTCAATTGCACCAAGGCCAGTGAAGAAGGGACTTCCTATTGAGTTCCCAGCTTTGGATAGAGTGAATCCTAGTAAAGCAGTTATTAGAAGGAACATTAAGCTATCACCATTGGAAGCTTCACATGTTGCAGAGGTATTACCTTTTGATTACAGAAACCCTATAGTTAACTATGATGAAGATGCAAGTGGGTTATGGATGATCACCAGATATGGAAAGAAGCTACATACTTTTACTTCTTTCATCTATTTGTTTACAAGCCTGGATAGAGAAGACTTGGTAGATCTTTGGGGATTGATGAAGGCCAAGTATGAGGCTGAAGCACCTACTTCAGTCAATGGAATAAAGATTTGGTCCACATTCAAGAGAATGAATGAGCCAAATGATGCAGATCCAATATGGTTGGATTTGGATGATATCTGTAACACCCCATTTTGATAAATGGAATGACACGCGTGCTTATGGCGTGTCATCAAAGCATACAAGGATAAATGTAATAAACATTACATGACCATAAAGGAAATACCGGAAACAAACATCGGTACCCCAAAGTAAAGCTCATCACACACAAACATAAGTACTGTAATGAAAAGGACTAAACAATGTCAATAGAAATGAGTATCAAAGTATGAAGAAATGCATAAAGTAATGAAGGCTAGGAAGCTTCCAGTCCATATGCACGTACGCTTAAAGTCTACGAGCGTCCCTGAGTACCTGCCGTTTTGGGATTATGAAAGGAAAACGGCTGAGCATAACGCTCAGTGCACGGATATACAAGTATAGCATGAATAATATAAGCATATAAGCATAAAGCAGCGGAAATATCTAAGTCCTGGAAAACCTGGTATAACTTAGTAAAACTGGTTTTATAGTTTGAAAAGCCTTATGTTTATCTTATAAAAAATGTTTAACATGTTTACCATTAGCAAATATAGGTCAGGAAATATCAACGTGCATGAATACTCGGAGGGGTGACCTCGTCATGCAATTAGAGGGGCTGCCTCTAATTAATATAAGTTTTTTGGTAGGAGGGATCAGCTCCTTGTGAAGGATGCAAGGCACACACCACATTCACTCGAATAATCTGTAAAAACATGTAACCTAGGATGCACCCATACGCCCCACATGATAATAATAATATGGCCAAAAGCTGAAGGGACGCCACGAGCTATCACTCCGCCATGGTGAAGTCATAACAATGGTGCCTCCATTGTTATGGTTATGGTACCTTCATAACTAGGTGAAACTGGTCATGCATGTATATGGCTTTAGGTATCTAATTAAACATAAGCAATTCAAAAACATATAAAACATATACTGGGAAAACAGTTGGCTACATACGGGGAAATCCTAATAAGGAAAGAATGTCCATACTGAAAGGACGGAGAATCCTTACCTTGTATCCAGTGAACGAAGAAGACGAACGGAAGAGAGTCCTACTTCGATCTCACTAATGCTACATAGATAATATACGTGTATAAGTATTCTGACTACTGTATACGTAACTGGTTTTATATCATGTCTTAGCTTGTTTTATATGTCCATGTCTTGTTTTACTGTTTTTAACGTTATGTTGTGTTTATCATGTATTCTATCTATTAAGTATTATTTGTATTTCTTGTATTATTATACTTGTTGTGTAATAATAAGTAACTTTCTAAAAAATAGCAGGTTTTCTAAAATAGAAAGTTTCCAAAAATAGAAAGTTTCCGAAAATAGAAAGTTTCCAAAAATAGAAAGTTTCCAAAAATAGATTTACTGCTTAAAATAGATAAGTTCCTAAAAATAGAAAGTTTCCATAAATAGATTAGCTGCTTAAAATAAATAAGTTTCTAAAATAAGAAAGTTTCTATAAATAGAATTAAGCTGATTTATTAAGCTAATAAGATAAGCTTAAGTTTTACTGATTAATATTCTAAGTCATGTGATTAAATAGTGTGGTTTATTAATTATTACATGCAAATTAAATAAACTATATGTTATATGATTTAATTAAATATAGCATGATTTAATTAAATAAAGTGTAAATAATACTTAGGTTAAAACATGTATTAATATCTATTATTAATATAACCTAAAGTCATGGAAATTAATTAATTATAAGTCATGTTTTTAATAATTAATTAATACTTTAGTCTAAAATTTCATGATTTAAATACTTAGGTTAAAGTCATGTATTATAAATAATAATAATTTACCTAAGTCATGTCTAAATTAAATTAATTATATAACATGGTAAATTAATTTAATCAATCTAGTAATTAAATAAACTTGTAAAATAATTAAAATTGTAAAATTAATTAAGTCGTGAACCGTGTTCGTGAACCCGTGAACTGGACCCGTGAATCAGCCAAACAAACGCACCCTTAACAGTGGCAAACCGCCACCGGTTTAAACCGGTGGTGCGTGTGGTGTTTCACCCGAGACCCCAATGACCACCAAGGCTAACCCCGACATGCGTCAGGGTCCCTTGGTTCCTCTCGGCCGAGCCTCTCAAACCAAACCGAGACCTTGTGGTTTCGGTTGGTGGTTATCATACAACCACCGAAAGCCTTGCTCTCGGTTTACCCATTAGCCGAACCAAAACACCCCTTAAACCCTATGTTTTTAATACCCTCTTGATTAGATCTACATGTTTATTAACTTGTTTTAATAACCCCATTATTTCATGTGTTTAGATCTAATAAACAATTAAAAGAAAAGGTTTAAGAAGATTACCGATTCGTGGATCAAAAGGAAATTACTAACACGAACAACCTTGCAATAAATTGGATCTACCAAAATCAACAAACACCTCCTTATGGTGGTGTATAGGCGGCGGCTACAAGGAAGAAAATGAGGAGCAGGGTTTTTGATTTTCTAACTATTCTGTAATATGAAAATCTCCTTTCCTTCTTTTTCCTTTTTGTTAAATTTTAAGGTGGGCTTGGCCCACCCCTTGTTCTATGCCGCGGGTATGTGGGCCCCACATGGGGAAACCCGTTGTTTTCCCGTGTTCTATTTATTTACGTGTTATCGTGTCGTGTTTACGTGATTTAATTATTGTTCGTTCGTGCCGTAAAATATATTTATACGTAACAGTAATAAATATACGTAAATACATAATATTAGGTTCGTGATTATTTACGTTCATGATTGTCATGTTTGTGATTATAATTATTGTTGATAATAATTATCGTGCCTTGATGCGTAATAAATACTTATCGTGTAATAACACGTACGTAATACTTGTAAATTCCTATTCGTGAAACGTAAACATGCTAAATAAGGAACGTTCTAATCATGTACGTACGATCATAAGGGTACTATTCATGGTAAAAGCATGCGGGTTTTACAATATCAGTGGTCTTCAATGGCGTCTACATTCAGCAGCTGGTGTTTACCATTTGAGTACTTCAAAGTTTTCAGAATATCTTCTTGTGGATGCTGAATATCCTATGTCCAAGTAAGTTTTGAAGCAGATGGTGTTAACACAGCTGGAAACACAAGTGATGTTGGCAAAGATTTAATTAGGTTTATTTATTATCTAATTAACAAGTGATCTGTAAATTCTCCTTGTACTTAGTTTTTATTCAGAAACTTGATTACTAGAGTAGATATCAAGTGTAGGGGAGGATTGTTGGGAATAAAATGAGCCAAGACACTAAAACGCTAACAAGAGTTATTTGGGCGTTGATATGAAGAAATCAAGCGTTGACAGATCAAGCGTTGACAAGAAGTAGTCAAGCGCTGATAAGAAGAAGTCCAACCACTGATAGGAAAACTTAGTCAACACGTTTGATATTTGAAGAAAAGATATACTCAAATATTGTATTTTCTATATTTATCTTTTCCTAAAATAGTTGATAGGTTATCCATTGTACACGACTTCTTATGTTATAAAAGGAGGTCGTAGGGTTTATAATAGATACATATTATTATTCAGTATTCGACTTTCATTGTAATCAAGTTTGTTCCATTAATCAAAAGTGAAAGTTTGTTTTACTTGTTTTGTTTGTTCTTCATTCAAGTATTAATTCCGCATAATACTTGAATTGTTCATACAACAAAGTTTCTCTAAGTGTTTAACCTGATTTAATCTCGTTAACACAAAGCTAATCAATCTAAGTTTGGGATCAACAAAAACCTTTTCTTCCAATTTGTGAAATTTGCCACTTCTAGGACAGGAGACCATTTAATGTGTCGCCCCTATATTCTAGAGTTTGTGGTACAACCTGAACCATGTTTGGATCTTGATTTCAAAATCTTTATGAGCTGTTTTATAAAAAATAATGAAGGTTTTATAAATTAAACTGTTCTGATACCACTTGTTGATCCCTTTTAACTTAAATATACTTATCGACCTTAAGTATTGTCTCGTATCATGGATTAAAGTCAGTTCTTTTAACAAGGTAATACCAATTCGAATAAGTAAAACAACAATAGCAAAATACTTTTCATCGTATAAAGATTGATTAAAAACTTAAGAAAGAATCTATGACACACTTTGCTTGTGGAATAGAAAAGTGGTTGAATGAAAATATTTGAATGATCTCCTCTATTTAAACTACAAACCAAGGTTATGAGTTTAAGTCTCGACCCTAATGTTCATCAACAGGATGGTTTGGTTGATGTTTGGAGTGAAGTCGCTCTTGGAAGTGTTCAGACTTTAGAATACAAGAGATGAGTTCTTCACTCCCAACTATGTTCCTTTTATAGGCAACATATTAGGGTTTACAAATGGCACTACTTCCAACGTGTTGTTCATCCAAAGGGTGGTTGAATGTCCTATGTGATAGACAGTACTTAGTTGTATCTATAAAGTAGGACACAGAATAAAGGTTGTACTTATATTTAACTTTACAAGCAACCTTATTCCGAATGAGATTTGCTTTATCGTTTGACTTAAAGCATATCTTTTTCCCGCCTTTGTAAACCTTTAGGATGACAGAAGTATCTTCAGCATCCAAGACTAGATCGACATCGTTCAATATGGAATTGTCAAACCATACTAATATAAAACTCTTCTTTAGGGATGATCTTCAGAAATTGGATCGCCTAGTTGCTGAAGTGAAGACTTCTTATCTTTAAAGTAATTTGGAAGTGTTAAAGCTGAACTGTCTTCAACCAGACTTTCTTCAGTACGAATCTTCGTTCCTCTGGGTTTGCTTCTGCAGAACCACCTTTCTGTTGAGCACTTAACACTTAGGGGATTTTATGTTCAAATCCTAAAGTTGCTTCAGGGTCAGTAAATACTAACCCAACATAAAATACCATCTATGACTTACGTACATCCCAACAGTGCCGCGCTATCTCGGACTTTTGACATCCATGAGCGCTCCGTCGTTTACGAACTCTTGAGTCGATCAGTGGCTCGTGACCTTTAGAGCCGATCCTTGACGCTAGGTCTCTTAAGACGGTCTTTAACACTATGTCCCTTCCTAGGTTCGGGAGAGTTGTTGCGAAGATCTTTTTCCAACAAAAGTTGAGGGGATTTTTCAGTCCATGCATCCTTGATGGGAGTGAGGCCAAAGTGAAGGTGTTCCATAACTTCCTCTCGCTTCTCCTCCCTTATTTTTCATCATGATAAGAAGAAGAGCGTCATAGTTTATGAACCCCTCAAGATCCAGACCAACTGGCTGATATAGTTCGTCCTCTATTCGCTACTCTTGTTGCGGGGGTACCACCTGTTATAGCGATGCCACATATTGTGGTGGTACCACCTGCTGAGGCAGTGTACCTGTTGTGGCGGTGCCATTTGTGATGCTACCTGTTGTGGTTGCTTCCCTCCGGTGTTTCAGATGGTTGAAACCGCAGGAGTGACTTTCGTATTGAAGTTCTCTTTTCTGCCAACGATTGAAGTGGATGGGACTAGTGGAACATCAAACTGAGGTCCTTTTTTCCCGATTGATCATGCTAGTGAGACGATCCAGGTGTTGTTTAGTTACTGTAGAAATTTATTATTGTAGAGTCTCATAGATGGCGTCAACTTGTTGATATAAAAGTTGGATTCAACATGTTTAACCCAAATTAGGAGTGATTTAGGTGTGTGGGGCTTCGGAGCCCGCACCAAGTGAATTTAATGCGGACCATGCATTAGGAAAAAACATCGTTGAACTTATCGTGGGATTTTCTCTAATGATTAACGTCCGACGTGAGAGTTGTGACACCCCCAAATTGAGTCAAATGCAGCGAAAATAATATTTGGGTGTCACGTAAGTGGATCAACAGCAGACAGAATATAGAGCAACAGATAAAAGATTATCCTTACATTTATTACATGATTGAAAGTGCAAATAGTATTACAGTAGTCTTTAACATTGTATGAAAGTTTGAATTATTCCCAATTTATAAAACCCCAGATGAGCTCTATAAATGCAGCCTATCATGATGCTTGAATCCATGCACACCACTACCTGCTTCAGTTTCCTGAGAAAACATGCTTAGAGAGTCAACATAAAGTTGGTGAATTCACAAGTTTAATTAAAATAAGTTTGGACATTAAATATTCACTGAAGTAGTAATGCACAAAGCATCAATACTTTAAAAGTAATTACATTTCCATATTGCCCGAAACTGAAACTTGACAGTTAAGTCCTTAACAAATAAGGAGCCTTCGCCTTATCTTTATCAAGGCACCCATAACAAAAATAAGTTCTGACATGTGAAACATCTGTTGTCCTGGCCTAGGCACAGTGAGCATGACTCACCCAGATGGGGACGGTCAATCCCAAATAGATCTATTTATAACATTCAGGTAATTCAATAATTCTAACAGTTTCGGATGCACGGGTCATGCGGGTTCATCTACAATAGGCAATGTAATCAAAAGTTTCACAGTTCGATCCATGTCCATGAAATAAAATATGTTGCATGCTTGGTTTAAAAATGCGTTTTGCGATCCATTGCGCAAAAGGTCCCAAAAGCTATTGCGTAATGCGTGATGCGATTGCGAGCGCAATTTGGATGTTATGCGTTTAGTATAAAATAAAGTAAAAAAATTATTCAGAAATAGTATAGTCTACCAAGTTCGAAGTATGTGAAATAAAGTTACAAAATAAATTACTAAGATATTGAGATTCGTCCTATAATCCCTTTGTAACACAAATAAGTCAAAAGTAAAGCTTGAAAAAAAACACTTAGTAAACGCAAGGTACTATATTTTCGTTATTGTGTTTGTTTTAGATGTTTTTTAACAAGTTTTATCCTCAACGATCCATTAAAATACGTAGGTATCTTTTATATGCTTAAAATTTGACAAAATGACAAACGTACTAGATTGCGACAATTGCTACCATTGCTAGTATTACATAAATGCGGTAAATTGCGGTTTAATGCGAACGCAATCTGGGATGGCAATGCATTAGGCACCTCGTTGCGAAATTTTAAATGCAATGCATTAATGCGTGCAATTTACGCAATGATGCGCGCATTTTTAAACCAAGGTTGCATGTTTTCTTCCCCATTAAAAGGTTTAAAAGTTTGTCAATATATAAAGTGGGGCCATGAACTCACCTCAGTAGTACATCAATAAGTCAGTGGATAAATCTGATAAGGATGCTCACGATACAATCAACGACCTAAATAATTCTAAGGTCTCAGTAAATGCATAACATAATGCATAAAAGTTCCAGAATAAATCTGTACATGCTTAAACTGGTTTTAAGCATTTTATTACAATACTTGTATTTTGTTCATCGTTGTACAAGTTCTAATAGTATTTATTTTAAGCATAAAATAAATAATAAGGTTTAATTAATTAATTCATTTAATTAATATTTTGTACTTACGTTGGTTATAAAGCACTTTAAATATTTATATCGGATAGTTTTATATACCTTAAAGTGATAGGAAATAAATATAATTATTTTATAAGTTAATCATTTTTAATTTATATTCAATATATAAATAAGGTTTATAAATGTATAACATTTTATTTAAAATCCATGTTTACATAAAGTTTAGGGTAAATGCTACAAAATAGCAACATACTCTTCATTTTGTTCAAATATGGCAAATGTACTATTTTATGTACTCAGTTGCCCAATGTACATTCAAATATGACTATGTTATGACCAATATGACAATGAAATGATTAAAATACCCTTATAAATGACTAAAATACCCTTTTATATTTTTTTCATTTCTTATTCTTTTATCCCATATGTTTTTTGGCTGAGCTGGTTGGGATTTACAAAATCACCACAATCTTAGTTTGTTCATTTTAGGCTAATCCATTGCTTCAAATTGCGTCATACAGTTAATTTTATCCCGAAAAAACTTAAACTCATTAAAACTAAACAAAAACCATTATTCAGAACACAAAAACAACCAAAACCCACAAATGTTTTTTAAAAAAAAGTGAATTTTTTCATTGAGGAATTTGATCAAACAGTTGGTATACACCCACTTTTATCCCAAAAAAACTCACACCCATAAAAATCAAACAAAAACCCATTATAATTAAGCAAAAACCCATCACAAATATATAATTGCTGGCACTATGAAATAGAGGTTCATACCCTTGGCACAGACCAATGGAGAAGTTTAGAACTCCCCAAATACCTCGAAAGAATGCACCACGACCACGGGATATTTATCAAGGGCCGTGTTTATTGGATTCTTGATCATGAACAACTATTTTCTTTTGATCTAGAGAACGAGTCATTTCAACTATTTCCATTCCCTCCTCTCCCTAATGGTGGCAACTGGATTCATGGATTCCAATATCTAGCAGTTCTAGCTAAAAGGTTGCCTCTGTCTATTTTTTATGACTAGTTTTGAATTCGGTATTTGGTTGATGAAGGAACATGGCATTGAGAAACATTGGCAGATTGAAACTTTCAATAACCATTGTGGTTCTTTAGATCTGTATAACTTGTATCCTACATGTCTCGTTGATGGTTTAAATGGTAGAAGTATTTTGATGTGCAACTTCTGTGAACCTGACCAATACCAAGAACACGACGACGGCCGACGCCACCGGAGGGCACTGTGTCTTGAGACAGGTAGAAGTGAATTGCACGTTTAGGAACACTACAATAGTTTATTGATAATGAAAAATTTATAAGGGTATTTTAGTCATTTCATTGTTATATTGGTCATAATATAGTCAAATTTGAATGTACATTGGGCAAATGAGTACATAAAATAGTACATTTGCCATATTTGAACAAAATGAAGAGTACGTGGCTATTTTATAGTATTTACCCTAAAGTTTATATTTACTAAATTATAAGTTTGGAAAAATAACAATTGTTACGTTTATTTAAGTTTTACGTTTTAAATAACGGTTTAAATATATAGGATTTTAAGGTTCGTAATACTTTGTATAAAATACGTTTTAGTCCTTTTAATTAAATAAATACCCGTGGTTAAATTACTTTTATACCCTTAGGGTTTCTAAATCTTTCAATAATTATAGTTTTGGTCCCTCCCTAGTTACACGTGTAACTAGGGTTTCTTTAAGTTTCCATAAATGGCAAAAATAGTCCCTAAAGTATACGGCTCATTTTAAGGTTTATTAAAGTTTCGTAACTTGGCAATTTTAGTCCTCTAACTTGCGGTTTATAATTAAGTCTAATACAAGTTACACTATTGCCCCCTAGGGCTTGTATATGTTTCGTCAATAGGCAGGAATAAACCCTAGGGTTACCTTAGGGCTTAACTAAGTTTAGTATCTTGGCACATTTGGTCCCTAATGTTTATATTAAGTCTCGGCTAGTGTCTAAAATAATCCCTAAGTTTTCTAAAGTTTACACAACTTACCCTAACATTATATTAATCTCTTTTTAGTCCTTTTTAACACTATTAAGTTTCGGATATGTTCAAAACACACCCTTAAACTCTCGGCAATAATTAAAAGTGATCCAAAAGTTTATGTTTTTGAAATATAAGTTTCTACACTTATTTATTTAGATCCCTTTTACTTTATAAATTTATAAATCCAACTCAAAAGTTTATAATTGTTATATTTAATCCAAAAATTTAGTAGATCTATTATTTAAATCCAAAACAATTATAGATTTATATTTTCAACATGAAACTTTATAAATTTATATTTTTGACACTAAAAGTTTTATAAAAACATTTATTTAGTGAAAATGATTATTTATTAAGACAAATTATTATAGTGAGCTTAAACTAATCTTATGAGGCATAATAGTGATCTTAACATTTTTGGGCACCTAAAAACATAAATCTAATGTTTCTAGTTATATCTAAACATTACAAGATTACCCAAAATAATATTATGAGCTTAATAGCTCACGTCCAAAATACGTGCGTGGTTAGGTTTTCATAGTTTTTCAAGTTAAACAAGATCATGTTGATGTGTTCTTCAAGGTTGTCAAGTTTTTACATCATTTTATGTTATACTAAAAATCAAGCCGTGAGTTTCATTAGGTTTTTAGGGTTTCATTACTTGTTTAAATGTTAACTTTACTAAGAATAACCATGTACACATTAATATGTATGAAAGTAAAGTATTAGAAAAGATAGGTTTTAACTTGGACTTACTTGTTTAGATAGGTTTAGGTGTAACACCCCCAGATTGGTCAAATGCAGCGGAATAATAGTTGGGGTGTTACTTGGGTGGATCGATAGCACATAGCATATAGAGCGATGATCATAAAGTCATTCAAATACATATTACATGAATTAATCGTACACATTGTATCTTGTTCAAAAGAAAACCACATTTATTGAAAAACAGAATTAAATATCCCAGCCCAATGGTCAACATGATGCTTTCCTATAATGCTGGAATCCAATGCATGAACCTGCTTACTTTCCTGAGAAAACATGAAAGTAAAAATGTGGGGGTCAACACGAGGTTGGTGAATTCACAGGTTTAATTAAATAAAGTATTAATATGCAAAGCATCACGAAGGTAGCAGGACATCACAGCCCAATACTACAGTAGTTCCTACTGCCCTGTAATAGAAGCTAGACATGATTTTCAGTACGCCCATTGGGTCTATCCTGATGTTTGTTTCCCTTAATCCGACAATGACATAAACCTGCTGCTCGGCCTAAGCATCACGTGACAGCTGATCACGACAGGCCGGGTGTTGTCAACACCCGAATAGTACTATCCATACATTTCGCGCTACACTATTAACTATTACAGTCCACGGGAATGGGGTACAGTAGGCAATAAGTTGTTGTTGTCTGTGCATGCTTGCATAAAAATAAAAGTTGACATGTTTTCTCCCCCAGTTATAAAACAGTAAAGATGGGGCCATGAACTCACCTTAGTGATAATGTGGTAGTGAAGATGATGTCACAGTATAGTCACGTACTGGAGAAATTACCTAAGTAATTTGAATGTCTCAGTGAATGTAGAAATAATTATGCATGACAATGGTGCATATGAAAAATGTATGATCACAGTTTATAGTTTGATACGTTGGCTTAATTTATTCATAATAAATTAAGGATGTGTTTATATATATTGTTTTCAAGGAAATAATATATGTTAATGTACGAGTCTATGTTTAAGGAAAAAGGTATGGTAAATTAAATAAATCCACATGTTTTATTTAATTTAAAATGAAGAATAAACTTTATTCTTTAATATGATTTTAAGGTTTCACAAAAGAGATGGTTAAACGATTTCGTTAATATCGCATAGTTGTAATTTAATTAAAATAACTCGTGTTATGATAACCCTTTTTAAATAATTAAATTGGGATTACACTTGTAAATAAATATACGGTTTAGAAATCATATATATTTTCATTCGTTATAGTTATTACATCGTTAGTCCTTGTTGGTTATCCCGTTTAATAAAAACGCCCCTAGGGCTTGATAAACTTTTGGGAAATGGCAAAATACCCCCCTCCACTCCCACGGCATAAAAATAAATGGGATTAGGGTTTGGTTAAAGTTTCAAAAATGACACAAATGGTCCTTGTATTTTATTATTACACGCGGTTTGATTTTTGGTACCCTTTAGTTTCAAAAACACCATAACCGGCCCTTGTATTTTATATAAGTCACGAAAATGATTTAAGATTTCTATTGTTTCTCAAAACTTGCCATGTCTTTTAGAACTTGTCATAAATGGCCCAAAAAGTCACTTGTTAAAATCAAATGGGCTAAAATGGCCCATAAGGTCTCGGTTTGTGTAAGTTTAAGCTTAATGGGCTTAAATGGCCCAACAAGGGTCACGGTTCATTTTATTTAGGTTTTACCAAAGTTAATAAATGTTACCGAGTGGTAAAATAGTAAATAAGGTTGCAATTTTAATACTTCCACTTTGGGTCCAATCTTTCACCATATTTACAAAACCGGCACGAAAAGTTAATCACTTATTTCCTTTAATGGGCTACACGACCCATTTAACATTCGGCTAGGGTAAAAGGTTTGGGCTTGGTTAAAACTTGGTGGTAACTTAGTAAAAATTAGTTTTCTCACTAATGGGCTTATGAATTTCTATATGGGCTTATTTAAATCCGGCTTATATTAATTTTATTACCACTAGGCTTTAAGTATTCGGCTTATATTTATGTCCTCATGTTATCAAGTTAGCTTATATTTTTATTCCCCTAGCTTATATAGTTTCGGCTTATATTAAAATTACACATGGGCTTATATTTATCTTACTTTTAAGCTTATATAGCTTTGAAGGCTTGTGGGCTTATTTTAATTTCATTATGTTTTCAAGTTAGCTCATTTTTCTAAAGGGATACTCGGCTAAAAATGACTTATAGATTAGAAAACTAGCTTAAAGCTTTCATTAGTACGCGGCTTATATAGGTTTTAAGGCAAGGAAAAATGCTAACGCACCTATAGATTCATATATATGTGTTTTCAAGGATTTAAAACGTAAGGCTTCCCAATTTTATTTATATACCGTGTGTTTATAAGTTACCTAGAGTGTGAGCATGAGCTTTTTACGTGTGCATGTACACATTCCTTATTATGTTTATCATAAAAATGCATGAAACGTGAAAGTGAATAAGGAAGTAGATGAGAAGTTCATGCTTACTTGTTTTGGAAAAATGTAGACGAAAAGAGATGAGAATGAGGCGGCTTATATAACACACGAGTCCTAGGAGTCTTCAATGCTTGATTTGGTTAGTAAATGTGATAGATTGGGGTTTGTTTAGTCTAGGTATGTTGTGAGGATTTTTGATCCGAGTGTTTTGTGGTGAGGGAGAGTAATGAGTGTCTAGGTGATACTTATTCAAAATGAAGCAAGTGAGGAGTGGTGTGGGAGTGATACACGGCAAGAGAGAAGGATTAGCAAAGATTTTGCTAGCTTGATTTGTACCAAGAAAGTACTAAACCTTAAATGTCCCAAAGATGTACAAGGTTGGTAGTGTCTACCGTGGCATTTGGGGTTCCAAGAAGGGAAAAGATGTGCAAGTAATAATGTTTTTAAGATTGTACAAAATGTGTGTATGGTGTGGGATGGTCACACGGCTCAAGGCAAGGAAACAAGAGGGATGTGTATTAGCTTCTTAATCATCCCTTAGTACATTCATAAATGCTAATTTTGTACATTTTACCCATTGTTTTAGGAGTGTAAAACCAAAACCGGCGGTTTTGGTAATTGCTAGGGAGGGAAAATCAAGTTTTGTGTTTTAAGTTTTAAAAATAAATGTTAAGTTATAAAGTTTGTAAGGTTTAAGTGAAATGTAATGTTAAGTTATAAAAGTTTGAGTGAATTGAAATGTTTTAGTGAAAAATGTTTGTTGTTATATATTTATATACGGGTATGAATGGGTTTGGGTTCGTTTTGCTTATTAGTCGGGTTAAATATATGTCAAATGATTTTTAAGTTATAGTAATGTGAGTAAGCCCGGGTTTTAAGTGTTCAAGTTACGTTTAGTGCCTTTGGTGAAAGAATGGTCCCTAGGTAGTTATATTAGTACGTTTACGTATAAAATATATTCATAGTATGATTTATTAAATAATCATATGTAAAAGTGATAGTTAGGGTTATCTGAAATCATTTACTGTGAATATATATATATATATATATATATATATATATATATATATATATATATATATATATATATATAAATTTAAATTCACCATTGCTTATATATTTATAAATAGGAAATTAGTCATATACTGTGATCATGACGTTGTTCTTGGAGAAAAATCAGTGGGATGCATGCAAGTGATCATATGTTTCAAAAGACTCAAAGTCCTTTATATTGGGTCACTGTATGATTACTGAAATATAATCATATGAATGTAGTCACACTTTTGTGATAAAAATGCATAGTCACAGTAAAATTGTGATATGATTGCTGTAATGTTAAAATGATGCATGCTTATGAAATGCATGGGATGGTTCAAATGATTCATGCAAAGAAGAATTGGTATAAAATATTTAGATATCATGAAGTGACGTACATAATGTTCACAAGTCAAAACCTGAAATTCTCAGGTTTTACAGCATAAACCCGTTATTTTAGCTTTGTCCTCAAAGCTTAAGGTGACGTCACTGCTTAGGTAAAAAGGTGTGGATACTTGGCTTTGAATGAATCTTCGTGTTCCCAAGTAAACTCAGGTCCTTTCCTAGAGTTCCATCGTATTTTAACTAACGGGATTTGGCTTCTCTTCAACCTCTTGACTTCTCTCTCCACAACTTCCACTGGTTCTTCTACAAATTGAAGCTTGTCATCGAAATGGACTCCGTCCAATGGCATTGCTAAAGGTTCATCTTAGTAGCACTTCTTCAAGTTTGAGACATGAAATGTAGGGTGTACTCGGCTTAACTGCTGAGGCAGTTCTAAACGGTAGGCAACCTCTCCAATTCTGGCAACCACTTTGAAGGGTCCTACGTATCGTGGATTTAGCTTTCCTCGTTTCCTAAACCGTACAACACCCTTCCAAGGTGACACCTTTAGCATAACACGGTCACCTACGGCAAATTCCATAGGTTTACGTTTCCTATCAGCATAACTCTTCTGTCTATCCTGGGCAGCCTGAATTCGTTGTTTGATGAGGGTGATCTTCTCAGTGGTCTCTTGAATTAGCTCGGGTCCTGTTAGCTGAAATTCTCCCACTTCTGCCCAGCATACTGGTGAGCGACATTTGCGGCCATAGAGGGCCTCAAATGGGGCTGCCTTAATACTGGCATGGTAACTGTTGTTGTAGGAGAATTCTACCAATGGGATGTGCTCGACCCATCCTTTTCCAAAGTCGATCACACATGCCCTCAGCATGTCTTCTAGTGTTTGGATTGTTCGTTCACTCTGCCCGTCTGTCTGTGGATGATATGCGGTACTCATATCCAGGTTTGTTCCCAACGCTCTTTGAAAAGCTTTCCAAAAGTTTGATGTAAACCTGCCATCTCTATCACAGATGATTGAGACTGGTATTCCATGTCTTGTCACGACTTCCTTCAAGTATATCCTGGCTAATCTGCTTAGAGAATCATTTTCCCTGATGGGTAGGAAATGGGCGGATTTTGTGAGGCGGTCTACGATTACCCAGATTGTATCGTATCCGTGAGATGATGTGGGAAGTTTGGTGATAAAATCCATGGTGATATTATCCCATTTCCATTTTGGTATGTCGGGTTGAACAAGTAACCCTGATGGTCGTTGATGTTCGATTTTTACTTTAGCACAAGTCAGACATTTCTTCACATAGGTGGCAATGTCGGCTTTCATGTTCGGCCACCAGTATAATCTTTTCACATCTTGATACATCTTTTCGGATCCGGGGTGTATGGAGTATTTGGATTTATGGGATTCGTGCATGATTACGTTTCTTAGGTCTCCATAACAGGGTAGCCAACTTCTTCCATGTAGGCATAATGTTCCATCTGCTCTCGCTTCCAACTTTTCCTTGCTTAGGTCCGTCCTAAGCATTCCTCCTATGTCTTCTTTTCCGATGTTCTCGGGCTTTTGTGCTTGAAGTTGAGCCTCTAATATCTGTTTGGGTAGGTCCAAACTAATGGTCATGACTAGGGCTCGAACTCTCATGGGAGGATCAGTTCCCTTTCGGCTTAGTGCATCGGCAACTACATTTGCTTTGCCTGGGTGGTATCTGATGTCACAGTCGTAGTCGCTGAGTAGTTCTATCCAACGACGTTGCCTCATATTTAATTCCTTCTGGTCTAGAATATGTTGCAAACTCTTGTGATCGGTGTGGACTGTGCATTTGGTACCGTATAGATAGTGCCTCCAGATTTTTAAGGCAAAAACCACGGATCCAAGCTCTAGATCATGGGTGGAGTAATTTTGCTCGTGTTTCTTCAGTTGCCTTGAAGCGTAAGCAATCACTTTCTGTCTCTGCATCAACACAGCTCCCAACCCTTTGTGTGATGCGTCACAGTAGACAACGAAGTCTTCGTTACCTTCTGGTAAAGATAGAATGGGTGCACTGCATAGTTTCTGCTTGATGGTCTGGAATGCAGCTTCTTCCTTTTCTCCCCATACAAACTTTATGCCTTTCTGAGTTAGTTTGGTCATTGGTTTAGCGATCTTAGAGAAGTCTTCGATAAATCGTCGGTAGTAACCGGCAAGTCCTAAGAATTGACTAATCTCCTTTGGAGATGTGGGAGATGTCCAATCTTTCACGGATTCGACTTTCGCCGGATCAACTTGGATTCCCTTGTCGTCAATTACATGACCAAGAAAGTGTACTTTTGGGATCCAAAAATCGCACTTTGAGAATTTTGCATACAACTTTTCTTCCTTGAGCAACTTTAGCACTTGAGCTAGATGTTCTCCGTGTTCTTGCTCATTCTTGGAATAGATGAGGATGTCGTCAATAAACACTATTACGAACTTATCCAGGTAGGGTCTGCATACTCGGTTCATAAGATCCATGAATATGGCTGGTGCATTGGTCAGTCCAAATGGCATGACTTGGAACTCATAATGACCATATCGTGTCCTGAAAGCTGTTTTTGGTATGTCTTCTTCTCTGACCCTCAATTGGTGATACCCAGATCGTAAGTCGATCTTGGAGTATATACTTGATCCTTGAAGTTGATCAAATAGGTCATCGATTCGTGGTAACGGGTAGCGGTTTTTCACAGTTAACTTATTCAGTTCTCTGTAATCGATACACATTCGGAATGAACCGTCTTTCTTTTTGACAAATAACACTGGGGCTCCCCAAGGTGAGGAACTGGGTCTTATGAAGCCTTTATCTGACAGTTCTTTGAGTTGTTCCGCGAGTTCTTTCATCTCGGTGGGTGCTAAACGGTAAGGTGCTTTAGCTACAGGTGCAGCTCCTGGCACCAAGTCTATTTGGAATTCCACTTGACGAGTCGGAGGTAATCCTGGCAAGTCGTCTGGAAAGACTTCGGGATAATCGCGGACGATGGGTACATCCTTGATCTGTTTCTCCTTAGGTTTCTCTTCCTGATCTGTTTTAGAAATATGTGCTAAAAAGATAGGGCATCCTTTTAGTAGATATTTCTGGGCTTGGGTGTACGAGATTACACTTAACCTAGTATCTGCTTTATCCGTATTTCCGTCTCCTCGGATAATTAGGTCAGTGCTTCCCCATGGGATGCGGACTAGTTTCTTGTCACACACAATGGTTGCATGGTACTTGGCTAACCAGTCCATACCAATGATGACGTCGAAACTACTGAGTTGTATGGGTATCAATTGGATATCAAATGGGTGGTTCTGAAGGTTTAGAGTACAGCCTCTTATGATGGTGTTTGTTTCTATGATTTTTCCGTCTGCTAGTTCAACTCTGTAGCAATTATCTAGTGGGGTTGGTAAAATGCCTAGCAAGCTACCAAATTCAGTGGATACGAAACTCCTATCGGCTCCCGTATCGAATAAAATATTTGCATAGCGATTATTTAGAAGGAACGTACCAGTAACTACATTGGAGTCGGGGTTGGTTCTGTTCTCTCCTATGACATAAACCCTGGCGGGTGCTCCGCCTTGACTTTCATTCTTACGCTTTGGACAGTCAGGTCTGATGTGTCCAATTTCTCCACAACCAAAGCAATGGATTTCCTTGCGAACCATGTTTCCACTGCCTGTGAGCTGGCGGTTTCCTTGGTATCCACTTCCACGGGAATTCTGTCTGTTGCCATTATGGGGCTTGTTGTTGGCACTGAAATTGTTTCTGTTGGTCGGGACATGTGCATTGCTCTGCTCGGGTCTTCTACATCCATTAGTGGAGTAGTGATGGAAATTGCACTTGGGGCATCTGGGTTTGTTTCCCACGTATAGCGGTGGTCCTGAGGAGATAGCACTGCAGATTTGACTTAAGCCTTTCCTCTTGGGCTGTTGAGTCTGAGGATGATGACGGTAGTTATCATCGACTTTCCTCTTGTGTTCTGCCTGCCTAGTCATATGATCACGACCACGTTTGTCCACTAGTTCTGTGGCAAACTCGATAGCACTCTCGATGGTAGTAGGTCGAGATGCAAGCACACTGTCATGAACAGAGTCGGGAAGTCCACTGACGTACTTCTCTATCTTATCCGCCGTTTTCGGGTACATGCGGGTACACATCAAGGTTAGCTCTTGGAATTTCTGGTTGTAGCTTGTGATATTGAAGTTGATGCACTTGAGATTCCACAATTCAATCTCCAGCTTTTTGATCTCGCTACGAGGACAGTATTTCATGGTGAGTTTTTCCTTCAATGCAGTCCATGTCATTCCATAGGCTCCATCGTGTCCGAGGGTAGCAACTTGTGAGTTCCACCATGTGAGTGCATGTTCCAAAAGAGTACAAGTGGCGAACTTCACTTTGTTCTCTTCGGTGCAGTCACTAATACGAAATACCGTCTCGGTCCTTTCAAACCATTGCATGAGCTCGACTACCCCTTCCTTGCCCTTGAAATAGCAGGGTTTGCATTTTAGGAAGTCAGGGTAAGTACATCCTCGAGCTTCGCGGTTGCGGTTATTAGAGTTTTCACTGTCTCCATGGGTTCCGCTGGGGCGGTTTTCCCTGGCAGCTAAGGCGTCAGTAATGCCTTGCTCAATCAGTACTCTGAGTTGTGCATCAGATATGGTTGTTGCAGGTGTTTCAGCGGCGTTTGGGCGTGCGCGTCTTGGTGGCATTTTCTATAAGAAAATTCCGAGATTCGTTAGTTGATAAAAGATGGTTATATTAAACTGCATGGGAAATGTCTATGCATAGAATTCACAACAAATTTAATAATCCGTTTAAGAGTTCATAATAATATAAATGTAACCAAACAAATGAACAGTAGCATATCATTCCTGTGAGCAATAATATAGTACAAGTACAACCGATCTAAGACAGGGTTATAGCAACCTGTCTGAAATAGTGGTACATATGTTTGTGATACAACCAAAAGATATCCTACCTACTAGGGTTAGGTACTACAAATACATCAGAAAAGGAAATACAATACAAAAGAGATAAATCATGAGAGCTGAGATGCAACTCAGTGCTTGTCATGATGTACAACTAAACATCTACCCTACACTAGTGTGGCTGCCTGCAGGTGCAGATGGTCCAACTAGTGGTGCATGCCTGTCCTGCATACGGATCACAGCACTCCGGGTCTCTCTGGTGTATCTCAAAGCCTCTAGTAGCTGCTGCTGGCGGGTAGTGTCGGCACTGCATAGCTGCTCAGTCTCTGTAGTAATCCCCTGGTGACGGAGATCTGCTAGGTCCACGAAGGTCCTGAAGGTGTCCTCCTGTGAGTAGATGGCGGCTCGAGTCTCGTAGGAATGACTCTCCAACATAGCTAAACGGCAACGAAGGTAAGCTACCTCGTCCAAAAGCCAATGTATGGTCTCTCTGGTGGTATATGACTCTCCGGCCATGGCCCAATAGAGAGAGTCTAGTCTCTCTTGGAGCACGGCGCGACCCTGCTGGTCCGCCTGTAGTAGAGAGTGAATGAGAGTGGTGTCCTGTGCCTGTCGGGCTGTAAGTGCATCGACCTGTGCCTGAAGGGCACTAAGTCTAGCCTGCCCGGCTCCTGAACCCTCTCCGACCTCATAGGTCGAACCGGTGATAGGGTCATGCCTCCTCTTACGAGGTGGCAAGACGCTGGTGGGGTGAGTGCGAGGTACAGAAGGTGGTGGTGGTAGGAAAGGTACGACCTGGTCCGCCTCTCTGGGAGGGGATGCAGGTACTACAAGTAGAGGTGTAGTAGAAGGTGCAGTAGGTGGTGAAGGAGTAGGTGAATCTGTGAGCATGATGACCCCGTCCTGCTGGTCATCTCGGGACTCCGTATCAGATGTAGGTCCAACTAACACTGATGTCGGTGATAAGGGTGTGATGGTAGGAACCATAAGCTCCTCGAAAGTAGTAACAACCGTAGGCGTCGTCATGATATCTGAAAGTAATATTTTATAGTTTTGAGCAAGTTTTTAACTTACACAACATAAAATGTTTTCATGATGCATATGAGATGTGGTTTAAAAACTTTTAACCATGAGGTAGAAAGTATAAATATATATACTTATGTGATTTATTTACCATGAGGAAATAAATCAATGTGAAGTTAGCTCATATAATATGCATGCTCTATAATGCCATATGCCTAACTTATAGGTTCCCGAAAATCAATTTTTCTTTTTCAAACTGATTTTTATGTTCAGTTATAGTCCAGTTTTAAAAATTTCATTTCTTAAAATTTTTAAGTCTTTGATCTGGTTCTCTATAACTATGCGCTCTGATACCATTCTCTGTAACACCCCCAGATTGGTCAAATGCAGCGGAATAATAGTTGGGGTGTTACTTGGGTGGATCGATAGCACATAGCATATAGAGCGATGATCATAAAGTCATTCAAATACATATTACATGAATTAATCGTACACATTGTATCTTGTTCAAAAGAAAACCACATTTATTGAAAAACAGAATTAAATATCCCAGCCCAATGGTCAACATGATGCTTTCCTATAATGCTGGAATCCAATGCATGAACCTGCTTACTTTCCTGAGAAAACATGAAAGTAAAAATGTGGGGGTCAACACGAGGTTGATGAATTCACAGGTTTAATTAAATAAAGTATTAATATGCAAAGCATCACGAAGGTAGCAGGACATCACAGCCCAATACTACAGTAGTTCCTACTGCCCTGTAATAGAAGCTAGACATGATTTTCAGTACGCCCATTGGGTCTATCCTGATGTTTGTTTCCCTTAATCCGACAATGACATAAACCTGCTGCTCGGCCTAAGCATCACGTGACAGCTGATCACGACAGGCCGGGTGTTGTCAACACCCGAATAGTACTATCCATACATTTCGCGCTACACTATTAACTATTACAGTCCACGGGAATGGGGTAACAGTAGGCAATAAGTTGTTGTTGTCTGTGCATGCTTGCATAAAAATAAAAGTTGGCATGTTTTCTCCCCCAGTTATAAAACAGTAAAGATGGGGCCATGAACTCACCTTAGTGATAATGTGGTAGTGAAGATGATGTCACAGTATAGTCACGTACTGGAGAAATTACCTAAGTAATTTGAATGTCTCAGTGAATGTAGAAATAATTATGCATGACAATGGTGCATATGAAAAATGTATGATCACAGTTTATAGTTTGATACGTTGGCTTAATTTATTCATAATAAATTAAGGATGTGTTTATATATATTGTTTTCAAGGAAATAATATATGTTAATGTACGAGTCTATGTTTAAGGAAAAAGGTATGGTAAATTAAATAAATCCACATGTTTTATTTAATTTAAAATGAAGAATAAACTTTATTCTTTAATATGATTTTAAGGTTTCACAAAAGAGATGGTTAAACGATTTCGTTAATATCGCATAGTTGTAATTTAATTAAAATAACTCGTGTTATGATAACCCTTTTTAAATAATTAAATTGGGATTACACTTGTAAATAAATATACGGTTTAGAAATCATATATATTTTCATTCGTTATAGTTATTACATCGTTAGTCCTTGTTGGTTATCCCGTTTAATAAAAACGCCCCTAGGGCTTGATAAACTTTTGGGAAATGGCAAAATACCCCCCTCCACTCCCACGGCATAAAAATAAATGAAATTAGGGTTTGGTTAAAGTTTCAAAAATGACACAAATGGTCCTTGTATTTTATTATTACACACGGTTTGATTTTTGGTACCCTTTAGTTTCAAAAACACCATAACCGGCCCTTGTATTTTATATAAGTCACGAAAATGATTTAAGATTTCTATTGTTTCTCAAAACTTGCCATATCTTTTAGAACTTGTCATAAATGGCCCAAAAAGTCACTTGTTAAAATCAAATGGGCTAAAATGGCCCATAAGGTCTCGGTTTGTGTAAGTTTAAGCTTAATGGGCTTAAATGGCCCAACAAGGGTCACGGTTCATTTTATTTAGGTTTTACCAAAGTTAATAAATGTTACCGAGTGGTAAAATAGTAAATAAGGTTGCAATTTTAATACTTCCACTTTGGGTCCAATCTTTCACCATATTTACAAAACCGGCACGAAAAGTTAATCACTTATTTCCTTTAATGGGCAACACGGCCCATTTAACATTCGGCTAGGGTAAAAGGTTTGGGCTTGGTTAAAACTTGGTGGTAACTTAGTAAAAATTAGTTTTCTCACTAATGGGCTTATGAATTTCTATATGGGCTTATTTAAATCCGGCTTATATTAATTTTATTACCACTAGGCTTTAAGTATTCGGCTTATATTTATGTCCTCATGTTATCAAGTTAGCTTATATTTTTATTCCCCTAGCTTATATAGTTTCGGCTTATATTAAAATTACACATGGGCTTATATTTATCTTACTTTTAAGCTTATATAGCTTTGAAGGCTTGTGGGCTTATTTTAATTTCATTATGTTTTCAAGTTAGCTCATTTTTCTAAAGGGATACTCGGCTAAAAATGACTTATAGATTAGAAAACTAGCTTAAAGCTTTCATTAGTACGCGGCTTATATAGGTTTTAAGGCAAGGAATAATGCTAACGCACCTATAGATTCATATATACGTGTTTTCAAGGATTTAAAACGTAAGGCTTCCCAATTTTATTTATATACCGTGTGTTTATAAGTTACCTAGAGTGTGAGCATGAGCTTTTTACGTGTGCATGTACACATTCCTTATTATGTTTATCATAAAAATGCATGAAACGTGAAAGTGAATAAGGAAGTAGATGAGAAGTTCATGCTTACTTGTTTTGGGAAAATGTAGACGAAAAGAGATGAGAATGAGGCGGCTTATATAACACACGAGTCCTAGGAGTCTTCAATGCTTGATTTGGTTAGTAAATGTGATAGATTGGGGTTTGTTTAGTCTAGGTATGTTGTGAGGATTTTTGATCCGAGTGTTTTGTGGTGAGGGAGAGTAATGAGTGTCTAGGTGATACTTATTCAAAATGAAGCAAGTGAGGAGTGGTGTGGGAGTGATACACGGCAAGAGAGAAGGATTAGCAAAGATTTTGCTAGCTTGATTTGTACCAAGAAAGTACTAAACCTTAAATGTCCCAAAGATGTACAAGGTTGGTAGTGTCTACCGTGGCATTTGGGGTTCCAAGAAGGGAAAAGATGTGCAAGTAATAATGTTTTTAAGATTGTACAAAATGTGTGTATGGTGTGGGATGGTCACACGGCTCAAGGCAAGGAAACAAGAGGGATGTGTATTAGCTTCTTAATCATCCCTTAGTACATTCATAAATGCTAATTTTGTACATTTTACCCATTGTTTTAGGAGTGTAAAACCAAAACCGGCGGTTTTGGTAATTGCTAGGGAGGGAAAATCAAGTTTTGTGTTTTAAGTTTTAAAAATAAATGTTAAGTTATAAAGTTTGTAAGGTTTAAGTGAAATGTAATGTTAAGTTATAAAAGTTTGAGTGAATTGAAATGTTTTAGTGAAAAATGTTTGTTGTTATATATTTATATACGGGTATGAATGGGTTTGGGTTCGTTTTGCTTATTAGTCGGGTTAAATATATGTCAAATGATTTTTAAGTTATAGTAATGTGAGTAAGCCCGGGTTTTAAGTGTTCAAGTTACGTTTAGTGCCTTTGGTGAAAGAATGGTCCCTAGGTAGTTATATTAGTACGTTTACGTATAAAATATATTCATAGTATGATTTATTAAATAATCATATGTAAAAGTGATAGTTAGGGTTATCTGAAATCATTTACTGTGAATATATATATATATATATATATATATATATATATATATATATATATATATATTTAAATTCACCATTGCTTATATATTTATAAATAGGAAATTAGTCATATACTGTGATCATGACGTTGTTCTTGGAGAAAAATCAGTGGGATGCATGCAAGTGATCATATGTTTCAAAAGACTCAAAGTCCTTTATATTGGGTCACTGTATGATTACTGAAATATAATCATATGAATGTAGTCACACTTTTGTGATAAAAATGCATAGTCACAGTAAAATTGTGATATGATTGCTGTAATGTTAAAATGATGCATGCTTATGAAATGCATGGGATGGTTCAAATGATTCATGCAAAGAAGAATTGGTATAAAATATTTAGATATCATGAAGTGACGTACATAATGTTCACAAGTCAAAACCTGAAATTCTCAGGTTTTACATTAGGAATGATATGAGGATGAGTAGAAACAAGTGACAAGCTTTCAACAATGGAGGTCTAGGAGATCAAAAACAAGCCATGGGCTTCACAAAGCTTCTAGGGTTCTTGTTCTTGCTTCAAGGATCAAGGTTTCTTGTAGGATGAGCTTATGCTTTATCTTTATGTAGTAGAAGACATAGTATAGGAGTAGTAGTTAAACTTGGAAGTTCAAAAAGGGTGGAAGGTAATGTTTAGCCGTGAGTTTGAGAGAGAGGGATAGATGATGAGAGTTTGCAAATGGAATGTGTTGTGTGTTGTGTGTGTTTGTCTCGGCTAATATCAAAGAGAGGGAGAGAGATCCAAAGTGAATCATGTACCTTGTACCATGATATCCAACTAAGATATGTCATATCTAGTTGTGATTCACTTGTTATTTCCCACATGTTCAAAACTAGCAAGTTAATTCCTTCCCATTTTGGTGTTGTAACCGTGGGTTTGCACAAGACAAAGGGGGGACAAAGTCTTACATGGCATAGTAGAATGCATGAGGCTTGAGTGTGTAAGTGTATAAGTATGCTTTGTGTAAGTAAAAGTATGGCTTAGGATAGTGTTTTAGTGGAGTAAACATGATTACTTGGTAGGTTAGATAGCAAATGATGGTAGTGCATGCATGCATACGTCTACACGTTTTATTTATGCATGGGAAAAGGGTTTTGGTAAATTTTGGCAAGTGTTGTATGATAATAATAGTCCTTGTATATTATTATAGGTATTTGTTGTGTTGTAGGTATTTTTGTTGAAGCTTTTAGGTAATTTTGTGAAAGTGTATATTAAATACATCATTAAAATTAATTTACTTAAATAAAGTAAATAAGTGACAATGTAAAATAATGTACATTGTTTTTAAAGTGTTTAGGTATTTATTCCTTTTAGGTAATATATGTACATATGTACATATAAAAATTATCCAAGTACTTAATAAATAAATTAAGTAACGTTACAGTTTATCTCAAAATATGTACTGAGGTGATAAATTTTATTATTCAATCAAGTGGCCAGTCAGTTGTCAGAGTAGTTAATAAATGACTAAAGGTTCTTATAAATGTAAAATAAATATGAAAGGTAGTATGACAATAGGTATATAAAAGTAAAATTATATAAATTCCAAATATAAATAGTATTACAGTTGATAAAATCGATAAAATAAAATCAGAGGTTTTACAAGAGTAAGTAATCGATTTAGGGTTTATAATCGAGGCATTATAAAACATCAATGTTTTATCAAAAGAAAAAAAAAACATCAATGTAAACACTTGAAATGAAGTAGTAAATATTTAGTTAAAAATTAACTTTTCCAAACATGAATGAGTAAATGATGTTGTTATATACACCTTTGTGTCTAAACTTTTACTCCTGCCATGAGTCCATGACTCACACACAGAATAATTTTCGTATTTTTTTTTTATCAAATTTTATAATTTTCTTTTCGTGCTTTCACAGTAAAACAAATTTATAAAAAAATAGAAAAAGGAAGAGTAGTAGGGAGTATTATTTATTATTGACATGAATAAATTAGACGACCAAAATTTAAAAAACAAAATAGCAATAGAAGAAAAAGTGAGAAAATGAGATGCCCATATGTCTTGGTAATGGCAGTGAAAAAGAGAGGAAAAATATTTTGTTTGACAGAGAAAAAAAGATCTTCACACTCACACCAATTTCTTAATTGCTTTTTATCATATCATAAAATCAGACACTGTCTCCCTACACATGTCCACACCATTACCTGAACCCGCCGCACTCACACCACTACCCCTATACCTTTTGTCAGACCTATAAGGTTATTTCCGTCTTTTTATATTTTATGAGGGTATAACAGTCATCCAAAAATCTCGCTTTTCATACCCCCACTCACATCCAAATGTTTTCATTTTAACCCTTCACTATTGTGATCTTCAAAATAACCTCATTAGAGTTGAATTTTGGCATTCCTTACTATAAAGTTTTTTTTTCACATTCTTGCTATAGTATTTCACTAGTTTCTTTTAGAACATCTAGTGTTTTTAAATGGTCACTCTCAGACCTCAGTGATATTATGTTCATTTTATCTTAGGATGGCTTGTGTTGGGGTTTTAGATGCTTTCTTTATTTTTTTGGCGGTTTTTGTTTATATTTTGTAGTGTTGTAAAATAAGGTTTATAAGATCGATTAATTATTACAAGACCCTCTATCTTGCTGATTAATGAAAAGGCGATTAATAGTGGTCAACGATGGTTAAGGGAGGCCATACTTGCCGCAAACTTGTGATTTTTACCGAAAATACCGAAAACCCACTGTAAACATGTTCTTATCACTTATATTAACTATTAATATGTATGATAAGTTGTATTTTTAAGAAGAATATTACCAAAAATAGTTAAAACTCGTTCAAAATACTAAAAACTTGCCGAGAATATCAAAATTTTTCTAAAAATTCCAATTCGATTAATCGCCGATTAATCTCGCCTAAAACGATTACAAACTAAAAGGTGGTCGACCGACCGACTAACTATTCGCGATTTTTGCAACATTGATATTTTGTACTATAACATTCGAATGTTTTTTTGTGTCTATTGAAATTCCTTGCTCTTCAAGCGTAAAAAATGGCGATATGCATATTTCATGTCAGGAACCAAGATAAAAAGGAAAACGCTTGTGCTAGTTACTTCAAGCTCTCGGCAACATGTAACTTGACATAAAACCGATAAATGAGTTGTTGCTATATTTAAACATGACTATTACTATCTTCAAATTAAAACCTTGTGTTGTTACAAAAATGCATAACTCAAAATAAAATTTGAAATTGAATGTTTATTAAATCATAAAGATTGTTGAATTATGACAAGTGATTGTTTTGTTTGAACCTAAACTTTAGAGGCTGAAAATGAAAATATAAAGGCCCCATTGCTTACATGCAAAGCATAACTGCCACGTGTACGAAAGGCGTGGTGATACAGTCCCAACAAGGGCAGAAACGGAAGCGGCTACGTGGGCCCCACTTGCCTTCCATTTTCCCGCCTCTTCAACTCACGAACTCTGCAAAAAACGGCCGTACAACCATAATAACGGGGTTTATGGGCCCCACTACACCCCCACTACCTCTCTTATCCAACTCATTCATATCCCAAACAAAATTTAGCTCAAGTTAAAATCTGTTTTGGCCGTTTAATTACTTAATCAAGAGCATTAAGCAGTATTTGAGCAACATAATAAATTTAATTAGTGTGTCGTTTTAATCATAAATCCGCATGTTTTAATATGTTTGTGTTAATTGCAATTTTTCATGTAACTCAAGTTAATAAAATATTTATGACGTTTAATCATTTAATCAAGAGCATTAAGTATACAATTAAACACTCTAGAGCAAAATGTAACTTCAATGCAATAAGCTTTTTAACCTATTGTTTGTATTCACATTTCCACACAACAATTCTTTTGAAAAAACAATTTGGCGAATAATTTACAATTCGTTAGAGATGGAAGTATGGAACTAGGAACCGAAGTGACAAAGTACAGTTAAAATAAATTAAATAATATTTTAAACATTATAATTTTTAGCCACAAAATGCATTTAAAAAAATCAAATTTTTAACAAATTAACATTAGAACACAAACATCAATAGATGTGTCTCCTCAGTCCTCACCCCGTAGTCACGGATGTCCAGTTACGCCATATATTCAAAAACGTCTCCTTGAAATTCATGTTTGCATGGTCTTGTCAAAAACCATATACAAAAATAGTACAAAGTAAAATCCAACTCCATTTAAAAAAGCCAAAGTGTCATTTCTAAAATTATTTGTATGAGAAAAATATTAAACTCAAGTATCACAAGTCTTAGGTTATTTTAGCGCGTGAGTTTATCAAAACTTATCGTATCATAAGTTTATTGTTTTTTTAAAAAATAACTTATTATTAAAAATTAGTATCGTTTAGCTGAAAAAGTTTGAAAAAGCTTATTTAAAAAAATAAGCTCTTAAATAACAAGTTAGTTAAAGTAACATGTAAAAATAAGCTTAAACTAAATGCTTCATCATTCAGTTTCAACAACCCGTTTTAAAACGGATCTGTTCCAACTTATAAGAGCCTTAATATGATCCATCCAGCATTTATAAGCTTTACGCAACTAGATTCTCAATATTTTAAGAAAAGGTGAGGACATAGACACCCTCCTAAATGAGACTGAAAGTGATGAACAATCTTCTTGCAACTTGATCCAAGTTAACATTTCATATTTATTTCAAATCATGCAACAATCTTGAATACATTTTGAAGCAATAAATAAAACAGATAGTAGTAGTATTATTTGATACTGTAATACATTTTGCTATGGGATCTAACTTAACATTTCAAATTTATTTCAAATCATGAACAATCTTTGAAAACATTTTGAAAGAAATAAATAAAAACAGATAGCATTATTTGGTAAAGTCACATGCAAGTAGGGTGAGTCTTCACATAGTGGGACCCAATCACCAACCCGACCCGTATATCCTTTAAACCTGCATACATACAATACCCTTGTCAAAAGCAACAAATAAAAAGACACAATGTTCCCTTAGTCTCATCATAAGCGCGTGCATTTCACTCTCCACCACACCTCCACTATCTCTCTGCTCCATATTTATATACCCCCAACACTTCACACCTCTTCCCCCATTAAATACCTCTCTGCTTCACGTCTAACTACGTGAAACCCATTATTGTTGCTCTATATTTTTCCTTCATAAATAACCACCAAAACAGTTACTTATCAGTTAGCTGTTTTTGTTATCAATGGCTCAAGAGAAGATTGATTGTGAGTTTTGGCTTCCACCGGAGTTTCTTACCGATGATGATTTCGTTACCGGAAAACCTTCTTCCGGTAAAGGCTTTTATGGGTTCGGCTCTGGTTCTCCGGTTGAGTCATTTCTGGGGTCTAATGAGACCGAAAGTGATGAAGAAGATTTTCTTGGGTTTAAGCTTAACGGGTTGACCCGTCAGCTTGAAAACACCACTTTCTGGAAATCTGATGCTAATTCCAAGTTTGGAAATAAGGTTAGTTAGTATTACAGTATTATTTTTCATTTTCTTTGTGTTTTTTAATGTTTTTGTTTATTTCTGTTTAAGATTTTGATTTATTTATGTTTTGTTTGTGTTTTAGGGAACAAGGGTTATGTCTGGTTCACCTCAGTCAACGTTGTGTGGATGCAAGAGTCCAAGCTGTATGTCGCCGCCGGTGACGGCGCCGCCGGTTAACCGGGATTTGTTGTTTGCTGCTGCCGGTGAAGTTGCTAGGATGAGAATGATTGAAGAAGCTGCTTCACGTTACTATTTGGGTGCTCCAAAACAACAACCACAACCTCGTAAAACATCAAACTCTAACCTTAACCTCAGTCACTATCAACAGCTTCAGCTTGCACAAGTAAACGCTTAAACTTAATATAATATTGCAACTTTATTTCGGAGAGTATTATTGTGAAATGAAGTTTTATTAATTTTGGGTGTTTATAGTTTCAGCAATTGAAGCAGCAACAAATGATGAAGCAACATCAGTACTTGCAAATGATTGAACAACAGAACAGAAAGATAAATGAAAGTGTTAACGGAAATGGAAGGAATGTAACGGCACCGTTATCTGCTTGGCCCACACCACAACAACAATCTCAACAACAAACCCGAACAACCGGGTCGGGTATGCGGGCTGTGTTCTTGGGTAACCCGACTGCAAAACGTGAGTCAACTGGTACTGGTGTCTTCTTACCTCGTCAAGTCGGAGCCCCGGTTGAACCTACCAAAAAAAGAGGTAATACTTCTTTTTATTTTTATATATTTATATTCATTTTGCTACTTTAACTTTTTGTTACATCTTGTGTATTTATTTATTATTTAAAGTTTCTAGATCTGACTTTGTGATATTTTTAATATTTTATTATTATTGTAGGATGTTCAACTGTTTTGCTACCAGATAGGGTTGTTCAAGCACTAAATCTTAATTTGGAGAAAATGGAAAATGAGTCAAAGCTACTTGAAGCAAAAATGGTGTATCGAAACAGTGTCAAAAGGCAACAACCACCAGTGATGACCGAGTTAAGGTTGCCACAAGAATGGACTTATTGAAGAAGGAAATATGGTTTTATTAGGGGATTTAGGGTGACAAAAAGATGGTATAATATTAGTATAGATGAATGGTTATGGTTTTAATTTTTAAGAATGGTTTATTTTAGTGTCTAATGAATAAAGGAAATGGTTGGAGGTGATAAGAGGCAAGATACTCCGTTTTGGGTTAGAAGGAGGGTTCTTGTTTATCTTTTGGGTTTTATTTTGATGTTGTTGTTTTTATCTTTTGGAGAATAAGAGGTTTGATGACAAATTTAGAATTTTAATAGATGTAACAGGTCCATTTTGTGACAAGTTTTAATGCATGATATGGGGTTTGGTCATTGTTTTGTTTGGTTTTATTGCTATTTGAAAATTGGTGCTACTTTGAACTTTATGGATGGTGAAGTTGTAATGAATTTGATTCTTTTTTGCAATTTATGTTTCTTCATGTAGTTGTGTTGTTATTGGTGAGGATCCAGGCAGGCTGCATCAATAATTGAGTTTTAAGCATCATGGACCAATGAGTAGATTGTACTCAACTGATGCTTGTCTAGTCTCGGTTTGATTTTCCGAATGTTTTTACCAATTCTGAACACACCAAGTTGAGCTTTTGATTTTCGAAATGCAAAGTTTATACCATGGTTCTAAATAGCTCGCTATAGCTCGCTCTGAGGCGCGCTATAGCTTGAGGCGTGACCTCTACGCAACGCTATAGGTCAAGGCGCGCTACGACATGAGCTGCGGTGATTTTTTGAATTGAACTCTAGAAAAGGATTATTATTACATTTAGAGAGAGTTTTCTAACTTTAATTATTATGTACAACACCTAATGCGAACAAAATATAAATATAATGTTGAAATATGATAAAACATATAAATATTTTTATATGTTGGCCGCTATAAGCCACGCTTTATAAACGCTAAAGCTTCGCCTTAGCCGCTAAAGCGTGTAGCTTGGACATTCCGCTACGCCACGCCTCACGCTATTTATAACCATGGTTTATACCCACTTTGCAGTTTGCACACATCAAAGCTGAATTTACATATATGGTCAAAGTTTGACATGTTTCATGATAAATTTGCATAGGAAAATAATTGTTCTTCCTACTTTTTATTTCTACATATCCTCCTATTCATGAAATTAAGACAAGTGCAAAGATCAATTAATGAAATTCAGAGAAAGAACTAGTGCACTACACATGTTATATGATTGCATAGTAGGCATATATGTAGGCATATTTAGTAGGATGATTTAGCATTACTCATTTGCATATCATTGTAATTATTCAATGTTAGCATGCGTTTGATTTGGTGTGTTTTTATTATAACCCAACTTATATTTTGTTATTTCAGTTCCAAATCATTACTCAAACACCCGCTAAAGTTTTTAGATCATGTTCTCGAGTTATTGTTCGGAGAGAAAAAGGAAAATAAGTGAGTGGAAACTAGAAAAAAAATTATATGCTGTTTAGTTGTGGAAAAGTCTTTATGTTTTTAAATTTTAAGAGAAGTGAATAATTTTTTTTTTTAAAAGTTAAAATTTTTAAAAACTTGTTTATATGTGTTTTTTTTAAGTGAAGAAGTGTTTATATAGAAGGAGAAAGAAATAAGAAAGTATAAAATAGTGTTTTCTAATTTTTATGTAAAAATGGAGATGAGATTTTTTTAAAAATAATGGAAAAGTGTGCAACTAAACGTGTTTTCGGGCAAATGACCTCCAGCCCAGCTGGCGTGATGCACTGGGTTTACATCCACCGTGGGCTGTAGGTTGTGGGTTCGATCCTTGTGGTCGTCGCATTATGCATAAATTTAACTCATACCTCACACGGGCACACGTGGGGAATTCTCCCTGGAAACCCCTTTGGGGGCTGGGTTTGCCCGCTGTGCGGAGCTCGAACTCGGGGTGCTCGTTGAAATATTTCGAGTAGGCTTCCGTTTAATTATTTGCCGTTTCCAAAAAAAACGTGTTTTCGGTTTTTTTATTTTTATATGAATTATTTTAGAAAAATACAAATTTTTTTTTTCTAATTAAACAACACTTAATATTTTCGAGTTTTCAGTTTTCTGAAAAGAAGAGAAAATATTTGATTAAATTATGCCAAAACTTTCTTAATCGTCTTTTCAAATTAAGATGATTTAGAGAAAGATGAACATAAAGTCTTTTGTGCTTACATTTTTTCTTTTGTGCTTACATTTGTTCACGTAATGTGCTTGACTTAAAGCATGTTTACCCTGAGTTCGTATAATCGTTATTCCAAGGATCATATCAGCTAAACTCATATCTTTCATGTTAAACTTTGATTTCAACGTGTCTTTGGCAGACTTGATCATCTTGCTGTTACTACCAACGATAAGCATCTCATCAATACATAGACATAAAATCACATATCCGAAATTTGTGTCTTTATAAACAAACTTATCGTATTCATTAATTTTGAATCCACTCTCTAACATGGCGTGATCATACTTTTGATGCCATTGTTTGGGTGCATGTTTTAAGCCATATTATGACTTAACAAGCCAACACACTTTGCTCTCTTATCCAGGAGCGATGAAACCCTTAGGTTGTTCATATATATTGCTTCTTATAAATCTCCGTTTAGAAAAGCCGTTTTCACATCCATTTGATGAATTTCTAAATTTCTTAATGCGGCAATAGCAAGAATTATTCTAATTTAGGTTATTCATGTAACGGGCGAATAAGTATGAAAGTATTCTAGACCTTCGCATTGTCTAAATCCTTTGATTACCAATCTTGCTTTGTACTTGTCAATGGTGTCATCGGCTTTCATCTTCTTCTGAATATCCATTTATAGCCTAGTGGTTTACAACCATGAGGTAAATCCACGAGCTCCAAAGTATGATTTTGTAAAATAGAATCTATTTCACTTTCAATGGCTTCTTTCCATCGAGGCCCTTCTGGAGAATTTACCGCTTCTCGATAAGAAGTCGGTTCATTTTCTACCATAAAAGAGACAAAATCGGGTTCAAAAGCTTTATCGGTTCTTGCCATTTTGCTTCTTCTCGGTTTAACCTCTTCTACCTCGGGTTGATCTTGTGTCTCATCTTGGAAATCATTATCATCCCGTTGTCTCTTATCTTAGACAACTTCATTATCTATTTTAGATGTGCTTTCAGTTTCCTTTTTTAAACAAGAAAATATATTTTCAAAGAAAGAAGCATTCATTGATTCTATTATTGCGTGTATATCTGGATTTTTCGAATCATGTACAATGAAACGATAAGTTCTGATATTCTTACCATATCCAATAAATATACAATCCACAGATTTAGGTCCAATCGTTTGGGCCTTAGGTGTCGGTACATCTACCTTGGCTAGACACTCTCACACTCGTAAGTACTGGCATGATGGTTTTCTTCCCATCCACAATTCATATAGGGTTTTCTCTTTATCCTTACGAGGTATTTTTTTAAAAGATAAGTAGCCGTTAGAATGGCTTCCCACCACATGTCCCGGCTTAAACCAGAACTTAAAAACATGGCATTACTCATTTCTTTCAAGGTACGGTTCTTTCTTTTGGAAATACCGTTTTGTTGAGGTAAATTTTTTTTTTGAACGGCAAATGTTAGTGGTTAGTGGGTCGAGTCGTGCAATGACATTCAAGCGGAAGAATGTCTTCTTCGAACCCTCGCCTAGTTATGTTAAACTCCTTATCTGATTCGCCTGAAAGGCCCTTGGTAGGTCGTGAACCGAAGACCTACAGGAATCCTTCCCCAAGGAAAGCACTTAGGGCAACCTTGGTGGCCAACTGAGCTAAGCGAGTTGGTTTGTTTTGCTGAGGTAAATAAGGAGCAGTGAACTCGTGTCTGATTCCATGTTTTGCACATAGATCAGCAAAAGGAGACAAATATTCACCTCCTCTATCACTTCGAACAACCTTTCTCAACTTCGATTTTGTATAGAACAAACTTGTTTGTAGCTTCATCTTTACTTTTCAACAAGTAAACGTAGCAATAATTTGTGCAATCATCAAGAAACGTGATGAAGTACTTATTACCATCTTTTATGGGTGGTGATTTCAAATTACATATGTCTGTGTGTATCATATCAAGTGGTTCGGTCTTTCGTTCAACCGATTTGAAAGATGATCTTGTAAGTTTAGCTTCAACACAAGTTTCACACTTACAATTTGAATCGATAAGAAATTTTGGTATGCTAAACGACACATTGAATTAAAATTAACATGTCTAAGACGACCATGCCACACATTAAAAGACTTAATCAAGTAAGTAGAAGAATTCATTTTATTGATATCATTCTTAACAACTATTACATTGAGTTTAAACATACCATTTAGGGCATACCCTTTACCAACATACATCTGATTCATAGAAAGAACAACTTTATCAGACTAAAAAATAAGACGAAAATCAAACTTCTTCAAAAACCAACTGGACAAAATATTCTTGCTAATCTCCGAAACATACAAGACATTAGTCAACTTAAGCTTTTTCTCGGATGTCATCTTCAAAATAACATCTCCTTTACCCTTGATATCAGCAGTCGCAGAGTTGCCCATGTATAACTTCTCTCCATTGTCAACCGCTCCGAAAGAGTGAAACATACTCTTGTCAGCACACACATAACGGGTTGCCCCGGTATTAACCCACCGATCACTGTTATTAGAACCTACAAGTTAACTTCAGAGATCATGGAAACGATATCAGACACCATAACAATCATGTTCACATTATCATTCACCATATTAGCCTCGCGTGAAGTCACCCACTTCGGCATCTTGCAGTTATCAGCACGTTGACCTGCTTGTCATAGTTGAAGCAATTTCATTGGAAATGTTGTTTTACAATTCCATCTTTAAGATCAAGGTACTTAGGATTCTCTTTCTCTTCTTGTCATTCTTCCTTTGCCTATGCTTTTGCTTTTATACTTTGAAGAAGATGAACCATGCTCGACCATATTTGCTTTGGCAGAATCAGTTGTATAAGTGTTTTTCTGAGCCAACTTGTTATATTCTTCAATACGAAGACGAACAACCAAGTCTTCAACACTCATATCCTTTTGCTTTGCTTCAAGTAGTTTTTAAATTTTACCCAGCTTAGAGGTAACTTTTCAATGGTAGCAGCAACTTGAAAAGTTTTACTCAAAGTCATACCCTCAGCATGAATGTCGTGTAACAAAACTTGCAGATCTTGAACCTGAGTTATCACATTATTTGAATCAACCATCTTGTAATCCAAAAATGAGCTACCACGAAATTCTTTATAATCGTTTCCTTAGTTTTGTACTTACGCTCCAACGACTCCCATAATTCTTTTGGAAGTCGTAGACTTGCAGTACATGTTGTACAATGACTCCCCCAAAGCATTTAGAAATTGTGACACAAGAAGCCTGAATGTTTCTATGCTTCAATAGCTTGCACACACTGTTGATTAGCGAGTCGACTTTCCTAAGGAGGTTCCACCTGAGGTACAATATCTTTTATGAAAATAGCAAGGTTCAAAGTAGTGAGATAAAAGAACATCTTCTGCTGCCACCTCTTAAAAGTATGCCCATTGAATTTTTCTGCTTTTTCAGCATGATTAGCAATTGTGTGGGTAACTTGTGCACCAGTTACATTCACAGTAGTAGTCGCAGGAATTTTAGGAGTACGGTTAGTCATCCTGAAAGATCAACAAGATCAAACACAAATAGTTAAATAAACTATTATAAAACCAGTATCTAAGAAATTCAATCGTGATTTCGATAGCTTGTATCGGATCTGCTTAAAAGAAACTCAATCTTGCTTTCAATGAATCAGATGCAATAATCAAATAGATCAGTTTAATAGAAACTCAATCTTTGTTTCAATATAAACAAAAGATAAAAACATCTGCTTAAAAAACGTTAGAGATCTGTCAATTAAAATATGTAAAACTGATTTCCAAAGAAACTCAATCTTGGTTCAAAAGAAAATAGTTTAAATATATAATAAAAATCTGTTATAATCCGATACTTAACGAAATTATTTTAATTCTATTACACAAAGTCTGTTTTGAGATTATAGGAAAAACTGTATACTTTTATTAAAGATACACCAGATTATAGTTAAAAAACTAATAGAATATAATGACAAAAAACTAAACAATTGATAATAAACAAAAGCAATAAAGGTATGAGGCTCGTGTTTAACACGATTCCCTTAAAACAGATTCGTCGTCTATTTTATATGATACAACGTCCAAAGTTGTTTTACAGTCGGACTAGACAAACTTGTCTGAAAAATCACGTAAGTCTTCTACGTTCTCGATTGAAAAGACTGCTGGAATATTGAGGTAATGGAGCTACGTTTTTCTGTGTCAAAAAACTGAATATGACAAGTTATATTTATATTGAAAACTTGATTTATTCTCAAAAAAATATACACCATAGTCAAACAAATCTGTTATAACTAAAACAGATTCTCCTGTCATTTTAACACACAAAAATATTATGTGAATAACGAATTTATTAAATTCATATCTATTTCTAAAATAGATGTACACAATTTTCTGAAAAAAATTCGAATCTGCAGCAAAAAAGATAGGCCGTATGCGAGGTTTCGGAGTTGCATTCGTGTTCACAAGTCGCGCAGGCTCGCACAAGTGGCGTAACCAACCAAAGAGATTTTGAATGTAGAAGTCATGATTTTCTTATAGAGATGATTTCACTTCATGTTTTAAACGATATGGGACATTTCTTTTTCTAAAATTTATGTTTCACGTGCCTTATTTTAAGAACGATATCTTTATCATACTAACTTTATTTTGGACATAATTTATCTTATTGCGAAGCTCTATTCGAAAAAAACACAAAGCTACTAACTACTAATATATATAACATATACATATATAAAATTATGTACAATCTATGAAAAAAACCATTTTGCTGTTATCATTATTCCAACACTTTTAATTGACGAATTTATAGTTTACCATAATCTTTTCTTTCGCATGTCCAATCTCATATAGTTTTAACGAACCAACCATACCCAAATCATGTAAAAGGAAAAGATAAACATGTAGATTGGAAGCTTTGTTGGGAAAGTGGTGGTGGTGCGTTGGGTATAATTGAAAAGCACCCGAAACCAGTGCCTTTGATTTTGTCGAATGTTCTTGTCCTGTTTGTTCAACAACCAAATCTACTACTTCCATTTTCAACCATAAATATCTAGTTTTTAATAGGTAGTTTATAGTTTACTATAGTCATTTTAAAGTCTTTACTATCACCTAATCATCACTATACAGTTGATGTTAAGTTTATATTAATTCTTAAAATAAAATTCTTTGACGGGCAAGGTTATAAAGACCCCCCCTAAAACCCCATCCATACCCCCCCTGTTTTTTATTTTTTTTTATTTTTTTTTATTATTTTTTTTATTTTTATAATTTTGGTTTTGTTATAAAACTATGAACCGGAAAATACGGAATTAAAAAAATAAAGTTTAACAGGTTAAAACTGTTAAACTGATAAAAATACGGAACAGAAACTGATAAAAACACTGTCCAGAAAATTATAAGGGGACAAAAAGTACACAAATAGTGTACTTTTTGTCCTTTTTATGTGGGCCAAGGGGGGTATGTATAGTAGCACCCTTCTTTGACACATATGTGTTACAGGGTGCGCACTACCCCATAAAATATAGAACATCCATTGATAGTGGTTGGACTACTTGACACAAGGCTAAACATAGCAGAGTTAGATATTACTGCTAATTGTAGATATTTCATCTCACATAGATATTAACACATTGATAAACTTAACCAACATGGTTAGTTCACTTGGCCATCAATGATCTTTTATAAAAAGTATGTTTGGAAAGATTTTAAGTTCAAATCTTATCATAAATTTTTAAATACAAATAAAATAGAAACATGCGAATTGAATATTACTATAAGCTCCTGTAATAGTAGCTTGTCATTAAAAAAACATGGGTAAACTTGCTTGTCTTGTATCACCCATATAAAACTACTGAACAAGATATCATACATATTGAACCTTTGGACGCTATTGTTTTCCACATAGTGACATAAAATCACCTTATCATAAAATTATATCCACGATGGCTAAGGTAAAGCAACACGGGCACTTACTTTTTTTTTTGTTCAAAGCATATTGACTTGTTATCATTTGTTGAAGCTACTAATTTGTCCCTATATCCATGGTTCGAATAAGAGTTCTAAGCATTTTTTGAATAAAGTAAAACGTTGTTATATGTGTCTTAATTTGTTTTGGAAGTAGAAGATGCTTTCAAGACTTTTTCATGTTCTTGGTACCCACCCGGCCAAGCCGTTTGTTTTCGTACTTGTCTTTCGTCGTTATTCCACAAACCAGACAACAATATAATACACATTTAACCGTCTTTCAATGTATAAATTATTACAACTAGTTTAGCAGCTAGCTTTCCATGATTGTTAATCCTTTTGTATTCATACATTGTATGACTTACTTTACATAATTACATGTAACGTTTTTTGATCATGATATTTGCATTGTAAATGGCTTACGGTCAAACATGCATTTGCTAATCTGACGAGGTTTCACTAAGAGATTTTGTGGTATGGGCATCAGATATTCATGCTACTTGCATTGTTGATGCTGACAAACTTGATTGTAATCTAACAAGATATATTATCGGTTCTTAAGGATACTCATGTTAGTTGATGAAAATTCCTATGTGTCAATATGAGATTACTATATAAGATTTTAGAACAAGCCAAATGTGGTAGTTTTTCAATTCCGAATAAAAAGTTAACATGTTGATCAATCATGAATTAATTATTAGTTTGTTTATTAAGACAGAGTTTTGTCTCTTGTAAGTTATAAGTTATAACATGAGAATAATTGTTTCATTTGCAAAATAATCAAATTTGTTGTCGCTAGGAACACTAGAGGTGTAGATTGGTCGAGTCTGGTTCACGAATTTAAAAAGGTATAGGTTTAAACGAGTCCAGAGATATATGTTCGAAACATGGGTTTAAATTGATCGGTTTTAGGGGTTTTTTTTAGTAAAATTAGAAAAAACATCAAGAAAATTATTGACCGTCGTATGTAGTGTAACTAATCGTTGTACAATAATGGCTATAAATAACGTGAGACGTACGTGACGGCATGTCAAAGCTACACGTTTTAGCGGCTAAGGCAATGTTTTAGCGTTTTTTAAGCGTGACTTATAGTGGCACAACATATAAAAATATTTATTTATTTATCATATTTTGATATTATATTTATATTGAGTTCACAATAAGTGTTGTACATAATAATTAAAAATATAAAACTCTCTTTACATGTAATAATATTTATTTTATAAAATTGAATTCAAAAAAATGTCACACCTCATATCGTAACGCGCCTTAATTTATTGCGTAGCATAGAGGTCGCGCCTCAAGTTTTAGCGCGCCTTAAGGCGAGCAATAGCGGACTATTTAGAACAATGAGTATAATATATGCAAGGATCTGGTAGTTTAAATCGTTCTTTAGAGTATAGTGTACGTGACAGGTTAGTGTCAAACAACCAAAGGTGGGGAAAAAAATTATTTTATATTTTTTATTAAAGTAGTAAAAATCTCGGGTATAAAAAGGATTTTTTTTAATATTTAAGCTAAGCTAATTGGTGAAAATTCGTATATTAAAAGAACGTGTTCATCAAATCATGCACTACTCTTTATAATGTTCATCCTAATTGTTTATTACCCGTCATATTTTGTTGATTAAATATGTAAGTTGATTAAAGATTATTTTTTCTCTCTTGTCCTAAAGTTAACAACCTTTGCGTCAAAATTTGGAGCTGATGAGGATCACCGCCATTGTTTAACCCTTCGTTGTCTGACATTCTTATGGGATCCCTTGGATTCCTAAAAAACGAATGGGCTAGTAGAGTTCTATATGGAGTATATTTGACAACGCTTTGGCAAATTAAGAATTGGAGAAACAATGTTACTCAAGAGACATCGGCGGAGGAGAGGATCGCATTGTAATGAAGATTTATTTTTTGTTGTTTAAAGAATTTCGTAATTGTGGGTTTCGAATAGAGCTTTTAAATATCGGGCTACTTTGGAATCAATGGATTCATTTTCATACGGATATGAGACCTTCAGAGCTTCTATACACGTCTCTTTTGGTGTATGTTTTTTCTTTCTCTTTTGTTTGTTTGGCTCTATCTCGGAGCATTTTGTTGTATATTTTTATTGCCCTTGTGGCTTCTTAATATCATTGTCGTTTTAAAAAAAGCTATAAGTTATATGAGAATAATTAAATTTAACATAGTGGTATGGAGACATTTACTAGACCTAATAGTTGACATATGCATGATAGGTGTGTAAACACCCATCTTTTCTACCACTTAATTACAATAATAACCGGACCAAAACGTGTATTTTATGTCTTTTATGTCGGAATTATGCGTGGTTTGTGTTTTTGTTGTGATTTAGGACAAAAAGGTGAAAAGTGGAGAAAACACGGACATTCACGGGCATTTACGGACTTTTATTGAAGAAAAAGATGAAAGACGAAGTCGAGAAGTCAAGAGTGCAAAAAGAACGGAAGTCCACGACCAATTCTGAAGATTTATCAAAGAAAAAGTCAAAAGACGGAAGTTTATCAAAAGCCGAAGAATTCAAGTCTATTTTATTGAAGAATTTAAAGACGAGTTCAAAAGAAATCCCAAGCCACAAGTCATTAGAGTCCAAGTTTAAAGAAGATTAGAAGAAAAGGACTAAGTATGCAATTAATGAAGATTATATGCTTAAGCTCTTAATGATGCAATTATGAAGAAAGGAAGGAGGGGAGGAAGCTTCCTAATCCTCCCCTATATATAGATTAGGCTTATTTACATTTCATTGTTGTTGGCTAAGTGTGACAATTAGCTCTTCCACCATTACTTACCTTGTCATTTACTTTTCTTGTCAAATTTAAATACCTTGTCTTGCACCTTAAATTCATTTAATTTCAAGTAAGTTTTCATTTAATTATTGTCAATCTTTATTTTATCTTGTCAATCTCTTATCTACCTTTCTTAATCTTTGATTTATGTGTTTATGTTTATGTTCATGTTCATGCTTTTATTTTGATCCAAGTGGTTTTTTATTATTGTGGTTAAAGTTGTCTATTTTACTGATTTTAATTGTTTGTTGATGTTTACTGTTGATTCTTTATTAGTATGATTAATACGTGTGTTTGATTTTAGTTAATTTGTGTTTAGATCTGCTGTTTCTTTGATCCCTTGTTCTTCGGGGGAGTTTGTTTGTGTTTCTGATCTTTCCAGGTGAAAACTTCCGAATCAAGAGAGGGAGTTTGTTCATTCGGAACTTCCAGACTTCCGAGTCAAGGGTTTCATCCGGAAGATTTTAGGCTCAGCAAAACTTCCGAGTCAAGCTTGTTCATCCGGAACATTCAAAGTTCCGGACGAAGGATAACTTCCGACTCAAGAATCATTCATTCGGAACTAAAAAGTTCCGAACCACAAAAGCTTCATTCGGAACTCCAAAAGTTCCGAACCAGTGAGTATTCATTCGGAAGTTTCCAAAGTTCCGAACCAAGGGCTGTTCATTCGGAACTTAAAAGTTCCGAACCAACTTCCGAATCAGTGGCAAGTTCCGGGTCAGGGAGTGTTCATTCGGAAGTTTTAAACTTCCGAATCAAGGAGGCTTCATTCGGAATCTTCCGAATCAAGGGTTAATCAAAAGTTCCGAATCAAGGCAAATTTTAGAAGTTCCGAATCAGTAAAGTTCCGAACGAAGGATTGTTTTGGATAAGTGACATATTCAGATCAATTTGTTCCGGATCAAGGATTTTGGTAATATTCCGAGCGAAGAAGAATCATTCCAACCGAAGGTGACATTCCGGACGAGTGATTGTTCCAAACGAAGGATAATTCCGAATGAGCTGTATTCAGGTTCTTATTAGCTTTTGTTTTTTATTTTTATTTTCAAGCTTTATTTTTCCTGCCTTTTATTTTAATTGCACTTTAAGTTTATTTGCCTTAGTTAAATTTTAGTCTTGCCTTAGTTTAAGTTTTAGTTGCGTTTTAAAATTTGCCTTAGTTAGATTTAAGTTTACGTCATTTACTTTAGTGCCCTTTAATTTCAGTCTCGCTTTAAATACTTGCACAATTACTTTAATTAGACTTAGATTTACTTTAAGAGCACCTTTACTTTAATTATTTCGCACTTTTATTTTAAAATACTACAACGACACATTTTTGTTCCACCAAAAAACAATAGAGTCACATAGAGAGCCTAGATCAATTCGATTAGACCAACACAACGAACTTAATTTTTATACAGGGTGTCAAAAGCCTTGTATCAAATGGCGCCGCTGCCGGCTCTTTTCGTAAAGATTAACGGTTTTCTGTGAGAGACACGTTGCTTTTTGGGGTCCGTTCACTTGTGAGCGTTATTTTTCTTGCCTAAAAATTCAAAAAAATCATAAAAATTGATAAAAATCCATAAAAATTAAAAATTTCAAAAATCCAAAAAGATTTTATCTTTCTTGTGTATATATATTGTCTTTGTGTTTGGTTTTGTTTTCTTTTGCATTTTCAGGTGTATGCGTACTAGATCTTCTAATTATCAAGAGCCCGAGCCTCAAGAAGATTTAGCTATGTCAGGTGTCAACAACAACATTCCACCACACCTCAATAATAATAATAATAACAACAATGCTCTTCCACAGCCCGATCTTCGGACCATGGAGGAACTTTGTCAACCAACAATGTTTGGACGAGGAGGACCGATTGCGCCAATGCAAATCAACGCTCCTGAGTTTTCGTTGAAGCACCACATGATTCAGCAAGTACAAACAAACCCATTTAGAGGATTGCCTGATGATGATGCCAACAAACACCTCGACAAGTTCATTACAATCACCCAAAGCATGAAGTTGCCTGGGGCCACAATGGATGTACTTCGCCTACAACTCTTCCCACATACTTTATCGCATCATGCCGAGAAATGGTTTGATCGTCTCCCGAAGAATTCTATTCACACTTGGGATGATATGACTCAACGCTTTTGTCGCGCTACTTTCCACCATCCATGGTCACGAGCCTTCGCAATCAGATCAGCGGTTTCATGCAAGACCCTGATGAATCTCTTTTTGACGCTTGGGAGAGATATAATGTCTTGATCGATCGTTGTCCAAACCACAACATGCTTCCCGTCACATTGATTGATACTTTCTACAACGGATTGACTTTTCGAGATCGTGATACGATTAATGCAGCCGCCGGTGGCACATTTATGAAAAGGAGACCCGAGGAGTGTAGAGAGTTAATTGAGAACATGACTACTCACCACAAGAACTGGGATTCCTCTGCTTCTTCAAGGAACAACCCGAGAGTCAATGTTTCCTCTACCTCAGCAAACCCTGAGATGACCGAACTCACCCGCATGATGACCGAAATGAGCAAAAGTATTACGCTTCTCGCTTCAAACCAACAACAACAACAAGTTAAAGCGGTTGCTAATCCTTGTGAAACATGTGGCGGTCCTCACTCATACACCGATTGTCCTTCGACACAAGGAAATCCGGAAAATGTGTATGCAGCTTATGGTAATTATTCACCGGAAAATTACCAAGCTAGACAACAAGGGGATAGAAATCTGCTGAGCTACCGTTCCAACCATTACCTTTCACCCGGTTTTTCTCCTCAAAACCAAAACCCCGCCAACAACTACAATAGGAGCAACCAAATCCCACCAAGAGCTTCTAATCCTTATAACCCACCCACCCAACAACACCCACCCATAAACACCGATGTTGAAGCCACAATGAGAACTCAAGGTGAGCAAATCAAGAATCTTCAGAGCCAAATAATCAATTTGAAAGGAGATATCTTGAAGCAAGGAAATGACATTAGAACCGAGGTTCGTGATAATATTCAATCCTCCTTCAGTACTCAAACGACTAAATTAAAGAATCTGTGGCTAGTTTATTGCCTGAAGCTCAACCTTCTTCTTCGGGTTCTCTACCTTCAAACACCGTCCCAAATCCGCGAGCCAATGTGAGTGCTATTACTACTCGTAGTGGAGTCACCATCGTAGGACCACCAATCCCACCCCCATCATCTACACCTCCTCCACCACCATGTATCCCTACTCCTCCTACACCTAGTATTAGTACACCATTACCGTCTCCGCCTCGTCATGACGATGTATCTCGGAAGGACCCTTCAACATCTCAACCTTCACCAACTACACCTTCACCGTCTCCCTATCAACCCAGAATCCCATACCCTTCTTGCATAGGCAAGACCAACGAGCTAACCAAGAATGACTGTCAAGTATCAAAATATGTGAATATGCTATCTCAAATGACCATCAACATTAACCTTGTTGAAGCACTTTGCCACATGCCGAAATTTGTCAAAGCATTCAAGGAATTGCTTAGCAAGAAGGAGAAGCTGATTGAACAAGCCAACACACGCTTAAATGAAAACTGCTCTGCAGTTATTCTTAAAGAACTTCCGAAAAAGCTTGGAGATCCCGGTCGTTTTGTGTTGCCTTGCGTTTTCAACAAAACCGAAGAATTTACTGCCCTTGCTGATCTCGGGGCTAGTATAAATTTGATGCCACTAAGTGTTTGGAAAACACTATCATTACCCGACCTCACTCCAACAAAGATGACTCTTGAACTTGCAAACCGCACTCTCGCTTACCCCGTTGGTATAGCCGAAGACGTGTTTATCAAAGTTGGCACATTTACTTTCCCGGTCGATTTTGTCGTAGTTGATTATGAAATGGACCCTCGTATTCCCTTAATACTTGGTCGGACATTCTTGAGAACCGGACGAGCTTTAGTAGATGTGGACGAAGGTGAGTTAATCTTACGAGTCGGGGATGATTCAAAAGTTTTTAAAATGGGGAAGCTTACCGGAAAATCCTTTGGAAGCCGAGAATCCGTGAATATGATTAATGTGCTCGATGACTTAACCGTCTATGACAATCCACTATTCGATTCTTCCATCGATAATCCACTTTTTGACGATGATATGGATGATTCTTGCTCCACTTTGGACTCTTTTCCCATTTATGATTCTTCACCGGTCTTTGATGCTTATGATGATGATGATTCTAGCTCAGATTCGGATGATTTTGATTGTACTTCTGAGTATCCCGAGATGCCCACTTTCGATGATTTTGATGAGGCTGATACTCTCTCGAGCGATTCTTCACATGATGAAGATCCTCCGCCATCACTCGATCCTACTTTGGACGATTATTCATTTGAGGAAGATTTCTCTGAATTTCTCAACACGTACTTCCCTCATGAGAGTGATGCTCCTCCTTATGACTTTGAAGATTATCGTCTTGATCCTACTTTGGATTTGAAGCACATTCTTTCTAAGGAGAAGAAACCGGTCGACACCGAAATCCGTTGCACATATGATTTGACACCTCTTTGTCCACCTTCTGAGGACGAGGTTGTGCTTCTTTGCGGATCTTCTTCACACTCGGCTAAGCCTGAGTGCTATTTTCCCTTAAAGGAAAAGGTGTTCGACCCTGGTATTGAAGTCTTTAAGCCATCTCAGTATCCACCTGATGAAATAAAAGGAAAAATCTTTGGAAATTTTGAAGACATGCTTGCACTTCACCCTTGCTTCCACCGTGCTCAATCGCTGCTTAAGGGAACCTTGCCTACTCTTCTTTGGCTTGCCTTGTTCGCCTTAAGTTTGTGCTTATTGATGGATGAAAACTATGTCTTTGATCCTGGTGGATATGTTTCATGCTTCTTCCGTTGATGATCAAGGTCGAGTCAGGCTCACGACTCGGTAAACAAAAACCAAGCGCTTCTTGGGAGGCAACCCATGCATCTATCTTTTCGCTTTCTTTATCATAAGTGTAGGGGAGACCCGTTGGTTTGCTATTTCCTCTCCTCACTTCTTAATCAGGGATTCGAGCTTCAATGATCCACTCTTGATGATTCTTGACGACCCGTGATTCCGTGTTCTACTTCTTCCCGGTTCTATCCTAAACTCTTTTCGATTCACTATTTTATATTTTCTCAATATTAAAATAGGAATCTCTTTAGTTGTCTTTTCCTTAGCGAGATTTAAACAAAGTGCACAATGTCCTAAGTGTAGGGGAGTTTACTCCCACATGCTTAAACATTGAGGACAATGTTTATCTTAAGTGTAGGGGGGACTTCTATCGAAGTTAAGTGGTCTTGTCCTTGTATTTGTCCTCATTTTAACCGGAAAATCAATTTTTCGACATTTTTCAAAATTTTTGATCTATTTTGGCCTATTAGTTTTTCCTTTGTATAGTTATTTTCTTTCCTTATTAGAATAAATCTTTAATAAAGTGGTTTTAATTTTTAAACGTTGTGAATCTTTTGACTCAATCCGAGTTTACTTATCTTAAGTTACTCTAGCTAGTATCCTTAACGTGTTTAAGTCAAGTTTTGCTAGGCTTTTATATAGGGAGCTATAAAACGCGAAAGTCTTAACTCTCACGGGTTAAGAACAAGAACTTTTCGCAAGTTCCTATAATTGATCCTAGAGAGTCGTTTATTAAGGGAACTTTAAAACGCGATTTCTAAACTTGAAAAAGTCTAAGAATTTGCAAGATCCTATAGGCGATTCGAAAACCCAAAACTTTGATTTAATAGGCTAAGTATCCACGAGTCTCATTACTTGAGATTTTAAACTGTGGAGAACGAGAGATGATAGAGCCAATTATAAGTTCGGTATTCTTTCGTGAATTTATGTGAGTTAATTATAAGCCTATTCTCCCATCGCTTGCTAATAAATTTATCTGCTAATAAATAAGGTTGTACGATTTGAAAAGTTACTTAGCTTCTAGCCCAAGATCGTTTAAAAGTTGCTCGGTATGGATTAGAGTTCATAGCCAAGGCATAACTTATTGAAGCGGGATGCGAAGATTGGCGAGTCCGAAAAGGCCCTAACAAGGCATGAGGGCTATATTTTGTTGCTAAAGATCCAAAAGTGATGTGGAGAATCATTTATCGAAAATCAATATAAAGGATCGAGACACACGACGTAAAGCAAAACTCCCCAAAAGTCATGGAGAAGTGTATCCGAAAAGACCCTAACAAGGTATGAGGATAAATAGATCCAAGTCATAAAAGGAGGCGGATCGTTGTATATCAAAGTCCAAAATAAAGATTGGAGAAAAATGAAGAAGTCGTGGTCCAAGTATGAATCTCTCAAAACTTCAAGTGAAGAAATTCCATTATAAAGAGAAGACCATAATTTCATGAACGTCTCTCAAGGTTTGAAGTATGAAGTCGCTGCCAAATATCGGTCCGAGAAAGGTCTCAAATCGCGAAGCGAGTTATGCCAAGATATGAACTTTATGAGGTCCCGAGAAGCAGTTTTAAAAGATTTTGTCCTTTAGCTAACTATTGATTAAATCGTTCACTTTATTTTCAGACTTAATAACTATCGAAATAAGTCAAAAATGCATCCTCGTGATCATTCAAGACGATAATAAAATATAAGAGATACCCCTAGGAATAAGGGAGTCTAAGTGAGTAATTGGCCCACATGAGTTCGTGATAGTCTATTAACTTATAATAACAATGATCTCGTTTTTAAGCTTGGTTTGGAGAAAGTGAAAACTTGAGGATGATGATTATTCATAACATTTTAAAAACCCAAGGTATGCTTTTGATTTCTTTATTTTGTATGTCTTTAATTTTCTATTTCTTTAATAAAGGCCAACGTGGATTGATTATGATGAGAAGTGTAATCTTGCTTTGTAAGTAATGCATTGCATGAGGACATTGCAATGGTCAAGTGTAGGGGATTTGATAGGTGTGTAAACACCCATCTTTTCTACCACTTAATTACAATAATAACCGGACCAAAACGTGTATTTTATGTCTTTTATGTCGGAATTATGTGTGGTTTGTGTTTTTGTTGTGATTTAGGACGAAAAGGTGAAAAGTGGAGAAAACACGGACATTCACGGGCATTTACGGACTTTTATTGAAGAAAAAGATGAAAGACGAAGTCGAGAAGTCAAGAGTGCAAAAAGAACGGAAGTCCACGACCAATTCTGAAGATTTATCGAAGAAAAAGTCAAAAGACGGAAGTTTATCAAAAGCCGAAGAATTCAAGTCTATTTTATTGAAGAATTTAAAGACGAGTTCAAAAGAAATCCCAAGCCACAAGTCATTAGAGTCCAAGTTTAAAGAAGATTAGAAGAAAAGGACTAAGTATGCAATTAATGAAGATTATATGCTTAAGGGCTTAATGATGCAATTATGAAGAAAGGAAGGAGGGGAGGAAGCTTCCTAATCCTCCCCTATATATAGATTAGGCTTATTTACATTTCATTGTTGTTGGCTAAGTGTGACAATTAGCTCTTCCACCATTACTTACCTTGTCATTTACTTTTCTTGTCAAATTTAAATACCTTGTCTTGCACCTTAAATTCATTTAATTTCAAGTAAGTTTTCATTTAATTATTGTCAATCTTTATTTTATCTTGTCAATCTCTTATCTACCTTTCTTAATCTTTGATTTATGTGTTTATGTTTATGTTCATGTTCATGCTTTTATTTTGATCCAAGTGGTTTTTGATTATTGTGGTTAAAGTTGTCTATTTTACTGATTTTAATTGTTTGTTGATGTTTACTGTTGATTCGTTATTAGTATGATTAATACGTGTGTTTGATTTTAGTTATTGTGTTTAGATCTGCTGTTTCTTTGATCCCTTGTTCTTCGGGGGAGTTTGTTTGTGTTTCTGATCTTTCTAGGTGAAAACTTCCGAATCAAGAGAGGGAGTTTGTTCATTCGGAACTTCCAAACTTCCGAGTCAAGGGTTTCATCCAGAAGATTTTAGGCTCAGCAAAACTTCCGAGTCAAGCTTGTTCATCCGGAACATTCAAAGTTCCGGACGAAGGATAACTTCCGACTCAAGAATCATTCATTCGGAACTAAAAAGTTCCGAACCACAAAAGCTTCATTCGGAACTCCAAAAGTTCCGAACCAGTGAGTATTCATTCGGAAGTTTCCAAAGTTCCGAACCAAGGGCTGTTCATTCGGAACTTAAAAGTTCCGAACCATGTTCCGAATCAGTGGCAAGTTCCGGGTCAGGGAGTGTTCATTCGGAAGTTTTAAACTTCCGAATCAAGGAGGCTTCATTCGGAATCTTCCGAATCAAGGGTTAATCAAAAGCTCCGAATCAAGGCAAATTTTAGAAGTTCCGAATCAGTAAAGTTCCGAACGAAGGACTGTTTTGGATAAGTGACATATTCAGATCAATTTGTTCCGGATCAAGGATTTTGGTAATATTCCGAGCGAAGAAGAATCATTCCAACCGAAGGTGACATTCCGGACGAGTGATTGTTCCAAACGAAGGATAATTCCGAATGAGCTGTATTCAGGTTCTTATTAGCTTTTGTTTTTGATTTTTATTTTCAAGCTTTATTTTTCCTGCCTTTTATTTTAATTGCACTTTAAGTTTATTTGCCTTAGTTAAATTTTAGTCTTGCCTTAGTTTAAGTTTTAGTTGCGTTTTAAAATTTGTCTTAGTTAGATTTAAGTTTACGTCATTTACTTTAGTGCCCTTTAATTTCAGTCTCGCTTTAAATACTTGCACAATTACTTTAATTAGACTTAGATTTACTTTAAGAGCACCTTTACTTTAATTGTTTCGCACTTTTATTTTAAAATACTACAACGACACATTTTTGTTCCACCAAAAAACAATAGAGTCACATAGAGAGCCTAGATCAATTCGATTAGACCAACACAACGAACTTAATTTTTATACAGGGTGTCAAAAGCCTTGTATCAATGCACCTACAACTATCTATGTGAAATGATAAATTTAGCATAATGGTATGGCGACATTTAATAGACCAACTTGTTAACATATGCATTAACAAACACTTAAATGATTTCATCTAATCGACCCAGAATCTATTCTACGATTGAAGCTAAGCCTATATACGACCAAATATCATAAATCTCTTGGTCGAGGCATTATCTATACACTCACGTTTCTCTAGACATATCGACAGTTAAGATATAAAGATCTAATATGGTTTTCTAAAGCCTAACATGCACACAACCAAACAAAAAGCAATAAACAATCAAAAATTATATTATTATTTCCTGCAACCATAGACAAATACTAATCAATTCAGCCGAGAGTAGCAAATTAAGAAAAGATAGAAAATATGATCAAACAACACATAGACGTATTGAATGATAAATAGATTAAACCTTATTCTTCAATTGTTGTAGGTGATACAATGTTATCTTTATGGGTTTTGAAACCCTATAAACGACTTAGAAAAGCAACACCAAAATCATCTATGAATCCTACACGGATTGTATATTTAGAAAGGTTTGTATATACAGAGAATGGGCCCCGACGGATTACAATGATATTGTATGGGGTTTATACGTTTAACAAAATTTAGCTAGTCGTTTGTGTCTCATTATATCGAAGCTTGTAAGCGATGTTCAACCAGCCTTTGTTTGTAATCAGTAAGTTATTGATGGTCTATTTATCCTTAATGAGATTCTATCATGGTGTAAGCACAAAAATACCAAAGCCTTGATTTTTAAGATAAACTTTGAAAAAGCACTCGATTCGTGAGATGAGATTACTTATATGTGGTTCTAAGTAACTTTTGTTTTGGCCTTACAAGGCATAGTTGGTTCATGGGTGGCTTAACTCTACTACGGGTTCTATCTTTGTTAAAAGTATCCTGACTTTAAGTTCACATTCTCTAAAGAATTGAAACAAGGGGATTTTCACGTTCTCTAAAGGATTGAAACAAGGGATCCTCTATCTCCCTTTCTTTTTATTCGAATAATGGAAACCTTTCATTTATCCTCCAACAATATGGTGAATCTTGGGCTTTACAACGGTATTAACATTGATGATTCTATTAGCTTATCTCACGTGTTCTATGTTGATGATGTTATAATTAATTGTAAATGGAATTCATTAAATTTATCAACTATTTTTGACGTTCTTAAGTGGTTTTATTTAGCTTCAGGTCTCAATATTAATCTTCACAAAAGTAAGCTTATGGGTATTGGTATTCCTCATGATGTTGTGGCTTCAACATCTATGTCTATTGGTTATTCAACTCTGCATACGCTTTTTAACCATCTTGGGGCACACGTAGATGGTATTATGTCGAGACTTGTTCTTGGGATGACTTTGTTGCTAAGTTATCTTCTGGACTTTCTAAATTGAAGCATCAAACCCTCTTGATTGGTGGTCGTCATACCCTCTTCAAAACCTTGGGTTGAGCTCTTTCTCGTTATATTACATGTCCTCCTTCAGAGTTCCTAAAGGTGTTCTTAGCTATATTAGTGATAGATGTACTTGGCGTTAGATCTTTTGGGTATCTTCTGGGTGAAATTCCACGTGAATATATTAATGATTCTTTTCTTTTGTATGCGGATGTTCCTTCAAGATGGGTTAAGTTTATTCCTATCAAGAGTAGTATTTTTGCTTATACTTCTTATTTTTTCTTTTTTCTTATACTTCTTCTATTATGCTTCCTAATATTAGTGATAGATGTACTTAGCGTTAGATCTTTTGGGTATCTTCTGGGTGAAATCGCACGTGAATATATTAATGATTATTTTCTTTCGTATGTGGATGTTCCTTCAAGATGTGTTAAGTCTATTCCTATTAAGATTAGTATTTTTGCATGGGAGTTTCTTTGGGTAAGCTTCCCACAAGGTTGAATCTTTCTCTTCGTGGTCTTGACATCCCGTCTATTATTCCCTTCATTTCTCTTGTCAATTGGCTCATCAATTAATGTTTAAGGTTGCTCGTTGGTGGGAATTAGAGTATCGATACATTCTCTGACGATTGACTTCTTTGGTTATAATCTCAGAGCTTCTAAATGTTTTAAGGATGCGTTCAAAATTGTTGTATCATTTAGCGGGTTATTTGGAAGTTTCGCAACAAAATCTTTTTTAAGATATATTTTCCTAGTTTAGATTTCTTTTTGATAAAATAGATCGGTCGTTATTTTATTGGTGCTCTAGTCGTTGTAGTTTAAATTTTGATTGGAACATTGGATGAAAATCCTTAGTTTTATTATTTTATACTTCCTTTGTTCCAAAATTATTATCTCGCATAAACTTTTTCGCTCTTTTTCTTCCAACTTTGACCTTAATATTTTTATTTGTGTTATATAACTTAATTAAAAATATATGAATTGATTAATTTTTAAATGTATTTTCATTATTATAATTTTTATCAAGTATTATATAACACAAACACAAATATTTAAGGTAAAAGTTGAAAAAAAGACCAAAAAATCAAAATGAGACTATAGTTTTAGGACGGAGGAATTAATTTTTTGTAGCTTTTTGTTAATTTTTATATAAAATGTCGTTAAAAAAATTAATATAAAAGATAAGAAAGTAAAAACAGGATTATGAATCGACATAGTTGTACCAAATCATTTTGTCAATTACTTTTTGTAAACTCTTGGGTAAACTACAAATTTGGTCCTTTGATTATGCGAAAATTGCCAAAAAAAACTAAGAGCAAATCTGGTGCATATTTGCCATCAAACTTTCATTTTCCTACTAAAAAACTTTAATTCATTTAAACTTAAATTTCTCCCGTTATCCTCTTCATGTGCCACGCACGTGAGGGTACTTTCGTCTATTTTGATCGTCCCAAACACGTCAGCCCTCTTCCACCTTTCTTTTCGTGCAAGAATCATCCCAAGAACCATTTAGCCAACTTTCATGACTGAACCTTCCCGCCTTTATTACCCTGACATCTTTTTTTCCAAGGACAAGATTTGCAACGAAAGCAAACTTTCAATTTCTACATCAAGGTTGAAACTTTCACTTGTATCTCGACATTAAATACTTTACTCGTTCAATTAAAATCGTACTACCAACCAAAAACTCAATTCAGTTTCTATCAAGCACCTATAGTGGCGTATAAGAAAGAAGTCGTTTCCAAAATGCACAATAATGGGTTTTTTTAATACATGGTCAATTGAGGTATGTGAATGGAAATCTTAGCAAAATTTGTAGCTTTACTTCTGGGAGTAAGATATTTAGTATTGGCCTAAATCATATTTTTGGAAGGATTGGTAATGCGGGAAAATGTGCTTTATTCTTTTGTTTGCCTAACAAACCACTAGAAGAAGGTTTGAAGTTGATTCACACAGACAATGATGTGCATACGATGTTGGAAATGGCTTGTAGGAATGGTTCAATTGATTTGTATGTTTCCCACAAGAAATAGAGACTAGCTCAGTATTATTTCAAGAACTTTGATTTAGAGGATGCATGGGGATTTTTTGGGATGGGTAGAAGATGATCATGCTAGGTTTCGTTGCTAAAGTTCAGCCCCTTTTGAGACTAGACATCGTTTCCACAAAAGGAAAAGGAACAATAGTAACCAAACTCAAGGTAGTATTAACAAAAGATTGAAGAGACCGACTGTCATAATAGAAGAAAGAAACAATGATGGAAAAGGTAAAGAGAAGAAGAATAAAAAGGGGAAACAAATGAGTATTGAAAAAGGGAAACAAAATGTGAATGAGAGTGAGAGTGAGCCTGAGACTTCGATGGTGAAGAAGTAGAGAGCTATGAAAAATGGTAAAGGGATCATGGTTGAAGATGATTCGGGTTTTAACCAATAAAAGGAAGTTCTGCGAAGGTCTACTTGTATCTTCATTAGAGTTAGGACTAGGCCTAAAATAAGTTTGAATGTGGGTGAAAGGTCTGCTTTTGTTGATAATGTGGTCATAAGTAAAGGTCGTATAAAAAGGCTTGTTGTACTTGGTTTAAGAGCTCGTAACAAGTTATATGAGCATCCATATTTTATGATCACTAATTGCGTACTAGGTCTTAGAACATCAACATTTGTGGGAAACCAGTGAATTGATGATAACTGTTACAAAGAGCCTTTGGGATAGAGTATATGGTTATTTCTACTACTTTGTAACTAGATAATCTTAGCATAACCTCGGGTACTCAAATTGCTAAGGAGAGTTTGGGATCCGTTTTTGTTAAAAACAACTTATCGTTTATTCTCTGCTTTGTTGTGTTGTTAGTGCTTATTACGGTCTTAATAGTAATTGTTTACTCATATTGTTAAGGAGTGTTTGGGATCTGTTTTTGTTAATAACAACTTATTCTCTGCTTATTGTTGTCTTATAGTGTTTATTATTGTCTTAATAGTAATTGGTTATTCCCCTGTTCTAAAAAATAAAAGAATAAATATTCTAGTTGTGTAAGGTCGAGGACTCGAACCTGCGACCTCACCCTCACAACACACCACAATTACCGTTAGCCCCCTTAGGTATTTTTCATAAAGACTTGCAAATCTCTTATACTTATAGCCTTACTTGTTAACGCCTTATTTGGTTATTGATATTTAACTGCTTATTAACAAAATATTTTTCAATTATGTTTTCTTCTTAGCATCTACAATAGTTAACAGTATTCTTGTTAATTTTCTTAGAAAGAATACTTTAGTTTAGTATTTTTAAATTAGTTTTTAAACCTTCTAGCTAGAGTCTCCTATATTACCCATCTCTATTAAAAATTTTCGCCCCATTTCGCTCATCGGTACTCATTACAAGATCATTGCCAAAATTCTTGCTAATCGTCTTTCTAAAGTGATTGATAAGGTTGTTAGTAAAGAGCAGTCTGCCTTCATTTCAGGTCGTCAAATTCTTGACGGTCCTCTTATTATTAGTGAGATCATCCAATGGTACAAAAAAAAGGAAGAAAAAGATGTTGATCTTCAAGGTAGATTTCGAAAAAGCTTTCGACTCGGTTAGTTGAAAATACCTTGACTTCATCCTTCATAGCCTTAATTTTGGTTCAAAGTGGCGTTCCTGGATTAGAGCTTGTCTTCACTCCTCTAGAGCCTCTATCTTGATTAACGGTAGTCCTACTTCAGAATTTTCAATTAAACGTGGTTTAAGGCAAGGAGATCCCCTATCTCCTTTCCTTTTTATTCTTGTTATGAAAGGTCTCCATTGTGCTATGTCTAATGCAGTCAGCTCTGGGCTTATTAGAGGGGTCAAACTTGGTTCTTATGATGTTATGTTATCTCACTTATTTTATGTTGATGATGTGGTTATTACTACCGATTGGAATTCTCATGACTTAGACAATATTATCAGGGTTCTCCATGTTTTCTATCTCGCCTCGGGTCTTAAAATAAATATTCATAAGTCAAACAATTATGGTATTGGTGTTTCTAATGATGAGATTTCGTCTTTGGCTAGAAGGTCTGGATGTGCTGCAAGTATTTTCCCTTTCAGTTACCTTGGGCTTCCAATCGGTGCTAACATGAATCTTACTTGGAGTTGGAGTGTTTTGATTGATCGTTTCAAGAAGAGACTCTCCTCGTGGAAAGCTAACTTGTTATCCATAGGAGGGCGTCTCACCCTTATTAAAGCAGTTTTAGGTAGTCCGGGCATATACTATCTCTCAATTTTTAAGGCTCCTGAAACTATTTTGAGTACTATGGAGAGTCTTCGTTCTAGGTTTTTTTGGGGCGGGTCTCAAGATTCTAAGAATTTGGCGTGGGTTAAATGGTCTCAAGTTCTTCCTTCCTTTGATAAAGGAGGCCTGGACATCGGTAGTTTAAAGGCTTTCAACCTTGCTCTTCTTCAAAAGTGGCGTTGGAGGATGTTTTCTTATCCAAACAATCTTTGGGTGATTATCATTAAAGCGTTACACGGTCAAGATGGTGGTTTGAATGATAAAGGCTGTAATTTTAATGGCACTTGGTCTAGGATTGTTGGTACTTCTAATTTTCTGCACTCAAAAGATATAATTCCTCTTAATTCTTTTCGCTTCAAAGTGGGATGTGGAACTCGTATTCGTTTTTGGAAAGACATATGGATCGGTGATTCTCCTCTTCTTACTCGGTACAACAAACTTTATAGATTAGACCAAGACAAAGACTGCTTAATCATCGACCGTATTGTTGATGGTAACTGGAATTGGAATTGGTCTAGGGCTGATATTGGCACTCGAAACACGACTTATTTAAGAGACTTACTGATGGAAATAAGCCAGATAGATATTAGTGTAAATGAGGACACTTGTACTTGGTCGATGGCTGATGATGGTATTTTCTCTGTAAGGAGTTCTCGACGTCTCATTGATTCTAAACTTCTTTCATCTATTTTGCCATCTACTTCATGGGAAAAAATTCTTCCGGGTAAAGTAAATGTTTTTTTGTGGAGGTTATCTTTGGACAGATTGCCTCATCGGTTGAACCTCTCGTCTCGTGGTATAGATATTCCTACTATATCGTGCTCCTCTTGCAATGGTAATATTGAATCTGCTGATCACATTTTCTTTGTGTGCGATTTGGCTAAGGAGGTTTGGTCTCTCGTTCGTAAATGGTGTGATCTTTCTTTTCCTTCATTTACGTCTTATGATGCTTGGAAAAACTGGTTTTATTCGTGGCATACTCCTAAGAGGAAGTCCCGATGTTTATATGTTATTTTTGCGGCTTTGTTCTGGTGGATCTGGAGATTTCGTAACATCATTACTTTTTGTGCTCATCCGTTGAAGAAATGTGATCTCTTTGATAATATTCGTGCTTCTTCCTTCTCTTGGATTTCTCACAGGGGGCGTATGTCGAGTAATTTGGTTGAATGGCTGAAAATCCTTTGTTGCTTATGGGTTCGTGATGGTGCTTTTTGTAGATTCAGGCCTTTATTTTTGTTTGGAACATTAGCTTTTTTGTTTCTCTATTTTTTTATATTTTTTCCTCGAGGTTTGTTTGGGTCTTCATCAAAAACACTCCGGAGTGAAAACCGGTGGCTCGGCCTCCGTGAGTGGGGATTTTTCTCTAGTTGTAATCGGCTAGAGTTTTTCATCCCTTTTGTAGGCCTCGCAATTAAAGCCTCGGGTAAGGTTTAGTTCATGTTTTTCTATAGTATGTATTGTTTGTGCTTCTAGCGCCTTGCTAGTAGCATGTTTTTTTAATATATATTATCCCTTTGTCGTAAAAAAAACATAAAAACTTAGTAAAATTTTGATTTTAAAACAGCAACATAACACTTTAATGCAAAGTATAAAACATTAGTTAATTCGCGATTAACAACCTAAAACACAAGCCAGTAGCAATCCCTATCTACAGGCAACAACCATTTAAACCTTCATCAACCAACCAACTCACATCTCTCTCTGGCTCGCTGCAAAGTCAATCTTGTCAACAATCTTGTTGTGAATATGTGTGACCATCTTCATCAAGATTCTTGCCTCGCGCATGTCAGCAATTTGGAGTGCCTTGAGCTTGGTCACATTTGACCTTGCATCTCTAGACGGTTTCCTTTTTGAAGCTCGATAATCAACTCTGCCTATGCACTACCAACTCGATCAACCATTTAAAGTTAGTAATCAAATCTCTTGTCTGTCACATGTCCTCATTAATCTCTTTTGGTAATGTGCTACCATCATTTCAGAAATTACAAATGACTTAGAGACACAAACAAGTTCAACGCATTGAGTCATGATATCGCAAGTAAATGAAATGTAATGCGTGTTCTTAAGTGTGTGTATGTTTGTGTTCGTAAGTGCGTGTGTTCCCTCTGTGTGTGTGCACTTAATATATGTTGAAATTGAAAGTTTGCTTTCGTTGCAAATCTTGTCTTTGAAAAAAAAAGATGTCGAGGTTAATAACGATGAGAAGCTTTAGTAGTGGAAGGTGGTCAAATGGTTTCGGAGACGATTTTTGCACAAAATGAAAAGTGGAAGATAGCTGGCGTGTTTGGGACGATCATAATTAACGAAAGTGCCCTCACGTGCGTGATACGTGAGGGAGATAACGTAGGATAACGAAAGAAAGTTAAGTTTAAACGTCTTATAGATTTCTTTTTTTTTTGCAGAAAAATAAAAAGTTGTGTGCATAAAGTTTGCTTACATAGTCGAGGGACAAAATACACCAGTTTACTTTAAACTCATTATCTATATTACTTTATAAAACATTTACACCCTTTCTAATAAAGGAAGTCTTAAAATATTAAGCATCAAACATTTCTTTATTAAGAAAGTCAAAGTCACCAATGGACCAATTAAATTAAATTAAAATGGTAATGACAATCCAATTCAAATGTTATTAACAGTTACAAAACATTAGTCAAAAAAACCACTTGGTCAATTAAAAACATTATTAAGAGGCCTAAAGTTAAGGCATACGTTTTTTTTTCAAAAGTTATTTAAAAACTTAGAAGTTACAACAGAAAAGAAATGAAGAGCCTTAAATTATGTTACAATCTTACGTGTATATATAACTTGTAACATCCAAATAGTAATAAAGCCCATTTAAAAATGTAACAGCCCTTTTAAAAATGATGTACATGCGAGATATAAAACCCTACTCTCACACACATAATACACAACCCTTTCTCTTGTAATAGATCACGCCAAACACAGGAGTTACCACAACATGTAACTTACCATAAGGTAACATGGACCATGATGATCAAGATCATCCATTTATAATCCTTGTATAAAAAAAAAACCGACCCACGAATATGGGTCTAACAAAAGACTTGATGAGGGTAAATACCGATAAAACCTTGGGGGAGCATTTCTAGCAATACCCTCGAAAGATCTAGCTCAACAGAAAGACATAAAATTCTTCTTGTTGAAGATCATGTTGTGAATGTGATAGTAGCGAAGCGGACGATAAAACAACTAAATCAAGAGATGGATGTTGTGAATAATGGTGCGTGTTGCTCAAACTTCAACGTGGTTATTATGGTTTCATTCTTATGGTATTTCTTTTTCATGATCCTACTAATGTACCTTGTATATTAGTCCATAAAATGTTGACTTCTTTACTGTGTTGATTTTTCTATCTAATTACTTTATGGTTTACGTGTGATGGCTTCTTTTAAAAAAAGTTATTTGTTATTTTTTTAAAATAGTTGTATAGCAACGTGATGTTTTGTTAAATCATATAGTAATAAATAAATGCCCTTGATTATGTTAATGAAATATTTTAATGCTAGATGTATTATTTTTATATGAAATACTTTGTATTATTAGAATTTTTTTAACCGAATTACAATTACACGTCGTAAAATATAGTCACAGGGTACCCGTCGCCGCATTGCGCGGGTACCCTGCTAGTGAATATATCATTTCTCCTTACCGTAAATAAACCCAATTACACAAATATAATGATATGTAAAAAGAAAATGTAAGAGATCTATGATTAAGTTATAGGTCTGAGAAGTTATCAGTGAGAACTCATTAACGTGAAAATAGGATCCAGACCGATAAGTTACAGCATGATTTGTTAAGTCGGCTTTGAATCATCAACACTCAAGAAAGATTAATTCACATCATAAGTTCATAAGGTACCCAACCAACTTTGTTTCTAGGTATTTTACATTTATATGTCGCTTACAAATATTGTGAAATCTATATACGAAAGTAAACACACAAACAGTTGCGCCACAATCATAAATGAACTTGAGCCAATAATGCAAATATAATGCGATACTAAGTACTGATGAAGGTCAATATGCCATTGGAGAGACATAAATAACATTAAATACCCTTTACTACTTGCATGTCAACCATTATTTTGCCTTCCATATACATCAATCAGGTCCACTACTTCATCATCTCGTTATATAGTTGACCTCTTATGTACAGTTTATATGAAAACAGCTACTATGTTTTAACTATAGTCTACAGATGTTTATCTTTGTAATGAAGCTAGGTTAGTGATTCTCTCGTAAAAGACTAATTGAAACTTCATATATAGCAACAACTTTTGAGGATAGCTTTCAAGCTCTCATAGCTTAAGTTTGTTTTTATTAATTTTGGCATGGTGTATTTAGGTACACATTAATCAATTTTCACAAAAAACAAAACATACTTTAGGACTAGTTATAGGAGTAGTAATATTTTTCCATGTTAAAGAAGAGGGGAAATTCTGTAAATACCGAGTATATCTAAACTTTTATCCAATTAAGAAGAGTTGTCAAGTGTCATTGTTGGAGAATGTCCCATGAGCTGTCTATACCAGCAGAAAGGAGTTAATGCAATCACGCCTTTGATCATGCATATGCATCAATTTACACTTCATCTCTTAAAATATTAAAATTGACGGCGTTGAACCTTTTAAATAACTTACATTACAATTTATAGCCCAATTTATTTCAACAAACCTTCGACAATACAGTTTTACTTCGAGCAGGATCTTAACTTAACATTCAGAACGTCACAATGTAGTTAAACAAAAGCTCAAAGAAACAAATATTAACAAAGAACATGAATAAGAGAACCCAATGTGGCATCGAGAATAAGTAGTCAAAGATTTTCATCTTCGTCGTAGCGGCTCCTCAGGCGTGGAGATCTGAATAACATATCATTGAACAACAAAATAGTAAAACAAATGTACTAAAAGGAACTACAATGTTGTTATTAGTTGCGACAGTTTTATATTTAGAAGCTTTAAACAAACACTTAATAGTATTTATTTTATAGTAAAAACTAGAAACATTTGACAATAATATTTTATTACACACAAGCTGACTTTGAAAATGAAAAATTGACTGAAGAAAGATGTGAAAGGAGACTGTAGAGTGCAGGGAAGTCATAAATAGGGTGGGATTTGGAGAGTTGGTGACTGGTCATATGTGGAACCCACGACAAAATGACAGACAGCAAGGTTTAAATGAAGAGACATACGTAGCTATCTTGGTCTTGGAACTCAAACAAATCAATATCATCTAGCTACTTGTGTTGCTGCTGATCATGTCGGGTAGGGAACTCTGAACTGGATCTGATTATATTCCAACCTATAAAAATTTCAAAATAATGAAATGTAGATTCAAAATAATGAGTCCAACAAACTTGTTGTATTTTTGCTAATAGGGTTCAAAAACTCTCTACTTGCTTAAAAGGACTGGATTTATAGAGGCTAATAGGTGATTTGTGGGTGTTGATTCACCTATAGTAAAATTTACAAAATCGAACCTAGTATAATGAAGGTCGATCTTGTTGCAATATTCGTAAAATGTTGGATTGGGCGCGTAAAAAAAGTGGGTGAAGTTCCATGTGAAGTATGGTGGGGAAAGGTGAAGGTCCCATTTGCATGTTTTGATGTGTTTATCGAGAAAGTGGGATTTGACCAGTCTTATACCACATCGATCTACTTCTGCAACCAGCTATTCCCCAACTCAACCTTTAAGGATGTTTTATCATATTATATCTGCCGATTGTTTATTCGAACTTGTCATTATATACTACCTACGTAAAAATGTGTATTAGTACTCCAACATGACTCAACTAAATTTAAAAAAGTGTGTGTGTGTTTGGGTGCATTTTATATGTACGAAGTTAAAATAAATCTTAGTAGACGTAAATGATGAGCGAGTGAAAAAGAAAAGTGTGATACGTGTCACTGAGGTGCAAGCAATAAGTGAAAGTGTTTATAACGCCAAGAGTACACCGAGCCTTTTTGGTCACATATTTATAGTGTAACGGTAAGTGAGGATGCGAGTTATTTCAATATTTATGAAGGTAACCTTTTACTAAAAAAAAAATGGAGTTATTTCTACTAGTTTATCAATGATTACTAGGTATAAATAAGAGAAGCAAATGCATCAATCCTCACTTCAATGATGATGATTAAAAAAAATGTAACTAACTTGGGTTAGTCGGGTTCGGGTCTATTCAGGTCGGGTCTACTCGGGTCGGGTCTACTCGGGTTCGGGTTAACCCGAGTATGGGTAAAATTAAAAATAAAACTTTTTTTTTTTATTTTTTTAATAAAATTTGTATTAAATTTATATTTTAAAAATAAAAAAAATTAAATAATTTCTTATTCGGGTCAATCGGGTTGACCCGAACCCGAATTAGACATATATATTTTACCCGATGTCCGACCCGATTTCGAATTCGAGTTAGTCGGGTTGACCCGACTAAGCCGAATTCAAATTTCAACCCGAGTAACCCGACCCGAATATACTCGAGTCGGGTTCGAGTCGGGTCGGGTTCGGGTCGAGTCAGAAATATTGACACCCCTAGTTGCATGAATCCTAGTAACACATTGTGCCTTATTCTTTAGTTTCGATATTTATGTGCATTCTGGCAGTAGATTTAATGAGTTTAAAATGTATGTGACTATCTGTAAGTGTAACTAGGGGTGAAAATAAGCCGACATGTTCGTTAAAAGCTCGAGATCAGATCGGTAAAAAATTCGAACGAGCTGAGTTCAAATGAGTTCGAGCCCGAGCTCGAGCCTAAGTTGCAGATCGTGTATTAAACGAGCTCGAACCATAGCTTTACGTACAAAGCTCGTTTAGACTCGCGAGCCTAATGTTTTATATACAAGCTTCTTAACGAGCTTAATAACAAGCTTGTTAACGAGCTTAATCTAGATATATTACGAGCTGGGCTTGAGCTAAGTTTTATTTTTACATTACCAAATCGTATAAACAAGTCGAGCTCGAGCCGAGCCCGAGCTTATCTACATACCACGAGCTGAGCCCGAATCTAAATAATAAAGCTCGAAATGAGCCGAGCTCAAGCTCGAGCTTTGTAAAACTTAAACGAGTCGAACTTGAGCTCTGACGAACTCAAGCTCGACTCGGCTCGTTTCCACCCTTAGTTACCAAACAGTGTAACTAGTTGAATAAAGAGTCAAATGTTTTCTTATAAATGTTGCTCAAAGAAAATAAGCAAAGCCTTTATGGTAACTGGTCCTTGAGAGTTGAGACTACGTAGTTCGATGGAAATAATTGGGCAACAAATAGGGCCAAGTCTCTTCGTTTATAAATTCTAACCCAAAGAAACAATCACACAATAAACTTAGTTGAAATGATGTTGGGTACTTGGGTTTACTTATGCAATAGGGGTGAGCAGAAACCGAATCACGAACAAACTATAAAAAATCGCAAGAATTGAACCGTAGAAACCTCACCATGACAAAAACCGACGATTTAGTTATAAGAAAAAGGAAAAACCGCAAATGCGGTTCGGTTGCGGTTTTCGCCCGTAAAATCGAACCGCACCACACAATACCTATTTTATACTGAAAAACGTCACATTTGACTATTTTATGCGAGTTATAAGACTTCTAGTGCATATTATCATTGATATTCATATAAGCTATTAGTAAAGTGTTTGTTAGATTCAATTTTTGCATTGTTATAACCGAAAAAAAATTAACATTTTAAACAAAAAACATAAAAAAGCCACAATTATTATATAAGTCACAAGTAATGGTTCGGTGCGGTTAAAAACCGTAAAACCGCAGAAACCGTAACAAAACCGCAAAACAAAAACCGCGGTTTTTGGTTCGGTGCGGTTTCTATTTTTATAGAAACCGCAAGTGCGGTGGCGGTTCGATTTTAGTCAAAAACCGCACCAAACCGAACCATGCTCACCCCTATGCATGACTTGTTTAATAAGTTTATGCATATTTTTTTGTGTTAATCCATAGTTATTCTCAAGAATATGCAAGTTGAGAAGAGTACGCGAGTCCTTAAAATGTATCGAGTTTTTAGAGATAGTAGCAGCTCTTTTGTGAAGCCTGCATATACGCCTAATGTTTAGCGTATTTTCAATAATTTATATTATTATTCTGATACTGATAAGCTATTTTTTGTGAAAAAATTTCATCTTATATTTATGTATTTGACTTACATTGAAAAAGTAAATGGTCACACGCAACCACTACTACCAAAATATCAATATTATAATCAAGTACGTATTGTATGTCTATTCTATAATGTAAAATCAACATTTTAACATATGCTATTCATATAACATATCATTATAATATTTATTATGAAATAAACACATTACATAAACATATACCTCAAAACCCTAATTTCATGAAATTTAATTATCCAAAACACATGTACAAGTTATCAAATTATATTGTTGGGAATAAAATTAGTACTGCTTTTTTATTGTACTACCAGTATTAAAATTGTTTAATGCTGGTAGTGATATTTTTGGCTGGTAATGTTTGAGCAGAATTGAACAGAGGAAGATCAATGTTGTTTGCTATATTGATGTTGTTTGAAGATAGAGATCAAAGACGTATGAAGCTATACTTAAGAGATATTATGAGTATATCTCTTAAAGTTTGAATTATCTTATTAGATCTTTATCTTCTAAAGAACTCCTTGTACTATAAAATGAGGTCATAGGTCAGCTATAGATAACACACCTTTTATATACGTTTTATACTTCAAGTTTGTAATCATACTCTGATTTGGAGTAATAAAATGACTTAATCAGCTTACACACCATATGCTCTCTACCGGGCATAACAAATCCTTCTGGTTGCTTCATATACACTTCTTCTTCCAAATCACCATTTAAAATGTTGTTTTGACATCCATTTGATGGATCACTAGATTGTGAATAGCAGCTAAAGCTAACAACAACATAATAATGGTGATACGAGCAAGAGGTGCATAGGTATCGAAATAATCGATCCATTCCTTTTGTCTAAAACCTTGGATTACCAATCAAGCCCTAAACTTGTCAATTGATCCATCGACTTTCATCTTCCTTTTGAAGATCTATTTGCAACCTGGTAGTAAATCAGACAAGACCCATGTATTATTTTTCGTTATTGAACCAATCTCATCATCTATTGCTTCTTTCAAGAAAGCAACATCTCGAGATTGTATAGCTTCATTATAGGTTATTGGATCCTCATCTATACTATAACAATAAGAATATTGAGATCTAATTTTATCTCTTGATCCCTCAACTAAATATAGTTGAAAATCAGAACCATGTGATTTAGCCTTTCTATCTCCTTTACTCTTACGAGGTTCAGAAATCTCACTTGGTACCTCATCTAAATGATCATCCTTTTGAGATTCATTCGAATTTGGTATCACATCCTTTGGTCTAGGTATTGAAGAGAAACGATTCTCATCAAATATTGTATATCTTGATTCCATAATTGTGTTAATAGAAACAGTCATTATGTTTTATAACATAAAACCTATATGCCTTGGAATACTCAACATATCCAACAAAGATGCAATCAATACCCTTTTCATCCAAAGTTTTCCTTTTAGGGTCCGAAAGCCTAACAACGACCCGACATCCCCAAACTCGCAAAAATGTCAAGTTGGGTTGTTTCTTATACCAAAGTTCATATGGGGTAGTCTTTTTCCTTTTATTAGGAACCCTATTCAATAAATAGCAAGCAGTTAACATGGCTTCTCCCCAAAACCCGTCTGTAACACCCCATTTTGGAAATGGAAATATCACAGTAATTATGGTGTGTCATCAAAGCATACAAGGTAAAATGTCTAAACATTACTTGACCATATAAAGGAAAATACCGGAATCAAACATCGGTAGTCCAAAAGTAAAGCTCATCACACACAAACATAGTATAGTAAAGGAAAAAGGACTAAACAATGTCCAAAGCATAAGTATCATAAAGAAAGGAAATGCATAATGTAAAGAAGGCTAGACAGCTTCCAGTCCATATGCACGTACTCTTAGTGTCTACGAGCGTCCCTGAGTACCTGCCGTTTTGGGAACATAGAAAAGGAAAACGGCTGAGCAATACGCTCAGTGCACGGATGTACAATAAAGCATGAATAGGATAAGCATATAACATAATAACAGCGGAAGAAACTATGTCCCGAGTAACCTGGTTAAGTCTTAATAAAACTGGTTTTATAGTTTGAAAGTCTTATGTTTATCTTATAAAAACTGTTTGTCATATGTTACCATTAGCCAATATAGGTCATGAAAATCCACCGTGCATGAATAATTGGAGGGGTGACCTCATCATGCAAATTATAGGGGCTGCCTCTAATTTAATATACTGGTTTTATGGGTAGGAGGGATCAGCTCCTTGTGAAGGATGCAAGGCACACACCACATTCACCATGTAATCCTGAATAAAAACGTGTAACTAGGATGCACCCATACGTGATACGCCCCACATGATAAATATAAATAAATGGCCAAAAGCTGAAGGGACGCCACGAGCAATCACTCCGCCGTGGTGAAGTCATAACATCAGTGCCTCTAATGTTATGATTATGGTACCTCCATAACTAGGTGAAACTGGTCATGCATGTATATGGCTATAGGTAATCATATTTAAACATAAGCAATCAAACACGTAACTTATACTACGGGAAAACAGTTGGCTGCATACGGGGAATCCTAATAAGGAAAGAATATCCATACTGAAAGGACGGGAATCCGTACCTTATGTCCAGTGAACGAGAACGATGAACTGCGAGAATCCTACTTCCGAAACACTAGTGCTACATAAATACGTACATGAAATAAGTATTTGCTTACTAATTACATAGCTGGTTTTACGTCATGTCTTAGCTTATTTTATATGTTCTTACTATGTTTTACTGTTTAAAGCCTTAAACTGTATTAAATCTTATATTCTATTTAATCTGATTAAGTATTTTTGGTATTTCATGTGTTATTATACTTACTGTGTAATAATAAGTAACTTTCCAAAAATAAAAGGTTTCCTAAAATAGAAAGTTTCCAAAAATAGAAAGTTTCCAAAAATAGAAAGTTACTAAAAATAGAAAGTTTCCAAAAATAGAAAGTTTCCAAAAATAGAATGTTTCCGAAAATAGATTTACTGCTTAAAATAGATAAGTTTCTAAAAATAGAAAGTTTTCATAAATAGATTAGCTGCCTTAATTAAATAAGTTTCCATAAATAGGTTAGCTGCCTTAAATAAATAAGTTTCTAAAAATAGCTGATTTCCATAAATAAATTAGCTGCCTTATTTAATTAAGTTTCTAAAAATAGAAAGTTTCCATAATTAGAAATAAGCTGGCTAAATAAGCTAAGTAAATAAGCCTAAGTGATTTCATGATTATTTCCTAAGTCATATGATATATTGTATAGTTTAATAATTATTTCATGTAATTTAATTAAACTATAGGTTATAATGTTTAATTAAAGTATAACATGTTTTTAATTAAATATACTAAATACTTAGGTTAAAATATGTATTATTAAATATTAATAATATAACCTAAGTCATGTTAATTAATTAATTATATCCATGGTTTTTAAAATAATTAATTAATTATAAGTCTTAATAATATAAATACTTAGGTTAAAATAATTTCATGATTATTAATAATTAATTAACCTAAGTCATGTTATTAAATTAATCACATCTTTTATTAATTTAATTTTAACATAAGTTCATAACATAAAAAAACTAACATAACCATGAACCGGATCAAAGCTTAAAACATAAACCGGACATGAATCGACACCGTACCCCGAACCAAATCGGGGTACCCCTTGCTGCCGTGGGACCCACACGCACCAACCAAGACCAATATGGTCTTGGTGGTGTCGGCTAAGCAAACCGAAACCCCCTTGGGGTCGGTTGCAGCCTGCGGCCCAAAACAAAACACCCCTTAATCGACCCTCTGATTTAATTAATGATCAAAACATTTTAGATCTATGTTTAATTAATGTGTTTATATAAAAAAAACATCACGTGTTCATAATTAATAAAAAGATTAATTAAAAAGAAAAGGTTTAAAAAGGTTTTACCGTATTCTTGGATCAAGAGGGTGAAGAACAAACACGAACAAACAACAAATCTTCAAGATCCAAGATCAATGAATCACCTCGTATGATGATGTGTAGGTGGCGGCAGAAAGAGGAGGAGAAGGGAGGGTTTTAGGTTTTTCTTGAAATCTTCTGTAAAGTAATTTTTGAGTAGTAAAATTAATTAACCCTCCTTTTAGTAAAATTGGTAATGGGCTTGGCCCATTACCCTTGTTTTAGCCGCGGGTAGGGACCCCCCCATGGGGTTCCCGTACCTCTTTTCGTGTCTCGTTATTTAGTTAGTCGTTTGTGTTTATTTATGTTCGTGTTTTAAATGTTCTCGTTACGTAAATACCATAATCTAATATATTTAATTACGCTCGTATTAAATATATATACGTAATTAATAATAGCTCGTGATTTAATTACACTCGTGATTTCGTGATCGCATGTTCGTGATTAATTATTGCTAATTAATTATTACGTGATTGTGCATATAAAATACTTATCGTGTGATAACACGTACGTAATACGTAAACTCCTAACACCTAATCGTAATCATGCTATATTAGGAAAGTTTTTAACTAGTACGTACGATCCTAAGGGTACTATGCATGGTAAAAGCATGCGGGTTTTACAACTCTTCCCCCCTAAAAAGAATAATTCGTCCCCGAATTATAGATAAAGTAAACTGGAAAAGAAGAACATACCCGAATTCAAAATATGAAATGAGGGTAAGAAGCCCGGATAGACTCCTCCGTTTCCCAAGTGGCTTCCCGCTCGGTGTGATCCCTCCATAGAATTTTGACGAATGGAATCGTCTTCTTTCTCATGACTCGTTCTTGTCTATCAAGAACTCGTTCGGGTTCTTCAATAAAAGTGAGATCTTCACGAATCTGTTCCGGTGGATACTGAACCATGTGAAGGGGATGATATTGGTACCCTCTGAGTAAGGACACATGAAACATATTATGCACATGCAAAAGCTGCGGAGGTAACGCCAATCGGTAAGATACTTCACCGACTCGTTCAATGATATCAAATGGTCCGATGAAACGAGGACTGAGCTTCCCTTTAATCCCGAAGCGTCTAACACCACGTGCCGGCGAAACCTTAAGGAAGACGTGATCTCCTACGTTAAAGTGTAAATCCCTACGATGCTTATCGGTGTAACTCTTCTGACGTGACCGTGCCTCCTGAATTTTCTGCCTAGCTACTGCGATCTTCTCGTTTGTCATCTCTATGATTTCTGGTCCTTCAAGTGTTCGCTCGCCAACCTGATCCCAGCAGATTGGGGCGCGACACTTTCTGCCATACAACATTTCAAATGGAGCACACTTGATGCTTGCGTGCCAACTGTTGTTGTATGCAAACTCCACCAAACAGATGTATTCGTCCCAATCACCCGTCCATTCCAACACACATGACCTCAACATATCCTCCAATGTCTGAATGGTTCGCTCCGACTGTCCGTCCGTTTGAGGATGAAAAGCCGTGCTAAGCTTAAGTTGTGTACCCCAAGCTTTCTGCAGACTTTTCCAAAAAGCGCGAAGTGAATCGAGGATCTATGTCTGAGACGATGCTGGATGGTGCACCGTGGAGTCTCATGATCTCTCGTCTATACGTATCTGCGAGTTTACTTACCGGATCTTCCTTGCGGATCGGTAAGAAATGAGCTGATTTGGTAAGTCGATCAACGATAACCCAAATTGCATCGTGCTTCCTTTTGGTAGGTGGAAGACCGGTAACAAAATCCATGGTGATTTTATCCCATTTCCACTCTGGAATGTCTAACGGTTGAAGGAGACCGCCAGATCGCTGATGCTCGATCTTAACCTGCTGGCAGGTAAGACATTTGGAGACGTAAGTGGCCACATCCTGTTTCATACCACTCCACCAAAAGTACTGCTTGATGTCATGGTACATTTTAGTTGAACCAGGATGTATCGAGAATGGGGAGCTATGAGCTTCAGCTAACAAAGCTTCCCGGAGTTCTTGGTCATCAGGAACACAAAGTCTAGTGCCCTGCCATATGATACCATTTGCATCTACTCTGAATTCCGTCTGCTTCTCCAAATTCTGTACTATCGCCCAGATTTCTCCGTCATCTTTCTGAGCTTCCTTGATCTTAGATAGCAACTCGGGTTCTACTCTAAGATTAGCCCAGTAACCGTGCTATCCACGTACCATGATCTCGATGTCTAGTCGCTCCAAGTCTCTTATGATTTCCTCTTCGATTCTAATGCTATTGATCATTCCGGACTTCCTGCTAAGGGCATCTGCTACTACATTTGCCTTTCCGGGATGATACTGTAGATTAATGTCATAATCCTTCAACAGCTCTAACCATCTCTCTGCCTCATGTTCAATTCACGCTGAGAGAAGATATACTTCAAGCTCTTGTGGTCCGTGAAAATATCACATGATTCTCCATATAAGTAGTGTCTCCATATATTCAACGCAAACACGACTGCAGCAAGTTCCAGATCGTGCGTGGGGTAATTCTCTTCATAAGGCTTAAGCTGCCGTGAAGCGTACGCGATCACTTTCCCATGTTGCATGAGAACACAGCCAAGTCCCTTCCCCGATGCATCGCTATAGATTTGAAATCCACCCGTACCAGATGGTAGAGTAAGAATAGGTGCAGATACTAGCTTCTGCTTCAGGTCTTCAAAGCTCTTCTCTCGATCTTCAGTCCAGACGAATTTCTCCCCTTTCCGCATCAGTTTGGTCAATGGTAGTGCTAGGCGGTAAAAGTTCTCCACGAACCTACGGTAATAGCCAGCTAAGCGTAAGAAACTGCGGACTTCCGTCGCTGATGTCGGCCTCGGCCACTTTGTAATGGCCTCAACCTTCGCTGGATCCATAGTGATTCCTTCTGCTGATACAATGTGACCTAAGAATGCCACCTTGTCTAACCAGAACTCACACTTGGAGAATTTAGCATACAGCTGCTTCTAGCGAAGAATCTGTAGTACTGTACGAAGATGGTCTTCGTGTTCCTCCTTGGACTTTGAGAAAATTAGGATGCCATCGATGCAAACAATGACGAATTTGTCCAGAAATTCATGGAAGATTCTGTTCATCAGATCCATGAACACTGCTGGAGCATTAGTCAGGCCAAATGGCATAACTACAAACTCGTAGTGGCCATAACGGGTACGAAAAGCAGTCTTAGCAATGTCCTGCTCCTTGACCCGTAGCTGATGATAGCCTGACCTAAGATCGATCTTGGAGAAGTGTTTGGCCCCTTGGAGTTGGTCAAACAGATCGTCAATGCGTGGCAGTGGATACCTATTTCGAATGGTAATCTTGTTGAGCTCGCGATAGTCTATGCAAAGACGCATACTGCCGTCCTTCTTCTTAACAAACAAGACCGGTGCGCCCCATGGAGATGCGCTCGGTCGAATGAAACCTCGTTCAAGAAGTTCTTGCAGTTGATCCTTCAGCTCTTTGGGAGCCATGCAATAAGGAGCCTTGGAGATTGGTTCAGCTCCTGGAACCAGTTCGATACTGAATTCCACTTCCCGTGCAGGTGGTATGCCCGGAAGTTCTGCTGGAAACACGTCTTGGAATTCCGACACTATTGGTTGATCCTGAATCGATGGAGATTCAGCATCCATGTCGTGAACCGTAGCTAGATAACCCTCGCAGCCATGTGACAGTAGTGCACGCGCTTGTAGGGTGGATATGACTTGTACAGACCGTCCGGGTATGAACCCATTATGAATGTACTCTGGTGCATTGACATCACCGAAGATAACTTGATATGAATGGTAGTGTATGGTAGCATGATACTTGGATAGCCAATCCATGCCCAAAATCATGTCGAAGTCATTCATGTCCAGCGGAAGTGCGTCGACAGATCGAACCTTATCATCAAATTCTAGAGGAAGACTCTTGTATACATGGGTGATTAATACAGAGTCCCTCAAAGGCATGGAAATAGTAAGCCTATTTTCTAGTGGCAAGAGAGGCATCCTAATGTTCTTAGCATAAGTAGTAGAAATAACCGAGTGAGTAGCACCCGTATCGAAAAGAACACATGCAGCGCGACCATACATATACAAGATTCCAGTGATGGTAACTGTAGACTTGTTAGCCTGGTCTCGAGATGTCGTGTAGACACGCCCGGCAGTAGGAGGTGGCTTGGTATCAGCATGTCCCGATGTACCCTCCATCTCGCCCTTACGGCAATCCTTCATAATATGGCCAGGAAGACCACACTTGAAGCACGCATCAGTATTACGGCGACATGGTCCTGGGTGCCTACGGTGGCAAGTAGAGCAAAGAGGATGCGTGTATCCTCCAGCAGGTGCTCTGGCTGGCTGAGGACCTGATAAAACATTTTACATGAGACATAATATTTGGGTACAAAGGACAAAGCGGATAATCGTAAGATTGAATACCAGTGATAGCTGGACGGCTAGGCTGCGAACCTCTCTGGTTCTGGTCCCTACCGTTTCCATGGTTCCTGGTAGAAGTTTGCTAAAGTGTCAGAATATGAGTTATAACATAAAACATAAGGAATTTCGTAAGTATTAGGACTTGCTGTTGTTGGATTGTCCGACGTTGTTACGGTAATTGTCATTACCGCCACGCCTATCCGTAGCAGAATGGTCGTTAGTCTGACCATTTCCCTTGGGCTGGTGAGGCTGCTGCTGAGTAGCCGGCTGAGACCGGTCCCCAGTTTTCTGCCTGGAAGATACAGTTTAAGAGATGAATAATTGACTTATGGAAAGTATACGGATTGGTCACCGCTTGAATACGAAGGTTTACCTCTTGTTGGGTCTTTCAGCTTCCCCGAACTCATCCCTCTCCTACAGCATCTCCAGTTTCCGTGCTGCATCGGCCACTTGTGCTACAGTATTGAACGTAGCACACACTAGATTGTTTGCGACCGATGTGCGAAGAGCCCATCTGAAGTGATGTGCCTGCTCTTTAGGAGTACCTGCTGCCGCACCAAGGAAACCAGCCAAGCGAAGAAAGAGCTGCATAAACTCATTGCTATTCTCCCCAGCTCTCTGACGGATCCCATGGTACTCTCTCTTGAGCTTGTCCTGCTCAGCCTTGGGAAAGAACTGCTCCATCACCCTGTCCTTGAACTGAGCCCAAGTCAAACCAGCAACCCACTCATCACCACCTTCAGATTGCATCAAAGCTAACCACCAGTTGAGTACATCGCCTTCGAACCGATAGCATGCCAACCTCGCCTTGTATGCGGGGTCACAGCCCATAGCGTTGAAAATCTTCTCGATGTGAGCCAACCAGCTTTCAGCATCGTTGGGGCTATCTGTCTTCTCAAAAGCTCGAGGGCGGAGCTTGTTGAATCTCTCTAGCCATACTGCTAATGTCACTGGAGGAGGAGGAGGAGGTGGCTGATTGTGCTGCTGCTGATTGTTGGCAGCTTGAACTTCAGCCCGGATGTCATTCCTCAGTTGAGGAAGCAAAGCTTGCATGGCAGCCTGAATTGCAGCATTGAGCTGCTCCTGTTCGCGTGTGTGTGAGAACCATCTGACAGTATAACATAAAACATATGATTAAACAGTTCAAATCATAAAATATAAATATATACATGAAAAAATTTTATACTAAAAAATTTCACGAGAAAAATTTTATGCAAGAAAATTTTTGTGTATGAATGCATGATGCAGTTTTATGAAAACTTTGTATGCGCGAGAGTGAACGCCTCTGGTCAGTTCACCCAAAACAAAAGACATATCGAGGGGACGCCTATGGGTCGGTCCCAAATCTAAAAGTTTCGATAAAACACATGCGACTAAATAGGGCCAGTCCTGTACCAACCATTACTTAGTCAAAAACCCTGTAACAATGACATGTATATGTATGCTTTAAAATGATGAGTGCATGAAAACAACTGTCAGTTCTAGGAAGACCGTAGTGACTACCCACTAATCCCAAGTCATATTTGAGAGCCTACAGGTCGAAGCCTTGGCTCTGATACCATAATTGTAACAACCCATTTTAGAAATGGAAATATCACAGTAATTATGGCGTGTCATCAAAGCATACAAGGTAAAATGTCTAAACATTACTTGACCATATAAAGGAAAATACCGGAATCAAACATCGGTAGTCCAAAAGTAAAGCTCATCACACACAAACATAGTATAGTAAAGGAAAAAGGACTAAACAATGTCCAAAGCATAAGTATCATAAAGAAAGGAAATGCATAATGTAAAGAAGGCTAGACAGCTTCCAGTCCATATGCACGTACTCTTAGTGTCTACGAGCGTCCCTGAGTACCTGCCGTTTTTGGAACATAGAAAAGGAAAACGGCTGAGCAATACGCTCAGTGCACGGATGTACAATAAAGCATGAATAGGATAAGCATATAACATAATAACAGCGGAAGAAACTAAGTCCCGAGTAACCTGGTTAAGTCTTAATAAAACTGGTTTTATAGTTTGAAAGTCTTATGTTTATCTTATAAAAATTGTTTGTCATATTTTACCATTAGCCAATATAGGTCATGAAAATCCACCGTGCATGAATAATTGGAGGGGTGACCTCATCATGCAAATTAGAGGGGCTGCCTCTAATTTAATATACTGGTTTTATGGGTAGGAGAGATCAACTCCTTGTGAAGGATGCAAGACACACACCACATTCACCATGTAATCCTGAATAAAAACGTGTAACTAGGATGCACCCATACGCCCCACATGATAAATATAAATAAATGGCCAAAAGCTGAAGGGACGCCACGAGCAATCACTCCGCCATGGTGAAGTCATAACATCAGTGCCTCTAATGTTATGGTTATGGTACCTCCATTACTAGGTGAAACTGGTCATGCATGTATATGGCTATAGGTAATCATATTTAAACATAAGCAATCAAACACGTAACTTATACTACGGGAAAACAAGTGGCTGCATACGGGAAATCCTAATAAGGAAAGAATGTCCATACTGAAAGGACGGGAATCCGTACCTTATGTCCAGTGAACGAGAACGATGAACTGCGAGAATCCTACTTCCGAAACACTAGTGATACATAAATACGTACATGAAATAAGTATCTGCTTACTAATTACATAGTTGGTTTTACGTCATGTCTTAGCTTATTTTATATGTTCTTACTATGTTTTACTGTTTAAAGCCTTAAACTGTATTAAATCTTATATTCTGTTTAATCTGATTAAGTATTTTTGGTATTTCATGTGTTATTATACTTACTGTGTAATAATAAGTAACTTTCCAAAAATAGCAGGATTCCTAAAATAGAAAGTTTCCAAAAATAGAAAGTTTCCAAAAATAGAAAGTTACCAAAAATAGAAAGTTACCAAAAATAGAAAGTTTCCAAAAATAGAAAGTTTCCAAAAATAGATTGACTGCTTAAAATAGATAAGTTTCTAAAAATATAAAGTTTCCATAAATAGATTAGTTGCCTTAATTAAATAAGTTTCCATAAATAGATTAGCCGCCTTAATTAAATACGTTTCTAAAAATAGCTGGTTTCCATAAATAAATTAGCTGCCTTATTTAATTAAGTTTCTAAAAATAGAAAGTTTCCATAATTAGAAATAAGCTGGCTAAATAAGCTAAGTAAATAAGCCTAAGTGATTTCATGATTATTTCCTAAGTCATATGATATATTGTATAGTTTAATAATTATTTCATGTAATTTAATTAAACTATAGGTTATAATATTTAATTAAAGTATAACATGTTTTTAGTTAAATATACTAAATACTTAGATTAAAATATGTTTTATTAAATATTAATAATATAACCTAGGTCATGTTAATTAATTAATTATATCCATGGTTTTTAAAATAATTAATTAATTATAAGTCTTAATAATATAAATACTTAGGTTAAAATAATTTCATGATTATTAATAATTAATTATCCTAAGTCATGTTATTAAATTAATCACATCTTTTATTAATTTAATTTTAACATAAGTTCATAACATAAAAAAACTAACATAACCATGAACCGGATCAAAGCTTAAAACATAAACCAGACATGAATCGACACCGTACCCCGAACCAAATCAGGGTACCCCTTGCTGCCGTGGGACCCACACGCACCAACCAAGACCAATATGGTCTTGGTGGTGTCGGCTAAGCAAATCGAAACCCCTTGGGGTCGGTTGCAGCTTGCGGCCCAAAACAAAACACCCCTTAATCGACCCTCTGATTTAATTAATGATCAAAACATGTTAGATCTATGTTTAATTAATGTGTTTATATAAAAAACATCGCGTGTTCATAATTAATAAAAAGATTAATTAAAAAGAAAAGGTTTAAAAAGGTTTTACCGTATTCGTGGATCAAGAGGGTGAAGAACAAACACGAACAAACAACAAATCTTCAAGATCCAAGATCAATGAATCACCTCGTATGGTGATGTGTAGGTGGCGGCACAAAGAGGAGGATAAGGGAGGGTTTTAGGTTTTTCTTAGAATCTTCTGTAAAGTAATTTTTGAGTAGTAAAATTAATTAACCCTCCTTTTAGTAAAATTGGTAATGGGCTTGGCCCATTACCCTTGTTTTAGCCGCGGGTAGGGACCCCCCCATGGGGTTCCCGTACCTCTTTTCGTGTCTCGTTATTTAGTTAGTCGTTTGTGTTTATTTATGTTCGTGTTTTAAATGTTCTCGTTACGTAAATACCATAATCTAATATATTTAATTACGCTCGTATTAAATATATATACGTAATTAATAATAGCTCGTGTTTTAATTACGCTCGTGATTTCGTGATCGCATGTTCGTGATTAATTATTGCTAAATAATTATTACGTGATCGTGCATATAAAATACTTATCGTGTTCTAACACGTACGTAATACGTAAACTCCTAACACGTAATCGTAATCATGCTATATTAGGAAAGTTTTTAACTAGTACGTACGATCCTAAGGGTACTATGCATGGTAAAAGCATGCGGGTTTTACATCGTCACTCAAACCAGAGTAACACAACATGGAATTAACCATTTCTTTAAGGGCTTTGTTTTTTCTTTCAGCCACACCATTTTGTTGAGGTGTGTAAGGAGCTGTAGTTTCATGAATGATTCTACATATTGGAAATATACAGGATCATAATATTCACCACCTCTATTTGTGCGTAAGGTTTTTACCAAGTCATTTTGTTGCAATTCAACTTCTGTTTTATAAATTCTTAATTTATTTAGGGGTTCATCTTTTGCATGCATCAAATAAACATAGCAAAACCTAGAGGCATCATCTATAAAGTGATAACATACTTTTTGTTTCCTAAAGATGGTGTTGCGTGAAAATCACATAAATCACTATGTATTAATTCAAGTATGACAGATATCCTTGTTATACTTTTAAATGGTTGCCTAGTGATTTTTGTTAACATGCAAGCATTACATTTTCCAGCATTTCCATAGCAGGAATTAAATCATATTTAGACATTTCAAGCATTCTTTTATAGTTCACATGTCCTAAACGAGCATGCCATAATGAGGTATTATCAACAGTAGAAGAAGACATATAAACAGAACCAAAATCATCAGGAACTTTATTCAAATTTAACATAAACATTCCATTGTTATAACAACCAAATCCTACAAATACACCAGACTTCGATATGATATACTTATCAGATTCATAGACTTGTTTGTAGCCACATTTATTTAATACAGGACCTGAAATTAAATTCTTATGAAGTTTAGGAACAAACAATACATTAAACAAAGTAATAGATTTTTCAGAACTGAATTCCAACATGACACTTCCTTTTCCATGAACATGAGCGAAATGATCATTACCCATGTAAAGGACAGATCCGTCTTCCACCGGTTCATATGTCTTAAACCATCAACGATATTTACAAACATGTGTTGTGGCACCAGAATCAATCCACCACGCAATTGCATCAACCTGCACATAAAATGCTTTAGAACTTAGTGAAACAAAATATTTACCCAAATGTTCCAAATTTGTACTAAGTTCTGACCTTGGTCTTGGGATTGGTCCATAGACCCCTTTCCCGAACCACCAGCACTTGCATTATTCTTTTTGTTTCCACTAGGACAGTCCCTCTTAAAGTGGCCAGATTTGCCACACTTCCACTAGTCCCCTTTGGGATTTTTGTTGGATTCGGGACCACCGTTGTTATCCTTGAAACCACGTTTCTTTGTTTTGTTTGTTGTTTTTATTCTTTCCACCCTTTTCAATCATATTGACCGAGGGTCCAGCAACTTCTTTTCCTTTTTCCCTTTCCACTGTCCTGCGCCCTTAGAGATTCCTCTATGCGCAAGTGACTACCAAGTTGTACCAAAGATAGATCATTTTTCCCATGTTTCAAATTATGTTTGAAATCCTTCCAAGAAGGAGGAAACTTGTCTATCACACTAGAAACAGATATCGGTTCATCCATTTTTAAACCGTGTTGTGTGTATTGTCCTAGGATTCTAAGAAGTTCGTTAAATTGTTCAATGACAGACCTAGAATCGAACATCTTGTAATTATTAAAATTACTTAACATGAACTTCTTACTTAAAGCATCCACTGCCATGTACTAGGATTCAAGAGAATCCCATAACTCCTTTACAGATTCATAATTCTGATAAATATCAAACAGGGGGCCAGACATACCATTGAGTATGTGTCCTCTGCAGATGTAATCGTCATTCTCCCACTTTGATTTGCGTCTGATCGCTTCCACCGTATCATCCTCCAACAACTCTAGCATCAGGGTAGATAGAACATACACAACCTTTAAAGTTGTCAACAGTAAGTGCATCTTTTTCTGCCATCGCCTAAATTCATGCCCTTCAAACTTATCTAGTTTCCCAAAATTCGTAGTCCTCTCCTTCATAATACTTCCTCCAACTATGACTAACACAAAAAATACTTTATACATTTGTAAGTAAATAGGGTGTTTGTACGACGATGTGATAATCCTGGATATCTAACTTGAATCGTGTTAGGTTTACTTTCCGTATAAAGTATTTCGACCCTATTGGTGCCTGGGTTACACGAAATCCTTATCAGGATAATTCACGTAGAAACACTTTGATTCTAGGCACAAGAAATCAAAGCTAGAACAAAGAGAATTGTGTGTTTTTCGTTATGTTTTGTGAGATACAATATCTGTTAATGAACAGATGAAAAGACGGTTGCAAATAGTTACATATGAATAGTTAAAACTATTCACCAACAGTCCTGTTGGTTCGGGTTTGATAGGAAAATTAAGGTAAGCCCTTAATGTCGATTCGTAAAAATCGTTTAGGTTTTGGGGCGCTGCCCCAAACCCTGAAACAACTCGAGTTTTCGTGTTTTATTATTATATTCAATACGTACTTGTAATGTTAAGACGCACTGTCGGTATGTGCCGACTATGAATGCACGAAGAATTGTTAAGCATACGTGTTCACTTGTATATTTTCATAACATTATTGTTAGCGTGTCGATGCCTTTATATATGACATTGAGTCCTACTAAATAAATATTAGTGTCTAGAACTAAATATACTTCACAAATTGCCTTATGGGCCGAACTACCCATCAAACACTGGACCGAAATTTGTATTATGTGTTCAAAGAGAATACAAACTGAAAATGAAACTTTAAATGTATAAACTTCCAATTAGAAAAATATGTTATTTCAAATCTGGTCAAACTAAGTCAAAAACAAAAACCTGGAAAATATATTATAACCCCCATTTACTACTACAATCCAGCACACATGCCAAAATTGCCTAAAATGAGTATATCACAAGCATACCATTTCCAGAACTGGATTAACCCTAAGCAAACTATTAAAACTTAAATACCATCACAATTTTCACAGCCTCAACATAAAAACACAATAACTTAATAAAGTTTCAGGGAAAATCTTTAAGAAGCAAGTATTAAGTCTTGAGCAAACCAAGCCAAAACTCTATTTTGTTGTTCGAACCCACCAAGCCGAATACCCCTTTGTGTGAGTCTTCCATCCACTCTTCTTTTATTTTCGGCATCCATATAGTATGCTAGTCCATCATAGAACCCCTTGCGAAAACATACGACACATGAGTTAGTACTTAGAAAACATTCTAATATTATGTTAGTGAATAATAACCATGATGACTTTATATAACCCATGACCCAAAACGGACCAAGACCCTTTATTTGTCTAAGCCGAGACACCCCCGCCCCCTGCGTGACCACAATCATACCGAGACCCCCTTTTTCATCTTTTGGTATATTTGTATAAAGTGATTAAAAACAATAATAGTAACAACAAAAACCTCATTCGAATTAGACCTAAAATCTGTCGAGACCATAATGACTTGTAAAATCAATAAAACTTAGAAATTAATACCATTTCTTTTACAGAAACACTAATTACACCCATTTAAAACTCCGGGAATAAAAACCCCCGATTTATATAAACCCTAAATTTTTGTAAATCAATTTTATTATGAAATTAACCCAATTTAATCTTCGAAAACACTAATTGATTGTGAATAAACACCCGAATTAGAAAACCCCCCATTTATATAAACCCTAATTTTTCGAAACATGTTTTAATTGGATAATTAACCTTAAGAGAAGTCTAAAAACATAGTTTAATTATGAAAGAACTAAAGATTTAGAAAACTCTCGAATTTCCGAAACCCTAAAATTATATAAATTAAATTCATGAGGAAATTAACATGGATTTACATACAAAATCATTAATTGATTTTGATAAACCCACGAATTGAGAAAAACCCCAATATTTCGAAATCATATTTTACTATTAAATCATTCTTGTTTTCAAAAGAATGATCCAAGAGTTTTTAAAACATCTTTTTAGAAAGGAAAAGGAGATTGAACTTATCTTTTTGATGAAACCCCTCATCAAATCGTCCATAGAAAGACCTTGAAACCAATTAGGTTTGACGTGAGGACGACACCTCACGTCCCACGACTTATAAACATGTTGGGATATGGGATATCGTGAGGTTTGATGATGAGTAATATTATCAGGGAATGATTTTGACCATGGTTGTGATATCAGATTCGTTTGGTTAGTGAGAGAGGGGATAAAGGACGGTTGGGAGTATATTGAGAGAGAGAGAGAGAGTTTGACTGAGTGTTTTAGGATAAAAACCCTTTTATGACCTTCTCTCCCTTGTTATTAACGATTGGACTAGCGTTCGGGTTGGGTAATGGCAACATGGGCCGAGCCCATGTTTTATTAAGAGTAATGGATATGTTGGTTTGGATTGGGTTTGTAGAAACTAGAAGGGGGTTGAATAGTTTCTTAAATTTACTTGTTAAAGGTTGGTTTTAAAAAATCATTTTTCAAAAACTTAAGCTTGAGTATTTATGTAAAACCTTCTTATACACAATATGAACAAGGTATAGTGCAACTAAACTAATAATCACAAGTATAAATAAAAATGAATGTATAGTGCAACTAAACTAATAATCACAAGTATAAAGAATAATGAATGTAAAGAGATAAGGGAAGGAAAGATCAAACCAAACACTAAGGATTTATAGTGGTTCGGCAACGAAGCTCACTCCTCGTTCCTACTCCACTCCTCGAGTACTCCTTACTCGAGAGTTCACTAATCAACAAGCTCCTTAAGGTGGAGAAACTGTACACAACGTCGCTTAACCAATTTTCGACTCTAAGCTAAAAGTCGAGCCCTAATCTGAGCTAAGACCAATCTACACCAATATACTTTGAGGACTAATTATTAACCTTAATACATACACAACTGCCAAATAGACACAACTACTTGGATCTTCACAATAATGACGCAACAATGAATAAATAAGTTTGGATCTTCAATGGATCTTTGAGGTAGACACAACACTTCAAGAATGATAGTGTTCTTCTCTTTCAATCTAAATTGCACCCTTGTTGTCGCACATGATGGGAACATCATCAAGAGAAATCCCGTAATCAACAAGCGCTTGCTTCATCCATAGAGCTTGTTAGCAAGCTTTACCGGCACTCACATACTCGGCTTCCGTGGTGAATATAGCAAGAGCGGTTTGTTTCTTGGAGAACCAAGAAGTTAAACAACAGCCCATGAAGGTACAAACTCCACTAGTGTTTTTCTGGTCCATATAGTCTCCCGCATGATTCGAGTCCGCGTAGATAATGGTTTCTAAGCCGGTCCCTTTAGGATACCATAATCCTAAATGTATAGTGCCCTTAATGTATCGGAAGATACGCTTAACCGCTTCAAGGTGAGAGGTTTTGGGAGCCTCTTGGAAGCGAGCACAAAGGCAAACACTAAATATGATATCCGATCGACTTGCCGTTAGGTACAACAAACTACCAATCATACCTCTATATTTGGTGTTGTCTACCGACTCACATTCATCATCTACGGTGAGTTTAGTATCCAGGCCATAGGGTCTTCATTGGTCTAGAGGCTTCTAATTCAAATTTCTTTAGCATTTCTTTAACATACTTGGATTGATTAAAGAAAATACCATCGTCCATAGTTTAATTTGGAGTCCTAAAAAGAAGTTAAGTTCTCCCATCATACTCATTTCAAACTCGTCATGCATGATTTTGGCAAAGTCATCACACAATGATTGACAAGTTGAACTAATATAACGTCATCAACATATATTTGTACGATAATGAGGTGAGAACATTTCTTCTTTGTAAAGAGTGTATTGTCTACCATCCCCATGGTATACTCATGTTTTACAAGAAACGCTTTAAGTCTATCATACCAAGCTTTGGGTGCTTGTTTGAGACCATAAAGAGCTTTCTTAAGCTTGTAAACATGATCTGGTTTCTCAAAATCAATGAAGCCGGGAGGTTGAGCCATATATACCTCCTTATTTATCAAACCGTTAAGAAATGCACTCTTTACATCCATTTGTTGAAGCTTAAAGTCTAAAGCACAAGCGTAAGCTAAGAGGATTCTAATCTAGCTACGGGTGCGTATGTCTCGTCATAATCAATTCTTTCTTGTTGATTATAGCCTTGAGCTACAAGTCTAGCCTTGTTACGAGACACGATACCATTCTCATCTAACTTATTCCTATATACCCATTTGGTTCCTATGATGGTCGAACTTCTAGGTGGAGGAACAAGTTCCCAAACGTCATTAGCAATGAATTGATTCAATTCTTCTTGCATAACGATGACCCAACTCTCATCCATCAAAGCTTCTTTAACATTCTTTGGTTCAATCAAGGAGACGAAACAAAAGAAGTTACTTTGATTTTGGACTTGAGATCTTAGGGTCCTTTGATTTAATTCACCTATGACGTTATCGAGAGCATGATCCTTAGACTCCTTAATGTTTACTCCCTTTTCAACACTAAGGTCTTCAACTCCTATGTTTCTAACATCTTTGGCATTAACTATGTCTATTTCATCCAAGTCATCATCTACCAAAGGTGGTGTCTTAGATGAAGGCGGGGTTTCACCAAATGTCACATTAAGTGATTCTTCAATTACACTCGGGGTTCTATTGAGGACTATTTAGGCTTTGCTAGTTTGAGAATAACCTAAAAAGATACATTCGTAAGACTTTGGGTCAAACTTTGTAAGGTAATCTTTGGTGTTGAGAATGGAGCAATTGCTTTCAAACACCCTAAAGTATTCCAATGAGGGCTTCTTACCTTTAAGAATCTCATAGGGGGTCATTCCTAGAAAAGGTCGAATAAGAATTCGGTTGAGAATGTAAGTCGATGTGTCCACGGCATTGCACCAAAATTTTTGAGGCAAAGATTGCTCATTTAACATCGTCCTACTTATCTCTTGGATGGTTCTATTCTTCCTTAAACTACCCCATTTGATTGTGGAGTGCGAGGAACCGAGAAGTTATGGGTAATACCATGAGCTTCACAAAAGGCACCAAATTGCACTACATTATCAAATTCCCTACCATGATCCGTCCTAATAGAGACAATTGAACATCCTAGTTGATTTTGAATTCTTCGACTAAAGGTTTCTAAGTGATCGAAAGCTTCATTCTTATACGCCAAAAATCTAGTCCAAGTGAATCTAGAGTAGTCGTCAACTATAACTAGGGTATAAAGGTTACCTCCATAACTCCGTATGGCGGAAGGTCCAAAGAGATCCATATGTAGGAGCTCTAAGAACCGAGAGGTCGAAACCAAATTCTTTGCTTTGTGACTTGAGTGAACTTGCTTCCCAATTTTGCAAGCATCACAAAAGTGACTATCAAACTTCATCTTGGGGAGATGTCTTACCAACTCCTTAGAGACTAAAGATTGAATTAAACGCATATTAGCGTGACCTAATCTCCTATGCCAAAGAGTAGAACTAACATCTAAAGTCGCTAGACATAAGTTGTCCTTTGACTTCCTATTAACCTTCATGACATAAAGTCCATGCTTTATAACACCTTTTCCAATTACTTTTCCATCTTTTACGATTTCACTGTCATATTCCGAAAGATGACCTTACACTTATTGTCACAAATTTGACTTATACTTAGAAGGTTAAAACCTAAGTTATCTACGTGCTCTACGTTTTCTACAGTCATAGAGTCAAGAGAGACCGTACCTTTGCCAATGATATTACCACGTCGATTACTTGCGAATGTAACGTTACCTCTATCATATGCTTTGTAGTGTGAGAACAAACTTCGATTACCCATCATGTGTTTAGAACAACCACTATCCTTAATCCACTCGTCGGGCTCTAGATCGATTCCCAAACATATCTAGGTAACAACACACAAGATCAAACATTTGATCCCCAATATCTCATGGGTCCAAAATTGTTAGTTCTAAACATCCCTTGCACTTGATTGGAATGCATGAATGAAGGAGACATTCCCCATAGGGAAAAGTATTGTTGTTGAAAATTATTCCAATTCATATTGCCATTTTGTTGTCCATAGTTTCTCCTAGGTGTCTTTGATCTTGATCTAGTATTATTATTATTCCTCCTAGGTGTTGGAGTTTTACTTCTAGATCGTGGTTTAGCTTGATCATATCTTTTTGGAGTAGGTGTTCTACTTCTAGGTTTAGATTCATTTCGTACTCTTGGAGGAGTATATGTTTGTCTAGATAAGTTTCTAGTTCCCATTAGAGGTTTACTCAAGGGCTTGTAGAATTTATCTAAAGTATTGATAGGTGTGAAAACACTCATCCTTTTACCACTTAATTCTGGCTAAAACGAGACCAAAACACGTATTTAATATCATTTGTTTGGAATTATGCGTGGTTTTTGTGTTTATTGTGTTTTCAGAGTCAACCGGATGAATATTCAAGAAAACATGAGATTGCACGGGTTTTATCGAGGAAAAAGACTCAAGACGAAGTCTATTGTCCAAGAGATGCAAAAGATTTCAAGTCATTGTGCCTATTTAAAGATTTATCGAAGAATAGAGCCAAAGATGGAAGATTCATATATGTCGAAGAACTCGAGTCTATTAAACAAAAGATTATAAGACGAGTTGGAGTTATTCATCGGCACTTCTAAAAATCCAAAGTCGGAAACGTTTATTTAAAGAAGCGTGAAGACTAAAGAAGAAAGAAGAAAAGAAGCCCGATACCAAAGCCCATTCACAAGCCCATATCACACGCCTATATAAAGTTTCCACTTCACAATTTGAGGGAGCCTTAGTCTTTAGTTTAGTTTTTAGTTTTCATTTTTTCTCTAGTTTTAGAGAGAGAAAGTTCCCAACTTTCTCTCACTAAACTTTTCTTTGTTTTCATCTTTTAAATTTAAGCTTTCTTTAATATTTGTACTTTAGATTTCATTAATCTTATTCAAGTTAAGCTTTTAAGTTCTTTAATCTTCTTCTACTTTTCTTAGTTTACCTAAATCCTTGATCCGATTGTTTAATTTCATACGGTTTGGATTTGTGGATGAGTTCGTGATCAAAGTTTAATCTTTCTTATTTCTTTTTAAGCTCTCACACGTATAAGCTATAGGCCTTCTATGCTTATTGGCTTATTGCTTGTTTTAGCTTATTGGTTTTCGGATTTCATCAATGTTTTAGTCATTCAAAAGTTCCATTTATAAAGTTTATGCTTTTACGTTTTCAAAAGTTGTCAAATTTAATCTTTTTTTGAAGTGTTTAAGTCCCGGTTAAAATAGCTTATTGTATGTGCTTATTGAAGGTTAGCTTTTCACTATTTTCGGATTGGCATTGCATTTCATCGCAATCTTGGGGTTTTGTACATTCCGACGGTTTCCTGATTTGTATCGCAATAACCCAAGTGTGGGTTCTACTTTGCGATAGGTTGGTAATTCCCCCTTATTCCGATATGGATTGCGATCGCTTATTGCGATCGCACATTCCGACGGGACTAAGGTCCTTTTTAAGTCGAAACTCTGGCCAATTTTTATTTACCACATTCCGATAGTAAGTCATTGCGACAGAAGTGTTTACGATATTCCGATCTAGAACATTCCGATAGAACTGCATTTCGATAGACCATATTCCGACAGCTTGCATTTTTGTGTTCCGATGGATTGTTTTGACAATTATTCCGATGGCACATTCCGATCTGGGATTCGATTCCGATGAACTAGTTTTAATTATATTCCGATAGCTTAAGGTTTTAAGTTTTAAAGTTTTAGCAAAGTTTTTAAGTGTTAGTTCAATTAAGTTTTCAAAGTATTCGTCTAATCTTTTCTTTACGTTTTCAAGCATTCAGTTTTAACTTGTCAATCTAGTTTAATCTTTTAAAAGCTTTAATTTTACTCTTCGACACTTACTTATATGTCATTAGTTCAAAATAGATAAACCAACCAAAACCTTTTTATTAACCAAGAACAAATCATTCCACTTTTAGCTATGATCAATTCGAGAGGATGCCGAGAACTTAAATCCGAACCCTATACAAAAATCATTGTATCAAATGGCGCCGCTGCCGGCTCTTCTCGTTAAGATCAACAATTTTTTGTGAGAACTTGGATTTTGGGATCCGTTCCCCGTGAACGTTACTTTTTCATAAAAAATTTCAAAAATCCTAAAAAATATAAAATTTTCAAAAATTAAAAATATAAAAAATTAAAAAATTAAAAAACATAAAAACCAAAAATATTTCTGCTTTGTTTTTGCCTTGTTAGTTCTTTTGCAGGTGCATGCGTACACGATCAACGTCTTATCAAGAGCCCGAGCCTCTCGAAGACTTAGACATGGCCGGTGTACAAAACAACAACAATAACCCACCTCAAAACAATAATAATAACAATAACAATCCACCTTTCAACAACAATAATAACAACAACAATGAGCCTTTACCGGATAATCGCCCGATGATTGAACTTCTGCAAGCACATGTAGATGGTAACAATGATCCAATTGTCATACCCGCGTTTGCAGCCAACAATTTTGAGCTCAAATCCGGCTTTATCCAGATGGTCTCTGCTCAACCATTCTTGGGGCGTACCATTGATGATCCTCATGACCACATCAAGAGATTCCTGCAACTCACGAATACTGTCAAATTCAATGGTGTTCCACAAGAGGTAATCCGTTTACAACTTTTTCCCTTTTCTTTAGAGGGACAAGCCCGGCATTGGCTTGCTAAGGAACCGCCACAGAGTATTCTTACGTGGACGGATTTGGAGACCAAGTTTATCAACTACTTTTTCCCACCCTCTCGTACTACCGCTTTGCGGAATGAAATTATCAATTTTGAACAAAAGTACGATGAGTCGTTTAGTGAATCTTGGGACCGTTTCAAAGACCTTTTGAGAAAATGCCCACAACATGGTTTTACCAAAGTACACCAAGTTAACACTTTTTATAATGGTTTAAGCATGAATGACCAAGATTCACTAAACAGTGCCTCGGGGGGTAATCTTTTGGCTAAGACTTCCAATGCTGCATGGGATATTATTGAGAATAAGTCTCGTGTGCAAACCAAGAGTGTTCGGACCAATGTCGCTAGTGCTAGTACTAGTGACAGCGATAAGCGACTTGACAAAATCACTGCGCTTCTTGAATCGCTTGCTACCCAAACCGCCAGCAACACCAACATCATCAACGCTAAAAACGCTCAAGTCAATGCTGTAAGCCAACCATGTGAAATATGCGGTGGTCCTCACTCTTACACCACTTGTACTGCCACCCAAGACTACCCTTCTAAGAACGTGAATGCAGCATACGGTACCTATCCTCAACCTGCTTATCAAGCTCGTCCTCAAGGCGACCGTAACTTGCTTAGCTACCGCTCTAACAACTATCTCTCACCACCCGCTTTTACTCCTAACAACCCAAACCAACAACAAAACCTCAACCGCCCTCAACAACAACAACAATCTCGTGGACCATACATACCACCTCACAAACAACAACAACCACCTCAAAGAAACAACCAAGTTTACCAACAACATGCTTATCAACCACCCGCATACAATGCTCCTTCCAACCAACCCACCGCATTACACCAAGACATTGGAACCTACATGAGGACTAATGATGTGATCGTGGACAATCTCCAACAGGAAGTGCGTAACTTGAAAGCAGACCTGGTGAAACAAGGGAACGATCTGAGAGCTGACATGAGAAACACTTTGGATAGTCAAACGAATGACTTAAAGAACATGATGGCTAGTTTCTTCCAAGGTAATCAACCCTCTTCTTCGGGTACTCTTCCGAGTAACACCGTTGCGAATCCAAGAGGGGAGATGAAATCAATCACCACTCGCAGTGGCAAAGGTACCAAGGAACCCGAGCTTCCTATACCTCCACCGGTGATTGTGACTAAGGAAAATGAGTCACCTGCTCCTATTCCTCATCCTTCTACTTCCCCAATTTCTCCGCCTCTTACTTCTACCCATCCTCCACCCAAGGATGTGAGTGATCCTTCGATCCCAAAGACTCCCTCTTCTTCCGATATACCTTATCCATCTAGGTTGAGGAAAGAGAAGCTCAAAAGCAAGGATGATATTCAGGTTTCGAATTTTCTCAAAATGTTTAAACAATTGAATTTTAACATCTCCTTCGCTGAGGCTCTCGCTCACATGCCTAAGTACGCGAAAATGTTCAAAGATCTTCTTAGCGACAAGGAGAAGCTTCTTGATATTGCTAACACCCAACTTAATGAGAATTGCTCTGCAGTGCTCTTAAGGAAATTGCCAACCAAGCTTGGTGATCCGGGTCGTTTCTTAATCCCTTGTAACTTCCCGGGAGTAGAGAATTGCATGGCCCTAGCCGATCTAGGTGCCAGTATTAATCTAATGCCTCTAAGCGTTTAGAAGCAATTATCTCTCCCTGAGCTAGTCCCCACCAAAATGACTCTGGAATTAGCTAACCGTACGGTTGCTTATCCAGTGGGGATAGCCGAAGACGTCTTTGTAGGAGTCGACAAATTCACTTTTCCTGCCGATTTCGTCGTTGTTGACTATGATATGGACCCTCGTGTGCCACTGATTGTTGGTCGTCCATTCCTGAGGACCGGTCGCACTCTCATCGATGTTGAAGCTGGTGAGCTTATCATGAGAGTGGGTGACGATAAAATTGTCTTCAACATGGGAAAGCTTTCTAAACAGCCTTATTCATACGAGAGTGTTAATTGTATTGACGTTCTTGATGAGGCTTGTGAAGAACACTTCAAAGATGCTTGCAAAAGTATTCGTACCTCTCTTCCCAATGTTGAGACCGTTTCCTCTATCGATTCATCACTATCTCTATTTGGAGAAAGTGATTTCCTTTGGAAAGATTTGGAAGCCACCATGGGAGATGTGAACTTAGCTAATGACGATTCTCCCACCGATTGGGATGAAGATCTTCGCCTCATTGAAAACATTCTTAAAGAATACAATCTTTCTCCACCATCTCCCACGGTTATTGCTATCGAAGCTCCGACTTTGAAAACGCCTCCCATCAAAAATCCTCCGGATTTAGAACTTAAGGAGTTGCCGCCCCATCTCGAGTACGTGTTCCTTGAAGAAAACAAGAAGTCGCCTGTCATCATCGCGAAGGACTTGAAAGAAGAAGAGAAATCTCGCCTCATCACCGTGCTTAAAGATCATAAGAAGGCAATTGCTTGGAAAATTTCCGACATCCGCGGAATTGATCCGAACTTTTGTACTCACAAGATTCTCATGGAAGATGACTTTAAACCCGCAATCCAGAGCCAAAGAAGGGTTAATCCTCGCATTCATGACGTCATCAAACAAGAGGTTATCAAACTTCTAGATGCCGGCTTGATTTACCCTATTTCGGATTCGCCTTGGGTAAGTCCCGTCCATTATGTGCCCAAGAAGGGCAGAATAACCGTTGTTTCCAATGAATACAACGACTTGATTCCCACTCGTCTCGTTACTGGGTGGAGAGTTTGTATTGATTATCGCAAGCTCAATGATGCCACGAGAAAAGATCACTTTCCTCTTCCTTTCATGGATCAAATGCTCGAGCGTCTTGCGGGTAATGACTATTACTGCTTCTTAGACGGTTTCTCCGGGTATTTTCAAATTCCCATCGATCCCAAGGACCAAGAAAAGACCACATTCACTTGTCCCTATGGAACATTTACTTACAAACGTATGCCTTTTGGTTTATGCAATGCTCCTGGGACGTTCCAAAGGTGTATGATGGCTATCTTCCATGACATGGTGGAAGACACTATGGAAGTATTCATGGATGATTTCTCGGTTTATGGCGATTCTTTCTCTGCTTGCCTCGCCAATTTAGAACGTATGCTTCAACGATGTGAAGACACTCGCCTTGTTCTTAATTGGGAAAAATGCCATTTCATGGTAAAATAGGGCATCGTGCTAGGACACAAGATCTCCAAAGCCGGTCTTGAAGTAGACCGTGCTAAAGTCGATGTTATCGCTAAGTTGCCTCAACCTTCAACCGTGAAGGGTGTGAGAAGTTTCCTTGGTCATGCGGGCTTCTACCGTCGATTCATCAAAGATTTTTCTCAAATCGCTCGCCCGATGACCCACCTCTTGGAAAAAGATACTCCTTCTATCTTTTCCAAAGAGTGCCTTGAAGCCTTCAACTTGCTTAAGGATAAGCTAACTAAGGCACCCGTCTTGGTTACCCCTAATTGGGAGCTTCCCTTTGAGTTGATGTGCGATGCTAGTGACTATGCTATTGGAGCGGTTCTGGGATAAAGAGTGAACAAACACTTCCAACTGATCCATTACGCTAGCAAGACAATGACGGGGGCCCAATTGCATTACACGACAACCGAAAAAGAGCTTTTAGCTGTTGTCTATGCTTTTGAAAAGTTCCGCCCCTATCCTGTCCTTTCCACCACAATCGTTTACACCGATCATTCCGCGTTGAAGTACTTGTTGACTAAACAAGATTCCAAACCAAGGCTTCTCCGCTGGGTTTTGCTTCTCCAAGAATTTAAAATCGAAATTCGCGATAAAAAAGGAGCTGAAAACCTAGCCGCGGATCATCTCAGTAGACTTGAGGATCCTTACCAAGGGGATCATCCGAACAAAGAAATCAATGATTCTTTTCCCTTGGAGACCTTAATGTCTATCAACTCGACTGCTGATGAAACCCCGTGGTTTGCGGACATTGCAAACTACTTGGCGGGTGGAATTCTCGTTAACGGGTTAACATCCCATCAAAAGAAAAAGTTCTTCAAAGACATTAAGACTTACTTTTGAGATGACCCGTATCTATTCAAACAATGTGCTGATTTGATTATTCGCCGATGTGTTGATGGACCGGCAGCTTTGGAAATCCTTGACGCTTGCCACAAAGGACCCACCGGTGGTCACTTTGGTCCCAACTACACCGTCAAAAAAGTGTTTGACTCGGGATTTTATTGGCCCACCATCTATCGTGACACTCACGATATGGTTAAACGTTGTGATGCTTGCCAAAAACAAGGCAAGATCACACATAAAGACGAGATGCCTCAGAATTTCATTTAAGAATGTGAAATCTTTGATGTTTGGGGTATCGACTTTATGGGGCCATTCCCTTCTTCCAAAGGAAACAAATACATCCTTGTAGCCGTTGACTACGTCTCCAAGTGGGTTGAAGCCAAAGCTTTACCCACTAATGACGCAAGGGTGGTTTGTAACTTTTTGAAGTCGCTATTCGCTAGATTCGGTGTGCCTCGTGCCATTATTAGTGACCGCGGGACTCATTTTTGCAATGACCAATTCGCAAGAGTCATGGCTAAGTATGGTGTAAATCATCGTCTTTCCACCGCTTACCACCCACAAACTAATGGCCAGGCTGAAATATCCAACCGAGGATTAAAGCGAATTCTCGAAAGAACCGTGGGAGAGCATCGTGCCTCCTGGGCCGATAAACTTGATGATGCTCTGTGGGCTTTTCGTACCGCTTACAAGACTCCGATTGGTTGTACACCATATCGTCTCGTGTACGGAAAAGCGTGCCACCTCCCCATTGAGTTGGAGCACAAGGCTTACTGGGCCTTGAAGTGGGTTAATTTTGATATCAACAAAGCCGGTGACCTACGCAAGATCCAACTCAATGAGCTCAATAAACTCCGTAATGAGGCTTATGAAAATTCTTTGATCTATAAGGAAAAGACTAAGCTCATTCACGACTCTAAGATTAAGAACCGAGAGTTCCAAGTTGGAGACAAAGTTTTACTCTTTAACTCTCGGTTGAAAATCTTTTCGGGCAAGCTGAAATCTCGTTGGTCCGGCCCATTCACCATTGCCCAAATTTTTCCATATGGTACTCTCGAGCTCGCTCAACCTAATGGACCTAATTTTAAGGTGAATGGCCAACGAGTGAAGTTGTACTTTGGTGAGGACATCTCTCACGAGATGATTCCATCCCTCACCACGTTCCCCATGAACTAATTTTGGGTCGAGTCAGGCTCGTGACTCGGTTATCAAAAATAAGCGCTCCTCGGGAGGCAGCCCGAGTATCTATCCTTTTCTATTTTAACCTCCTAAGTGTAGGGGGACCTATATAGGTGTTTGTGTTTGTGTGGTGATGTGATTACAGGGACGAATGCACTTTTGGAACCTTTGAAGAACCGTGCTCCCATGTTATCCGAAATCCGGTTCTATCTCTCAACTATCGTGATTCAATTTTCTTCATACTTGCATTTGAAATTGATCACGTTAGTCGTCTCTTCCTTAACCTGAGTTAACCAACGTGCACAATGTCATAAGTGTAGGGGAGACTTTTCCCACATGCTTAACCATTGGGGACAATGTTTATCTTAAGTGTAGGGGGACTTCTATCGAAGTTTTAAGTGGACTTTTCCATGAAAATGCCTTCATTTAACCGGAAAATCATCTTTTTCAACATTTTTCAAATTTTTAATTAACTTTGGCCATTTAGTCGTAATTTTTAAATTTTTATCGTTGCTTTCATATGTATATATCCAGCAATAAAGTCAAAAATATTAATAAAGTGGTGTAGCTAGTTTAGAAGTCTTTGACATATTAGGCCCGTTGCGATTATTTTGACTCAACCCGAATAGACTTATTCAAGTTTATTCTAGCTAGTATCCTTAACCATGTAGACCTTAATTGGTTTATTAGGCTAAGTATCCACGAGTCTCATTACTTGAGATTTTAAATTGTGGAGAACGAGAGATGATAGAGTCAATTATAAGTCGGTATTCCTGCACAAACTCACTTGGTGTAATTATTTGCCTATTCTCCCATCACTTGCTAATATATTATCTGCAATAAGTAAGGTCGTACGATTTGAAAAGTTACTTAGCTTCTAGCCCAAGATCGTTTAAAAGTTGCTCGGTAATGATAAGAGTTCATAGCCAAGGCATAACTTATGAAGCGGGGCGCGAAGATTGGTGAGTCTGAAAAGGCCCTAACAAGGCATGAGGATTCCATTTTATTGCTGAGGATCCAAAGTGATGTGAAAATCATTATTCCCAAAATCGATATAAAGGATCAAGACTCACGACGAAAAGCAATCAACTCCCATAAAGATCATGGGGAAGTCTATCCGAAAAGACCCTAACAAGGTATGAGGATAAATAGATCCAAGTCCGAAAAGGAGGCGGATCGTTGTATCTCAAAATCCCAATTAGAGATTGAAGAAATAATCATGAAGTCGTGGTCAACAAAGTTGGAGTACCCCTCAAAAGTCTCCAAGTGAAGAAAATCTATTAACGATGAGAAGACCATTATCTCAAACACGTCTCTCAAGATATGAAGTATGAAGTACATGCCAAATATCGGCCCGAGAAAGGTCTAAAATCGTGAACCAAGTTATGCCAAGATATGAACTTTTTGATATCCCGAGAAGCAGTTTTAAGAGATTTTGTCCTTTAGCTAACTATTGATCAAACCGTCCTACTTTGCTTTCAGCCTAAATAAACTATCGAAATAAGTCCAAAAATGCATCTTCATGATCATTCTAAGACAAAAATAAAATATAAGAGATACACCTAGGAATAAGGGAGTTTAAGCATTTAATTAAGCCATGTGTGTATGTGTTTGATATGCTAACTTATAATAACAATGATCTCGTTTTTAAGCTTAGTCTGGGGAACGTGAAACTTGAGGATGATAAATCTTCGCAGCACCAAAGCCCTAATGTAAGTCCTTGATCTCTTTGCAAGTTATTTCCATCATTTTGTTTACTTTAAGGTTTTGATTTCTCTTAGTACTCTAATTTTTGTTTAGTAGTATATTAATAAGGCCAAGGTTGATTGATTATGAGAAAAGTGTAAATTGGCTTTATCACTAAGCATTGCATGAGGGCATGACAACGGTTAAGTGTAGGGGATTTGATAGGTGTGAAAACACCCATCCTTTTACCACTTAATTCTGGCTAAAACGAGACCAAAACACGTATTTAATATCATTTGTTTGGAATTATGCGTGGTTTTTGTGTTTATTGTGTTTTCAGAGTCAACCGGATGAATATTGAAGAAAACATGGGATTGCACGGGTTTTATCAAGGAAAAAGACTCAAGACGAAGTCTATTGTCCAAGAGATGCAAAAGATTTAAAGTCATTGTGCCTATTTGAAGATTTATCGAAGAATAGAGCCAAAGATGGAAGATTCATATATGTCGAAGAACTCGAGTCTATTAAACAAAAGATTATAAGACGAGTTGGAATTATTCATCGACACTTCTAAAAATCTAAAGTCGGAAACCTTTATTTAAAGAAGCGTGAAGACTAAAGAAGAAAGAAGAAAAGAAGCCCGATACCAAAGCCCATTCACAAGCCCATATCACACGCCTATATAAAGTTTCCACTTCACAACTTGAGGGAGCCTTAGTCTTTAGTTTAGTTTTTAGTTTTCATTTTTTCTCTAGTTTTAGAGAGAGAAAGTTCCCAACTTTCTTTCACCAAACTTTTCTTTGTTTTCATCTTTTAAATTTAAGCTTTCTTTAATCTTTGTACTTTAGATTTCATTAATCTTATTCAAGATAAGCTTTTAAGTTCTTTAATCTTCTTCTACTTTTCTTAGTTTACCTAAATCCTTGATCCGATTGTTTAATTTCATACGGTTTGGATTTGTGGATGAGTTCGTGATCAAAGTTTAATCTTTCTTGTTTCTTTTTAAGCTCTCACACGTATAAGCTATAGGCCTTCTATGCTTATTGGCTTAATGCTTGTTTTAGCTTATTGGTTTTCGGATTTCATCAATGTTTTAGTCATTCAAAAGTTCCATTTATAAAGTTTATGCTTTTACGTTTTCAAAAGTTGTCAAATTTAATCTTTTTTTGAAGTGTTTAAGTCCCGGTTAAAATAGCTTATTGTATGTGCTTATTGAAGGTTAGCTTTTCACTATTTTCGGATTGGCATTGCATTTCATCGCAATCTTGGGGTTTTGTACATTCCGATGGTTTCTTGATTTGTATCGCAATAACCCAAGTGTGGGTTCTACTTTGCGATAGGTTGGTAATTCCCCCTTATTCCGATCTGGATTGCGATCGCTTATTGCGATCGCACATTCCGACGGGACTAAGGTCCTTTTTAAGTCGAAACTCTGGCCAATTTTTATTTACCACATTCCGATAGTAAGTCATTGTGACAGAAGTGTTTACGATATTCTGATCAGACTTTCCGATCTAGAACATTCCGATAGAACTGCATTTCGATAGACCATATTCCGACAGCTTTCATTTTTGTATTCCGATGGATTGTTTTGACAATTATTCCGATGGCACATTCCGATCTGGGATTCGGTTCCGATGAACTAGTTTTAATTATATTCCGATAGCTTAAGGTTTTAAGTTTTAAAGTTTTAGCAAAGTTTTTAAGTGTTAGTTCAATTAAGTTTTCAAAGTATTCGTCTAATCTTTTCTTTACGTTTTCAAGCATTCAGTTTTAACTTGTCAATCTAGTTTAATCTTTTAAAAGCTTTAATTTTACTCTTCGACACTTACTTATATGTCATTAGTTCAAAATAGATAAACCAACCAAAACCTTTTTATTAACCAAGAACAAATCATTCCACTTTTAGCTGTGATCAATTCGAGAGGATGCCGAGAACTTAAATCCGAACCCTATACAAAAATCATTGTATCAAGTATACTTTTCAATAATAGGTACTTTGACCTTGTTAATAAGAATATGTTTTGGTCCTTCACCTAAAATTGACTTTTCAGAAAGTTCAGAATTTTCACAAAAATCTTCTTCTGGACGCGGTTCCTTATCTCCATCGGCGGTTCCATAGCGATAAGGAACCACCCCATATATTGGAGCACCGCGTACAGGGGAGTGTTTTTCCGAAAACCTAACTTTTTTTGGTTCACTAGTTGATGCTTCATTAGTGTTATATCCTAACCCAAGTCTTTCCTTAGAATGAATTTGTTTGTTTAACATATCATCAAGAGCATTAGTACCTCTCATGAACTATTCAAGTCTAATGGAGGTGCTCTTAAGGTTTTCATTTTCTTGTCTAAGGTTTTCACATTTTAAGCATCCTAGATCTATTTCTTTATTTTTCTCAAGCTTGGCTAATTTCTCTTTTAGCTCACTAATCTCGTTTTTAAGCTTAGTTCTAGTTGATTTTAACACTTTGTTCTTTTCAATGAATTTTAGACTAAGATTATGCAAGTTATTGTATTGACCTTCTAATTTACTATCATCTTGAGAAGAACTATTATTGCTATAATACCCGGTTTCGGCAAGTACCTCTTTAGAAGTGTGAGCCACGAGACACTTCTCATTTTTGGGGTTGTCATCAACATCTTCACCGCTATCGCTTCATGAACCTACAACAAACGTCGTGTGGTTCTTGTCGCGTGAAGGCTTAGGACAATAACCGATGAAATGATTTGGATCACCACATCTAAAGCATTTCCTATCACCTTTATCATCTTTGGCAAATCGGTTTTTGGAGAAGGGTTTCTTGTCGTTGTTTGGTTGCCTCATGTATTGACCTCGTCTTTTGAAGAACTTCTTAAAGTCTCTAACCGCCAAGGCATATTCCTCATCATCACTATCCGAGGAGCTTTCATGGTCGCTTTGTGCCTTCTTGGCTTTGAGTGCAAGAGACTTTCTTTCACTCTTAGTTTTCACCATTTCTAAGTCCTTCAAAATTATCATCTCATGAACCTTCAAGTTACCAATGAGTTCATCGAGTGATAATCTAGCGAGATCCTTTGATTCTTTAATCGCCGTGACTTTAGCTCTCCATTTGGGATGCAAGGCCCTAAGAAACTTCCTAACATTGTTCTTGCTAGAAAAACCTTCATCAAGTGCTTTTAGACTAGTAATAATAGTGTTAAATCTAGCAAATGCACTATCTATGGTTTCATCTTCTAAGATGACAAATTGTTCATATTGTTGAACAAGAAGATCGATTTTACTTTCTTTGACTTGGCTATTACCTTGGTGGGTTACCAAAAGAGTATTCCAAATGTCTTTAGCGGTTTCACACATAAAAATCCTTTTGTACTCTTTCTTTGGTAAAGCATTATAAATCACCATTTTAGCCTCATCATTTTTAGCAAGTTTCTTTTTTAGTATCATCATTAGCTTTGTCAAAAGTGACTATCTCCTTACTTTTAGAAACTTCATTATATTGAAATGGCAAAAAGTCACCATTGGTAATAACATGCCAAAGATCTAAATCTTTTGATTTCACATAAGTCTCAAATCTATTTTTCCAATAAATAAAACTATCGGTTTCAAAAAGAGGTGGTCTTTGCATAGATTGTCCTTCTAGATACTTGTTGGAATCCATAGATCGATTAAAGTTTTAAAATACAATATATTTTAAAAAGTCTTGAGCAACCACGCTCTGATACCAATTGTAAAAACTAGGAGGGGGGGTTGAATAGTTTCTTAAATTTAATTGTTAAAGGTTGGTTTTAAAAAATCATTTTTCAAAAACTTAAGCTTGAGTATTTATGTGAAACCTTCTTATACACAGTATGAACAAGGTATAGTACAACTAAACTAATAATCACAAATATAAAGAATAATGAATGTATAGTGCAACTAAACTAATAATCACAAGTATAAAGAATAATGAATGTAAAGAGATAAGGGAAGGAAAGATCAAACCAAACACCAAGGATTTATAGTGGTTCGACAACGAAGCTCACTCCTCGTTCCTACTCCACTCCTCGAGTACTCCTTACTCGAGAGTTCACTAATCAACAAGCTCCTTAAGGTGGAGAAACCGTACACAACGTCGCTTAACCAATTTCCGAATCTAAGCTAAAAGTCGAGCCCTAATCTTAGCTAGGACCAATCTACACCAATATACTTTGAGGACTAAGTATTAAACTTAATACATACACAACTTCCAAATAGACACAACTACTTGGATCTTCACAATAATGACACAACAATGAATAAATAAGTTTGGATCTTCAATGGATGTTTGAGGTAGACACAACACTTCAAGAATGATAGTGTTCTTCTCGTTGCACTTTGGGAGGAAAAGATGAGAGGATAAAGATTCACTTCTAAACAAGTAGTAATCAAACAAATGATCAAGGATTTGAGTGATTTAAGAAGTATGAAAGAATCTGGAAATGTATGTGCAAAAGAGGTGGATTGAAAGTCTGAGAATGGTCCACTATTTATAAGACAAACATCCAACGGCTATATCTGCCCGTGGTTCCTTATTGGAGCCCGCGGTTCCTTATCGATTAAGGAACCGCCGTAGGCGCTAAGGAACCGCCGGCGTAGAGTCCGCTCCCTTTTGTCTTTTAGTGGATTGGTTCGATTTGGAGATTAAATATCTTGAAAGGATATTCCAAACTAAGATAAAATATGCCATTTTCAAATTTCAAATTTTCAAATAATTAATTTAATAAAACATTTTCTTAAAAAGAAAGTTTAATAATAAAACTTTGTCACACTTAATAAAAAGTGAGTTTTAAGAAAAAGACTAAATCCTTGATCACTTAGTTAGGATATTTACTTGTTTGTTCATACCTTAAGTGATAATGGTTGAAATGAAAAATACTTGAACTCAAGAATTCGTTTTTCATTGTTTTCGTAAATGCTTGTTTTTACATATTGTTGTAATCAAAACAAAGCGAGACCGAAAAATGCAAGTAACGTTTTTAGGCATCATTGCATTAACAGGGTTTATTAAGACCAAAGCTGAAATTGCATATATAAATATATAGTTTGTAATACTAAGCCTAATACCCATTTCAAAACCGTGTACTAAAGTCACGTTTTCCCATAAACGAACTCATTGTCAAGGCACAACTAGGATGTCATGCACATTTACTAGTATAAATGTAAGCATCGTAACACGATCATTATATTCAATAGGTTGTGGAAAACATGGTCACATTCTCGAGCTACCTTGCATTACCATCATCTTACTTGATTTAACGAGGTGAGTTTATAGCCCCACTTTTAATTGCTTTTAATTATTTGGGGTGAGAACATTGCTTGTTTTTACGGATGAACATAAGTACCATGAAAACTCATACGTTGCCTACATGATGTCTAAGTAGCGATACCCCTAGATGCTTTAGCCCACTATCATGAACCACTAATTACTTTGTGTAAACGCAAATGTTATGGATAGATCTATTGGGACTGGCCTCCATATCTAATGTTGGTTGTGTGGCCAAACTAGATACACCTACATTTGAGATGTTACGAATACTTTGGGTAGTATTTGCTTGGGCTCTTATTTAAACTTGTTGGTACGGTTAACGCTTTGGTGTCATGAACTTAGACGTAGGGTGTTATAAACATATGCTATTTGATAATAATCTTGTATTTGTTATAAGATTATTTGTCGGTTGCCTAACTAAAATCTTATGGTTCATCACACTATCTATACTTAAACCTATAAACTCACCGACCTTTGTGTTGACGTTTTAGCAATTTTTTTCTCCGATGTCAAGGTGGAGGAGTGACGTGGTTGTGTCGTGGAGATAATAAAAATTATCATGACTATCTTTTGGGGACTTGATTTAAATGTTATGACATTTGGAAAACTTTGATTTATGTTATCATGATGTACTAAACAATTCTTTGGAACAAGTTTATTTTTATGTTTAATGAATGAAAAATTACTTTTAATAGTCATTCCTTATATCTATGTCTCTTGATTGTCATGATAGTCACATCCTCGTGTATTCACATACATTGGTAATTTGAGGTTGTGACAAACCCCGCGAGGGGCGCTGCCTCTAGACCATTGCATCTTCGTCATGGGCGATAACATATTAGCTCAACGAGTGTGCACTCCACACTTCCTCTAACTCGTGTCCGAGCCGAATATGAAATCTCATCGATCTCTAGTAAATCTCGATTAACTAAAATAGTTGATGACACTAAAATCACCAACAAACATAACATTATCAAAATAAGCATATCATGAATAAAAGTAATCTCTTTTTATGTATATTAGCAGGGTACTCGCGCGTTGTGGCTGCGGGTATTCTGAAACTAAAATTCTACAAGTGTAACTGTTTTTTAGTTATTTAGGTAAATAATAATGATTGCTTTAAGTTGGAATAACCTTAAGCAATAATAAACCATTTCATACATAAATAGTGTTACGGGATTGTGATGATTGATGGTGAAAGGTATTTACAAATCTGTATAATATTCGTTGCAATATTATATAACATGTAAATATAAAAAATCTTCTTAATTTATATGTTTACACGTTTTCATACAGTATAATAACCTTAAAATCTTTATACTTTGATATGTACGATTTAATCGTACTAATTAACAATTCGTTTGCTGCTAGTTTCGAATGGGTAGAAGATCTTCGAATTAATCCGCGTGCCAAGTACATTGTTCAATCTATTTTTGGTGTCACAACTTGGTCTATTTGGAAGTTTCGCAACGGGTTCATCTTCAATCACAAGCTTCCTGCCGGCAAGACATTTTTATAGTATAGTTGATCTTTCTTATGTTTGGTTTTCAACTAGATTTAGAAAGTTGAATATTACTTGGACTAACTGGATCCAAAATTCTTTATTAGCTCCTGTGTAATTCTTTTTCTAGATTTTTGCTAATTTTTATAAAATGTGTCGTTAAAATAAAATAAAATAACAAAATGATCAGTAATTCATTAAATTAGTACTAAAATACACAGATAGACGATATATGTTTTCGAAAATGCATATTTATAAAAAAAAATTAATGGTTCAAAATCAAACACAGAAATTTGATATTAAACTTACATTAGTGCATAATTTAAATAATTGTATTTAAATATGTAGAATTTATAGCATTAATCATTTGCAGATGTTGCATAATAATTTATATTAATTTTGTCAGTTGATGTGTATTGCCCACAAATTAATATAAAAATAGATTTATTAAATTTTGATGTTCTAAAGGTTTGTATCAAAAGCTTATAACGTTGTACTACTTAAAATTTGGGAGAAATGGAGTGCAATATCTTTTATAAGTAGTACAGATTTATGTGTGGTTAAAAATAGTAGTACAGATTAATTTACGATGCCATTTTTAGAAAAAAAGTATTACATAAGTAGTACAGATTTACGATGCCATTTCTATCAGTTTGACTGGGTCCTCTCCGATTCGTCTTCTGACGGTTTTCGCTAGTTAAACCGATTGTGACTCCGGTTCTCAGTTGAACCCCATCATTTTTAGGTGGACAACATGTACGATTTTGTAAATATTTATGCTTTTAATTATTGTACGACGTGAATATATAATAATATTTTTAAGTAATGAGGTGTATTAATTATTTTTTTAAATTTGTATTAATTATATATTATGTATTACATAATATTAATATTAAATTTCGTATTGATTGGTTTTAATATTATGTATTAATTAGTTTTAATAATGAGTATTAAATTATGTATAATTAGTTTCTAATTATGTTTATTAATTTGTACATTATAAGCTTGTAAGTTGATTTTTCAACATTTCTAAAATTGAAAAAATGTTTAATTTTAATACGTAGTATAGATTAAATGTTAACAAAAGACATACTTTTCTTAAGTCTAGATCGTTAAAATATTTTTATATTTAATTGTGTTTAAATGAAAAAAATCAAGAAATTTAAATATTCTAAACATCTAATTGATTAGAACTCATTAAAAACCTTTTGAAACATTTTAAAAAACAAGCAACAACTAAAATAAATGAGTTTTGTTAACCAATGCTCATTAGATAAAAGTTAGTTTGCATTAAATGAAGACAACTTATCAAATTAATATATAAATGTATGACAAAAATTCTATAAGGAACATGCATTCAAAAAAGAAAAAAGGAATCAATCTCAATCATCCATCTAAATCACATCTAATGGTTTATATTAATTTTTTTTAATTTAATTAAAAAAACACACTTTCATCCTATTTCTTAAAAATTAAATATCGCTCAAACCATTAATCGTTATGAAAAAATAATTATACTGTCACGACGGGAATTAAATTATCTTTCTATAGATATGCACTTCTATATACTTTCGATGAACTTTTTTAGAAAATTTTCGTAAAAAAATTCACATGTGATTCTCGAAAAATTACATGTGATTCTCGAAAAATCATGTTTGATTTATTATTTTAAAAATCACATTTGAATTTGTAATGTCACATGCGATTTGTGAAAATCACGTGTATTTTTTACGAGAATTTCAACATTGTAAAATCGTTAAAAGTATATGAAAATAACCGTCTATTAAATGACAAAAATATTTTCGTTATTACTTTAAAATCACATGTGATTTATGTGAATTACATTAGAAATGTTTGAATCACATGTAATTCTGTCAATATATTAAAATGTTTGTTGCCATTAATATAAAATATATTCATTTTACCGGGGTGGAGTCCCCTTTACCAAAAAATATATGTAAAACAAATTGGCTTCTGAATTACATGTGATTCGGTGATAATTACATGTGATTTTGCTTGCATTACATGTGATTCAAGCATTCCGAAACCGTAACTTTTTCTAACAAACCCACATTAGATGAATCACATGTGATTTTTTTATAATCATTTATTATCTGTTTTCATTTATGAAAAATATATAAAATAAATTGGCTTCTAAATTACATGTGATTTTGTTTGAATCACATGTAATTCTGCTGGAATTGCATGTGATTCTGTGATAATTACATATGATTTTGCTTGCATTACATGTGATTCAAGCATTCTGAAACCTTAACTTCTTCTAACAAACCCACTTTAGATGAGTCACATGTGATTTTTTTAATCACATGTAATCTTGTTAATATATTAAATTGTCTGCTTGGATTACATGTAATTCGATGATAATTACATGTGATTTTGCTTGCATTGAAATCACATGTAATTCGATGATAATTACATGTGATTTTGCTTGCATTACATGTGATTCATTCATTTCGAAACATTAACTTCTTCTAACAAATCCACTTTTGATGAATCACGTGTAATTTTGTTTAAATCACATGTAATTCTGTCAATATATAAAAATGTTTTGTTGTCATTCATATAAAATATAGAAAGTAAACTGGCATCTGAATTACATGTGATTTTGTTTTGATTACATGTAATTTTACTTGAATTACATGTGATTCTCTTTGTGTTTTTACATGTGATTCATGTAAAATATATAAAGCAAATTTGCTTTTGAATTAGTTATGAGTTTATTTTAATCACATGTAATTCTGCTTAAATTACATGTGATTTAATGATAATTACATGTGACTGATCCGAATAACAAGTTACTTATACTAAATCCAAAATCATAATTTTCGCCAAACCGTAAGTAATTTTTTCAAGCACTTGTGATTTGTGTCAAATGACATGATTTTTACCAAATCACATGTGATTTATGATAAATTTTCTTTTTAATGATACGTACTTCTATATACTTTCGACGATTTTTTTTAATTTCCGCACTCACGGATCACATGTGATTTATTACTTTATAAAGCACACTAGAATTTGTAAAATCATTTACAATTTAAGGATTTCTGAAATCACACGTGATTTGTTAATTTAATATCACATGTAAATTTATGAAATCACATGCGATATATGGAATCACACATGCATTTCAGAAATACAAATCACAACTGATTTTACAAATTACTAGTGATTTTACAAATTATGTGTAAATTTTTTGACGAAAATTTCAACAAAAAATCATCGAAACTATATGAAAAAATTAGTGGTGTAACTTGTTACGTGTTTACATTCGACTATGTAAATACTTACACTAATAAATAATAATAAAAGTTATTTATTTATTCTATAAAAAAATTTATTTTTTTTAATAAAAAAATCACAAGTAATTTTTCCGAATCACATGTGATTTTTATAGTCGAAAATCGCAATAATAAAAAATCGTCAAAAATATATCAAAGTGCCTATCTACTGAAAGATAAGAATTTTTTCGTCGCAATGGTGTATTTTTCATAATATGACGATTTATCGTTTGAAAGATATGGTGTTTTTAAGAAAAAGGTGAAATATTAGTTTTTATTTTTTAATAGAAAAATAAATGGTTGAGCTTGATTTCTTTCTTCTTTTATTGATTCATGTTTTATGTAAAACTCACCTCAATGTATTAAATATACACATTAATTTTCTTAAAAATCATGTTTAAATATAATAATTTATAAGTTTATTTAATCTGTATTTAATATATTTTAATATTAATTTAAAAATTTTATGTTATTTTAATAATATACATTTTAATATATTATTGAGAAGGCGAATGTTGACTTAGATGAGTTGACTAACAAATTATTTTGGTTGTTCACCAATAATATTGATCAGTCAGTCAGTCGGCCAATTATAACCCCAACTAACGAACTAACCAGTCCGTCATAAACAAAGAGATCATTTCCAATGGCAGTGGTGAAAGACGGTGCAGCTAACAAGAAGAAAACCACACCTGAAGAAGATGAACTCGACAAGAGGTACTACTTACTTTTATTTTTTATTATTATAGTAATAAGTTTGTGAAAATTTATTTATATATATTTTTAATTAATTTAGGAGAAAGAAGATGGTTCCAGGTGGATTAATGAAAGCTGTTATTAGACCTGGTGCTGGTGCTGGTGCTGGTGATCTTATGCCCTCTGATGGTGATCAGGTACCTTCTTTTTTAACTTACCTCTTCATTTAGGGGGGGTGTTTGTTTATGAGCTTATGTCGTTTCGCTTTGTATTTTATAAGCCCCATTTTTACTCTCTGCGTCTCAAAATTATTGTCCCCAAACACAAAAAAAACACACACCGTTTAAGAGAAGTGCATTTATTATTACCGTCTTTTCTCTCTTACTTTTTAGCAAAATGACAGATTTACACTTAACTAATTAATTCAAGTCTTCTTCAAAGTTTTTAATAGTAATAATTTCAAGCATGGATAATATGGTAAACTTGATCAAATTTCCCTATCCATTTTTAGTACTAGACAATTAAATCGGGACATCCAGAAAGGAAACATGGATTATTAAATTCGAAAAGAGGGAGTATGATAACGGCCCCTAGCGAAAAAAAATTGTAGTGTAAAATTTCTAAAAAATTTGGCTTTTTTTTTTTTGGAAATTCGCCTCCTTAAGAACCAATTTGTAATGTAAAATTCTAAAACTTATCAAAGCGTGCCCCCTTGAGTCCACCAACCAACATAACCACCGTGAACTCAGCGACACATCACCCAAACACAAATATACCTCACAAAAACCTAAATCACACATACACACAACTCTCTCACAAGTCGGTCGGTGCACTGACTTCTCTTTTTTTTGCCATAGACTCGTGGGTGGGAGTGGTCGTTTTAAGGTCGACGCGTCTAAAATTACCAAGAATGCGTCGGTCGTTACCCTGTAAAATCCGGTCCAACAAGCTATTAGCCCATAAGCTTCAAAATAAGCCGAAATGTTGGCCTTATAGAACATAATCCGGAATCAGATAAGCTCATGTAGGCTTAACTCTTGATTTAACTGCAGCATCCGTGACACGTCTCAAGTTAAAATCAGTTTAATGATTTATCTTTGGAGTGGATTGGTTAAATTTTTGGAATTGTGTTTTGGAGGATAATAATATGATTATTGTTGGAAATTGGGGTAAGGGTTGTGATGATAAGCTACTTGAATCGTGTATTTTGACCGTTAAATGCCAGTGTATCACACTATCACGAGATCTCTATTGGGATAATTTGAGTGAAGCAGTTAGTTTCTAGCCACATAACTAAGCAAAATTAAAGAGAATTGTTACTTTTCGTAAAAATGAGAGCGAATAATCTGTTAAACAGATGAAAGTTGACAGTTCTTGTCGGTTACAAACTGCCCCTTTACCCCGCGTCTTGAATGGTCGATTACGTATTAGCTCAAATGAGTGTGCATGCCGCACCTTTTAACCTGTATCCGAGCTTAATATGAAATCCCGTTGGTATTCATACTCACCTAAATTAGTTGATGACATCATGACACTAAAATCGCTATAATAGTTGAACAGAAGTAAGTTGAGAAATGTGTTATGAAGATGCAAATTGTAACACCCCTAAATTGTATCACCAGGGTCTTTTCCCTTTAGTTTTAGTGATAATGAAATACTAGTTGTTTTTAGTGATATGATAATATCGATATGGATATGCTTAGGATTTTATGTTCGTAGTGTTTGTTAACAAGTGCATCAGCTCAATTGACTTTGTTGTATTGTTAAGAGTATTAGGTAGTAAAAGTTGAAACAAGTTTTTATGATTTAGCTTCTGTATGAATTTAAGTATGTAAGGTAAGAAATAACGAGCAAAGATGAATTTTGTAATGTTATGATTGATGAGTTTGTTGTGCAGGTGATATATCATTGGACCATTCGTACTCTAGATGGGGTGGTTGTGCAGTCTACCCGCACAGAATTTGGCGGTGCGTTCGATTTTTCATGTTCTGTTTTTTTGTATAATCGTGTCTCATCTTTCCAATGGCTCTGTTAATCTGTTTGAGATGACTGAAATTATATCTGGATGGAAATTCTACAGTAACGATCTCTCACGAGAAAATTTTCTTTTGATATTTTTAACTGTTTTAGAAGTCCTAGCTCATTGAATAGTTTATATGTTTATGGTATAAGCCGTCTTCAATGCAAGTTCTGATTTTCCTTGAGTGTAGATTTTCGTTTGATATTTTTAACCGGTTTAGGAGTCCTTAGTTCATTGAATAGTTTAAATGTTTATGATATAGGCCATCTTCAAGGAAAGTTCTTCTAAGTTTAGTCCTTCTGTTACCCAATACCACCCAGTTATTTTTCCCTATTCAAATTTAGTCCTGTTACGTTTTTGTTCTTTGGTCAGCCAAAAAGTTCAAAAATCTCATTCATTGTACCTTTATGTTCAATCTGTTACGCGGTTGCTATGTCAGTCAACTAGAATAATCTAAGCAAAATAAGGCTACATGAAATCTGGTTGGATGTCACATAGGGTAGTTACTAATTGCTGGCGGCTTCAGTCTCCGATTATAATGCTATGTTTGAAGAAAATTAGCAATATTGTTATACTTGGAGTGAGTTTGCTCATTTGGGTGTGTGCTACCATTTGTTCTTCCCTGTTATAGGCAAAGGAACCCCAATAAGGCAGGTTATGGGTAAGAGCAAGATGATATTAGGGCTGATAGAAGGACTTCCAACAATGTTGAAGGGTGAAGTTGCAGTGGTAAGTTTCTCCGGAGTCCTAATGTATATAGGAAGTAATACTAATGTTAACGTTTGTAAGATATGCTTAATTTACCAACTGGTGCTGGAACCTGATATTGAATCTATAATTTTCCTGCCAAGTTGATCTTGATCCTTAACATTTGTTGTGGTGCACTCTGTTTCAGTTAAAAATGAAGCCTGAATTGCACTACGGCGAGGATGAGTGTCCAGTTTCTGCTCCAGATGGCTTTCCAAAGGATGCTGAACTTAATTTTGAGATTGAGCTGATAGAGTTTGCTAAAATCAAGGCAAGAGATACAAATTGTTGATGATACAATGAATTTGGCTTACGTTAAACACTTTATGCTGAGCATACCTGATATTATAACTCTTTTGATATAAGTTTTTTTTATCAATATTCTTCAGGTCATAACTGAAGATTTCGGAGTCATGAAGAAGGTATATATTACCATGGAAAACAATCTATGCATCTTCTGATTAATGCACCCTTACGCTTTGGAGCATAAATTATCTAGCTCTTACTTATGAAGGGAGAATATTAATGCTTTATTGTTAGTGAGTTTGTGGCTTGTTAGAGAAATTGAATAGTTAAACTTGCTCAACTGTTTTTTTTTATTCCACAAAAATGAGACTAGAGTACATTTGTTACTTTATTCGGCTGTGATGGCTGCTGTAAAATCATTTTTGATTTAGTGAAAAAACAGGTTTTAGTTAATAAAATATTGTATGTAAAAGTGTTAAAGGTTAAAACGAGTACAAGAAGTGGTAGAAGCTTATCTCATGCCCATGAATGCAGATTTTGAAAGGAAAACCAGGTGGAAATGTTAGAAATTGCTATAAAAAATCCCTAGTGTACAAATGGTTAGATTTAATACTCAGTCTCTTGTATTTACAACACAAATGGTCTATCCGAGTTTAGGATTTCATCAATATTGTATTTCTTAGCGTTAGCTAATATTTCTCCGTTCACTGAACAGGTTATAACGGAGGCACAGAGTTGGGAAAACCCTAGAGATCTGTATGAAGTAAAAGCCAGGTTTGTGATTGATTTAACTGCTCATTTAAGAAATAGCAGCAATATTGTTGCATCTACTTAATTTAAGAAGTAGCAGCAATATTTTTACACTTGTGGGTTGTGATTGATTCTAGGGTTTCTGCCAAGACGGGGGATGGACAATCACTTGAAGTACATACGAATGGCGAACCAATTGTGTTTACTTTTGGGAAATCCGAGGTACATTGAAAATTTATATTAGGTCTCCGTCTTTTAATCTGCTTCATATGGTCCAATAAGTATCCTAACCCTCTTTCAGTTTCGTGTTTCTAAAGATTGTTTAACCGCTCACGCAAAAACTAAAATAAAAATAAGTTTCATGTATGCTTATCAGAGTGTTAATTTTATATCAATATCAGGTACCTAAAGGTCTTGAAATGGGTATAGGAACAATGTCGCGTGGAGAAAAAGCAGTGATATATGTTACCAGTCAGTACTTGAGCCAAAGCCCGCTGATAGCTTCTGCAGGAAGTGTTGAAGAAGTTCACTTCGAAGTGGAACTTATTCATTTCATACAGGTGCACAACAGTGTTTTCATCTTTGCCTTTGACTGCGTTTTCTGGTGCAAAAGTTTAAAATAAAGATGTTTGCTTTGCTATTGTACAGGTAAGGGATGTGCTAGGAGATGGTCGTCTAATAAAACGTCGTGTAAAAGATGGAAAAGGTTTTGCTTCAGTCCTTAACTTAACCTTTTGGAACATATTTCACATTTCCTATTACGAAAGTTTCTAGGCGATATTAGGTTAACCATCTAAATTCTGACCTGAAAAATTGGACAATTTACACATTCAATCGGTAAAACTTTGGTCGAGTTCAATATCTACCATTTGCCTTTCATTCATTTGTTGATTTTCCATTGTATGCGGTTGTATTCTCTTCTTTCATCCTTTTCCTATTAGAGTGATATTCTATTTTTGCTCATTATTTTTTGAACCTATCAGGTGAATTTCCTATGGATTGCCCTCTTCAAGACAGCCGACTACGTGTGCATTACAAGGGAATGATTCTTAATGAAGAAAAGACAGTTTTCTATGATACAAGAGTTGATAATAATGGTCAACCTTTGGAGTTTTCCTCAGGGGAGGGGGCTGTAAGTTAATCTCAACTTAGAATAAAAGATTCATTTAATTAAAACATCAGCAGTTGCTCATTGCCCTCGAAAGTTAAAAGATGATTTATGAAGCTCAAGCTTTTGTTTACTTTTGGAAAATGATAAACTCAAGAGATCTATTTTGTGTGTGTGGTAGGTACCTGAAGGTTTTGAGATGTGTGTACGGCTGATGTTACCCGAAGAGATATCAGTTGTTACCTGCCCACCTGACTATGCATATGACAAGTTTACAAGGTCTATTTTCAGTTAACTATGTATATGTGATATGCACAGCTTTAGATGTAGAAATGATATTGCTATTATTCATGATGTTTGCTTTTCTTCTTTATCACATGACTAGGCCCTCTAATGTTCCTGAAGGTGCTTATGTTCAATGGTGGATTGAGCTCCTTGGTTTTGAAATGGAAAAGGTTAATTCATATATTACATGCATTTATTAGAAGTGAGGATATGCTAACGTTTACTTAATTTATCTATTTTATGGTGTCTGGTACAGGATTGGACTGGAATGGATTTTAGAGCTATAATGAATGATGTTGAGAAGACCAAAGGCACGGTATATATTATGATTTTTGGATTGGGTATTGTTTACTATTTTAGCATTTTAAATCTTTTAGGGGAAGAACAGTTGACTCGGTGAGTCAGGAAGGAGTATGATATATTATTTTCTTGAAGGATGAATAGTATAAGAGTTCCATAAACTATTAGTAGAGACTTTACTACAAGTTCACAGACAATTTGTATCATTTTCCAGTTTCTTAATCTATTAAAAAAATGCCAGTTGTACATTACTGTTTGAGGTTGATGTTATATAAAATTAGCTAACAACATAAGATATACTATTAGAGTTTCACCGTAAGTTAATTTACATGTAATAATTTACATCTAATTGATTCCTACACAGGGTAATAGGCTATTCAAAGAAGGAAAGTATGCACTTGCCAAAGCAAAGTACGATAAGGTACACACTTTGGACGTTGTTACATTTTCGGTCATGTCTTATCATTTGCTTTTCTGTTTATGAGTGCTGTATGGTTTCATCTGTATTTTTTGTTTAGTTCTTGGTTGTAACTAAAATGTGCACGTTTTTTGTGCAGATTTTACGTGAATTTAATCATGTTAATCCTCAAGATGACGACGAGGGAAAAGAGTTTGCAAGTACAAGAGTATGGCTCCTCATTATATCTTATGAGATTCTGTGACTAGCTTCTCTATCTGATTTATAGTTATAGAGACACCTTATGTCTCAAGGCTTACTGCAGCTCTACTTGGCACACATTTAATGTTCTGTTAATTTCACTTTCTTTGTGCAATAGAGTCTGTTGAATCTGAACGTGGCTGCCTGCTACCTGAAGATGGGCGATTGCCGGAAGTCAATTGAGACTTGTAATAAAGTAAGTTTTTAATCTTAGGGTGAGGTTATTTTATAGTATTATTTATCGAACTGTATTAGATTTCTATGATGGGGTAAATTACAAGCAACATTGATGACATGAACCATTATATTTTTTATCTTTCTTCTTTACAACAGGCTTTGTGAAATTGCTATTTTACTACCCCGTATCACAGTGTTGGTCATTGTGTTAATTGACGTTGGACAGTAACTAAGTGGGTGTTTGGCATTACTTATTTTTTCTGCTTTTTTTCTCAAGCAGAAAAACTGTTTTGGTATCCAAACACGTTCTACTTGTCTGCTTATTTTTAAGCAGAAAAGCAGTTAAGGAGCTGCTTATTTCATATTACTTATTTGATATTAAATTAAAATGAGTTTTTATTATCATATTCAGTCTAAAATCTTTAATAAATAAATAGAAGTGAATATTTTTATCAAATTATTCATTTTTTGGAGTATCATTACGTCTTTTACAAAATAAGCAAATCCAAACACTGTTTCTAAAAGTGCATATTTTTAAGCAGATTAAAAGCACTTCTTTCTAAGCACAAGCAGACAAAAATAACCAATCCCAAACACCCTCTAAATGAAACTCACAATTGTTCCTTTTTTTGCAGGTATTAGATGCAAACCCTGTTCATGTCAAAGCACTTTATCGGCGGGGAATGGCTTACATGGAGGCTGGTGATTATGACGAAGCTAGAGCAGATTTCAACAAGGTAAATACAGAAAATTTATTTATTTGGTGTAAAGATATTAATCAATTTTTGGTCGAAACTAAATTTGATCATTCTACTTTACCGTTTAAAAATAGATGATGACCATAGACAAGTCATCCGAAGCCAATGCAAAAGCAGCTCTTCTTAAGTTGAAGCAGACGGAGCAGGTTAGTTAATTAAACAACACTCCACCCTCCCAAGGGAAAAAAAAAAACTTTTCCTAAACGATATTATTTACGCATGATAACAGGAAGTAGAGAAGAAAGCACGTAAGCAATTCAAGGGACTGTTTGACAAGAAGCCTGGAGAAATATCAGAAGTAGGACTAGATGATAAAATTAGCGAGACAATGGTCGAAAATAACGAGGCACAGGAACCCTTAGTTTCTAGTCAGGAAGAAAAGGATATTGACGAAGATGCATTGCCAGGTCCACCTCCTGCTCGTATGGGTTCTTTTTCGCGGTTGCTGACTGGTGGTATGAATCTATTCAAGTCTCTAGGCGTAAACAGATGTTCCATATTGTGAATGAAACATCTACAAAACCCAAAATGGGTGTAGATTGATAGCAACTTATACTTTACCGGACATGACTGGTTTATAACTAAAAGATGCATTAGTAATATATCCTTTGTATGGAGTTAGAATGGCTAAAACGCGGTTGCTGACATTCTATATAATTTCTTTTGTAAAACGTTTGTTGCTATTTAGGCATTATAAGATTGCGTGGAGCGATGATGCTATAGTTTGTATGTTACGTAGTAAGATTTATAAACTCAGCTTCTGAGATGGAGGTTTGGACAAACATTTCCAAACTGAAACCAAATAGATTCATCATAACAAGCCTAATTATAGTTTGATTTCATTATCTGACAATTTAAACATACACCGATATTTATGAATGATGACCGTATAAGTTCAAACATTACATCAATCAGACAGGATCTGTACGAGATTTAGAAATCACCCTATACTTGACCACAAAAAACCCGATAATATGTCCAATCACCACGAAAACAAAAACACCAACATTGTATGACATCACACACAACATAAGAAGGTAAACGAGAGCCATCCGGAGTCCATAGAACGAAGCATGAATCAATCCACCAACAATCGGACTACTTCCCGGCTTAACAACCGGATAAATTGAGAGGAACTCGACTATAATAGCAAGAAAAAGTACAAAGGCTAAAGCCGATATGTACATCCCTAGGTCCCCATTTGGCCAACCATTAAATAGCATCACCACCTCTTTGCTCCAGAAGAATGTCATGTGCATGACCATGGTATCCATGGAGTCATTGTGCATAGACACGGACATTGGCACGTCATCGTTGTCATGCGGCATCTCCGTGACGAGGAGACGATGAAGAAAAAGCTGGTTAGAAGTTTTCTAGATGTTGGTTTTAGAATTCGGGTTGTGTTTAAATAGGAGAGGAGGACCCAATGAGGTAGAATTCGTATTCATAACCTTCCCCTCGCATTTGGAGAGAAAAGGAAACGAAAAAAAAAAGTAGAAAATGAAAGCAACTTTATTTGCAACACATAATGGAAACTTTGTGTACCCAAAAGCAAATGGAATCCTTATTCGGTGAATGACATTAAACTTCGGATATTATTTTTGATGATCGATCATTCCTAATTCTATTAGTCATAACTAGAAATTATTAGGTATACGTCTAAGAAACATGATCACATAAGATCGTTTCGGAGAAGTACGTAAACATTGACTTTACTAACAGTGACGGACCTTAAACATTTATTTTATAAATGACCAAGTTATTTTATACATATGAAAATAGAAAAATGACGGTAACTTTTAAACGAAAATACATGATATTTACATTACTCGTCACAATTTTTAGAGATCAGACCCTAGTAAAATCATCCGCCCCTGGTTACTAATTATGTACTTTTGATCCACGACTTTCACACAAAAGGTTCTGTTATGTACGATCCCGAAGATACGAGTATCTTTGTCAAAATCAATTGATGCTGAAATTGTACATGAAATATATATCTTTAAGAGATAATGAATATTTTTTCGAACAACGAATATTATTAGAAACATTAGAACGGAGATATAAAATTACAAAATTACAAGATAGGGTTTTTTAAGCCTTTCAGTCCTGAGGTTTTACATCTATAACGACACCAATAAAAAGAACGAGACATCTTCAAAATAACCGCTTTTAAAAGAAGATTCGATCAAAAATACATTTGTTACAAAAACTCTAAATATGCCACCACATCATTTCGATTTCTTCACAAACAACTTTCGAAAAAGACATTAGACACCTCTATGTGATGTTATTGCAAAAGTTGGGTAATACGATTTTTGAGTTCACTTGTAATTTACAGCTCAAATTTACACTTACGGGAACTAAAGGTTGTTACAAACCAAAAGTGATGACGTAAATATACCCTTTTTATCTTACAAAACCTAACGAAAGCAGCAGTCATTGTTAAAGGTTTTACGTGTAAGTTACAATAGAACTCGATATTTATTGTTTTTGAGTTTTTATTATAAGAAAAGTAAGGTTTGGTTTTGTGAAATTGTATAACGTTATGTCGGTATTAACAAAATTGTAGTACTAATAATGATTATAGACTTTACGTTTTCTACTTTCTATATCAAAATTCCAAACCTTTTCTATATTTCATTTTAAGGCTAAGCATGACAGACGTAAAACCGATATGAACTGGAAAACCAAATCGACCCGAATAAAACCAGACAATTTCGGTCCGGTTCTCGGTTCTGAATTTTGGATCATTTCGGTGTTCGGTTCGATCGGTCTGACCCGGTTTGATTTTACCAAATCTCGTCGATTATGTCTAATAGGATCGGACCAGAACGAGGATCTAACCGGACTGGACCATTTCGGTCCGAGGTTTCGGGCTATTTCGATCTTCGATCCGATTCGGTCTTAGCCGGTCCGGTCTAATCCGGACCCAATGCTCAACCCTAGTTTATTTTACAAAATATGAAGTAGTCGGTAATTCGCTGAAATCGCGTACATTTAAATTAAAAGACTCGTCTCCTCAAATAACTTAAACATGAAAAACATCATCCGTTTTTATAAAGTAGTGAAGTGTTCGCCTCCGTAAATATTTTCTCAATGTTACTTTTTTTACTGGCGTTGTCAAATACTACACAAATCGTAATAATCTATTTCATCCCGTAAGTGTCTAAACAGAAAAATATGTAAGGGTCCGTTCATGAGTCATGACTGAACACTGAATTTTCTTCTTCCTCGAATACAACAAACATGAGTTATGAACACTTTCATTGTTTAACGAACAAAAGCGTTTTGCGTTTGTAACAAAGAGAGTATAGAAAGCGGTTATGTATGTTCACAACGGCGGAGTCACGGAAAGGCAGGATTCACGTGGTCCTCCTTAGAAAATATATGTTTAGTTTTTTTATTTTGAGAGTATCTTTGTAAATTCTCTGGTAACTCTTTTGTTGTTGGTATTTTTTATAAACTGCTCCCCTCCCCTCGCCAATCAGAAATTATTTTTTGGCTTCGTTCATATATTGAACGAGAAAGGACATAAAACGAACCAAAGGGGAGTGAAATAGATTCACACACACTCTACAAATGTATCCCCGCCTAATATGAAAGTATGTGAAAAAATATATATAGGTTCGAACACGAGTGACTTTACCTATTTAACATATTCAGTCTCTTCATTTCTCGCCTTTTAAATCTAATGTAATTTCATAAAAATCTTTATATTTTAATGCTAGAGATGAGTATTTTTACCCCAATCACAAATTGAACCTGAACCGTTCCTGGAACTGTACCGATTTCTGATACCCGAATCCCGTTCGGTATGGTACCAGGACTACGAAATAAAATGAAAAAAAATTCGAGACTACTTCGGGACGGGACCGGTAGCAAATCGAGAAATTCCCGAAAAAGAACAGGAATCTCCCGATTTCCCGGTACCGGTACCGATACCTGAATCCCGTTCAGTACGATACTGGTACCATAAATTTATGCTCGAAAAATAATCAATACCACTAATTCAAGACGGGTTCAAGATAGAACCGGTACCGTGCTCATCCCTAATGCTAACCCATACTCATCTAAATCAACCTCGTTGCCCTTCTAATAAGGTTGGACTGATAACAATAATAAGCCCTACAGTGGTATTTGTTTGTATCCTCTCAAAAGTTTTTATTAGCTATTGTATTTGTATAGAAACAACATTTATTATGGAAAAATGCTACATTTACTATAATTTTACAAAATAAAATCAATCATGTCTATCATCCTAACATAATTGGAACTCAAGAATTCCAAATCACTATTTAGAAAATTAATTTTGTGTGTATTTTACCACTTTTTGCATAAGTTTTATCAGTATAACACTTTTATGGACTTTTCACTCTATACGTCTAATATTATAAGATGAAACCATAAGTATGTTTTTATATGTGTAAAACAGAATGTTCACTTGACAAATGTGCATCTCCTATGATTATGGCGAGTATAATATAATACTATATCAAATAGAGCTTTTTAGAATCTATTCGATTTTATAAGATTTATAAAAGAAAACAAAAATCAAGAATGATTCAATCAACATCTCTTTTTATTTTTTATTAAACTGCGTTAAGCTATCACTTTAAATATGATACTTACCTTTTTTATCGTACTTACAAACAGAAAGAATGAAAGAACAAATGTGAATCAATGATCTTACAAGCAAAATCAAGATGAACAAGATAATAACAGAACTCAAGAACCAACAATGACGGACTAAACAATATAGAGAGATGATAACAGCTATGACTATCTAACAAATGAAGAAAGCGATGAATATATAGCTGATTGACTAGGGCAACTCCACTCTTTCTCAACTTGTCACAATAAGCCCTTCCACTCTTCTAAACCCTCAAGAATGGAAACATATCACAATCAACTTATACTTTTAATACCCCCTCTTAAGTTGAATGTTTTTAAGTTGAATGTTGATATAGGTCAATAAGCTTCAACTTATCACAAAATCATTTGTGATCTTTGATAGATAATTCTTTGGTAAACAGATCTGCAATGTTTTCTTCAGATTTGATTTTAAAAGTTTTAATCAAACCTACTGATACTTTTTCCCTTAGAAAGTACAAATCAATTTCTAAATGTTTTGTCCTCTCATGAAATACTGGGTTAGATGCAATTTGAATTGCAGAACTGCTATCACAGCTAATAGGCACAGGTAAAGTAACTTCAACCTTAAGATTTTTCATGATTTTAAGAATCCACATTATTTCACAAGCCTCACTGTTCATAGCTCTATATTCAGCTTCAGCTAAAGATTTTGCTATAACAGACTGTTTCTTACTTTTCCAAGAAACTAGATTATTTCCCAGGTATACAGTATATCCAGTGGCAGATTTTCTAGTAATTTTACATTTAGCCCAATCTGAATCAACAAAAGCATTAAGACTCAGATTATTATGTTTCTCAAAAGATATACCAGTTCCAGGAGAGCCCTTAAGATATCTAAGAACATGAAAAGCAAGTTTAAGATGTGATTTATATGGTGTATGCATATACTGACTTACACAATGAACTACATAAGCAATATCAGACCTAGTCAAAGTCAGGTAAATCAATTTTCCAACAATTTTCTGATAACATGTTTTATTATCAAGAATAACATCAACATCAACTTTAGCTTGATCTTTCTTTTTCTTAGAAGGATATGGTATTGGAGATTTAGCTGGTTTACAAGCTAACATTCCATACTCAGAGAGTAATTCTAAACAATATTTTCTCTGATTAAGACACAGACCAGACTATTATCAAGCACTTCAATACCTAAGAAATATTTGAGTTTACCAAGATCTTTAATTTTAAATTTAGATCTCAAATATTCTTTAAAGTAATTAATAGTGCTATCATTGTTTCCTGTGATAATAATATCATCTACATAGACTAACAGGACAACAAATGATTCATTTTCAAACTTAGTAAACAATGAAACATCACTTTTACTTTGACTAAACTCATTTTTAATAAGAACACTTGTCAATTTTTCATTCCATTTTCTAGGTGCTTGTTTCAAGCCATATAAGGATTTAGTCAACTTGCAAACCTTGTTATCAGAGTTAGAGCCATAACCTTCAGGAAGATTCATATAGATTTCTTCTTCTAAATCCCCATAAAGAAAAGCATTATTCACATCTAATTGGTAAACATGCCAACTGTTGTGCACAACAATAGAAAGAAGACATCTTACAGTAACTATTTTCACCACTGGTGAAAAAGTTTCCTCATAGTCAATTCCTTCTTTTTGACTAAAGCCTTTAGCAACAACTCTAGCTTTAAATCTCTCAACATCTCCACTAGATTTATATTTCACTTTCCATAACCATTTACATGCAACTGGTTTTCTACCTAGAGGTAAATCAACAATCACCCATGTATTGTTCCTATTAAGAGCCTCCATTTCCTCATTCATTGCCTCAACCCACCTAGGGTCTTTGGCAGCCTCATCATAAGACTTAGGCTCATGAATTTTATTCAAGTTATTAGTGAACACAAAGTTATGCACTGACAAGTTATGCATTAATATCATACTTAATCCTTTTATCAAGCACATAGTTATCAAATTTAGCAGGAACCTTATGTGGTATACTTGACCTTCTTAACTCAGATCTCTCTGGATTGTTTTAAAACAACTGATTAAATTCTATAAAATCCTCATCCTCAGATTCATAATCATCATCATTAAGGGCAACATTATGATCTAAATCATTAGCATCACTACTGCCTAGATCACTCTGGTTTTCAACACTATGATTCTTGCTAATCATAAAATCTGACCCCTGAGAGTGACTGGTAATAGTAGTAGAAGTATCAGTAGATACTTTATCAGCTAAGTCAGATCCTTTAGAAATGCTACCTCTATCACCTAAGCTTACATATCTCAATTCATCATAGGGATCATCAGATTTGTTTACCACTAAGTCAAAAATATTTAAATTGTTAATACCCTGATCCTTAAAGATCAAATCACTTTTACAAACATCATTTTTAAAAGGGAAAACTGTTTCATAAAACTTGACATCTCTTGAAAACAACACTATTTTTGACTCAAGACCAAAAAGTTTATAACCCTTCTTAGTAAAAGAATACCCAATAAAAACACACTTTTCAGACCTACCAGCAAACTTATCCATATTATTAAGCACAATACTAAAACATAAACACCCAAATGATTTTAAATGAGAGATATTAGGTTCCATTTTATATATCATTTCATAAGGACTTTTTCTAGAGAGAACAGAGCTAGGAATCCTGTTAATAAGATAAACAGCAGTAAGAATGGATTCAGGCCACATGTTCAAAGGTAATCCCCCCTGAAACATGAGGGCTCTAGCTACATTAAGTAAGTGCCTATGTTTTCTTTCAGCTATACCATTCTGCTGTGGTGTATACACACAAGTAGTTTGATGAACAATGTCATTAGTTTGTATAAAACTCTCAAATCTATGAGTAATGAATTCAGATCCATTATCACTTCTAAAATTTTTAATTGAAACATCAAACTGATTTTTGATTAGGTTACAAAACTGAACAAGTTTTTCAAAAACTTCATCCTTGCCTTTAAGCATGTACAACCACACAACCCTGGTATAGTCATCAACCACAGTAAGGAAAAATGTATATCCATCTCTACTTTTAACCCTATAAGGACCCCAAACATTCAAGTAAACAATATCACCTAAGGATTTGGTTTTATGTTCACTTAAAGGAAAATGATCCCTAGTTTGTTTAGCCTTATGACATACATCACAAGGCTGAACATCATTAGTAGAATCAAGTTTGATTTTATGCTTAAGAATAGTTAAGACTTGGTCAGAAGGATGACCAAGTCTATTATGCCAAACACATTTAGACAAACAACACTTAGTAATAGCACTATTAGTAAATTTCCTACCTGAATCAAACAAGTAAAGTCCATTGTTCTCACTGCCAGTCCCTAGAAGGGACTTTTGAAGAGAATCCTGAACAAAACATCTACACTCAGTAAAAGACACAACAAACTTATCATCTTTGGCCAACTTATGAACAGAAATAAGACTGGCCTTATATCCTGGAACAACCAACACATTTTTTAGCACAATTTTATCATAAAGTTTGAAGTTACCAACATGCTTAACATGCTCAACAGTTCCATTAGGATGAGAAACATATATCTTTAATTTTGAAACATCAATAACATCATATAGATGTTCAGTAGAAAAAGTCATATGTTAGGATGCCCCAGAGTCAAAGATCCAACCAATATAAGTACTTATAGTACTTATATTGGTGTTATAGTTAAAAAATCTACAGGTCACAAAGTTGATAACATGATTAGAACCAAAAAAAATACCTGCAGCACAAGACTGCACATCACCAGCATCAGACTTAGATCCTATCAAAGCCATAAGTTTATTAATTTGACCAGTAGTAAAGGGAAGAGAGTTCCCTGTTCCCTGATCAGCATTAATACCATGAGAGCTAGAAGCATTATTCGAACCATTAGACACATTAGATCCTACAGAGTTTCTTTTCTTGAAACCTGAAGGATATCCATTCAGCTCAAAACATCTGTCAATAGTGTGCCCATTCATATTACAATGTTTACAAACAAAGTTATTGTTATTATTATTTCTGTTAGAACCCCTATTCTGATTGTTTCTATTACCAGACCAAGTATTTGGTCTAGAAACAAAAGCAGAAGCAGTGCTCTTAACATTGCCATTATGAATCAAGTTATTTTTATGAGACTCAACCCTAGACAAAGTAGCAAAAGCAGACTTAACATCAGGTAAAGGGTCAGCAGTTAATAACTGGTTCCTAACAACATTGAATGTGTCATCAAGACCCATGAGGAACTGCATGAGCCTCATAAGAGCATTATGACTCTTCAATTGAGGAGCATTATCACAATCACAAAAAGGAAGATTGACAAGGGAGTCAAACTGCCTCCATAGACTATTGTAGTTGTGGTAATACTCAGATAATGAAGATCCAGATTGAGTAAGAGAATAAATTTTATAATGCAAGTTATAGATCACAGACCCATCAATTTTAGCATATGTTTCTTTAAACTCATCCCAAACATCTTTAGCATTTTTTGAAAAAATTTGTCCTTGGTATAACTAAAAAAAGATACAACCAAGAATCCAAGATAACACTACTGCATTACATCTATCCCATTGTTCAGAAAGAATATCATATTCTTTATCTTTTTCACAAGTACCATCAATAAAACCTAGTTTATTTTTAGTGTGTAAAGCAAGCTTAAAAGCAGCAACCCAAACTTTATAGTTTTCTGGTCCAGTAAGTTTAACACTTATAATAGGCTGCCCATTAGTATCAGTAGGGTGCAAGTAAAGAGGGTCATTAGTATGAATGACAGTCTTAGTATTATCATCAGTATCAGTATCACTTACAACCTTATCCCCCTTATCACCCTTTTTGTCGCCAGACATGATGACAGATCAAAACAATAATGCAAAACAAAACAACAAGAAATCCCTTTGTATCTCCTTTACACACAACTACCAAGAATCACACAAGAAAACCGAATCAAACTCCAATCACTATCTAAGCCCTTCGATACCTAAATCTCCCACTAAACAACCTAAAAACAACCTAAAAGATAAAGCAAGAGAGGTGTTACAAAGCACGCGCAGCAACAGACTAACAAAAGCTAAGATCCAATGAGATCAAGAAGATACCACCACAATCAGATAAAGCACAACGGAAAAAACAACCTGAAACGTTAGTTATAACAAATAACCAACAAACAAGAACAAACCCCCAAATTGAAGACAAACCCTAATGTCAGATTTTAGGGTTTCTTCAATTAAACTTACCAGGAGTGAAATTAAACCCAATTAACCAAACAAGAACCCAATTAAACCTAAAGGAACACCAGAAATCAGAAAACCCCCAAAAATTAAGAAACCCTAATTTTTTTGAGATTAAAAAAACTCAATTAACCAGCAGCTAATTGAAAAAGAGTTAAAAAAGTATCAAGAACCATAGTCTCTGATACCATATTCGATTTTATAAGATCTTTAACAAAAAACAGGAATCAAGAATGATTCAACCAACCTCCCCTTTTATTTTTTATTAAACTGCGTTAGGCTATCACTTCAAATGTGATACCTAACTTTTTATCGTAGTTACAAATAGAAAGAATGAAAGAACAAATGTGAATCAATGATCTTACAAGCAAGATCAAGATACACCAACAATCTGAACAAGATAATAACAGAACTCAAGAACCAACAATGGCGGACTAAACAATATAGAGAGATGATAACAACTATGACTATCTAACAAATGAAGAAAGCGATGAATATATAGCTGATTCACTAGGGCAACTCCACTCTTTCTCAACTTGTCACAATAAGCCCTTCCACTCTTCTAAACCCTTAAGAATAGAAATATATCACAATCAACTTATACTTTTAATAGAATCAATAGCGATTAGCTAATTTGTTGCTCAACTCGTAAGGATACATACTACGTAAAACCAACAAAAATTTATCTGAACACTTGGACGTAAACCAAAATGACGCACTGTAACACCCCACTTGGATAAGTGGACCGTTACGTGTATTTATGGCGTGTCATCAAAGCATAAGGTAAATGTCCTAAAACATTAACTGACCATAAAGGAAATACCGGAATCAAACATCGGCAATCCAAACATAAGCCCAAAACATGAAAAGTAAAATACTGAATGAAAGGACTAAACAATGTCCAAATAAGCAGAATAATGTAAGAAATGCATAAAGTAAAAAGTCTGGATAGCTTCCATCCAAATGCACATGCTCTCAGAATCCTAAGAGCGTCCTGGTGTACCTGCCGTTAGAACATGAAAGGAACTACGGCTGAGCATAACGCTCAGTGCACGGATATAAAACATGATAAGAATATACTGAATGAAACAGGCGATAGAATACTGAAGCTGTAAGACTAATATGTAACATGTGGTAGAACTCTGCATAAAATCTGAGAAACCTGGTTCATATATACTGATATTGAAATATAACTATTAATTCTGAAAACATGAATTTACTGTATTTTATTTGCCAGAGCTTATATAGGTCACGTGCTGTAACAACCGTGCATGAATAACTGGAGGGGTGACCTCGTCATGCTATAAAGGGGTGACCTCTAAATAACTGTGCTGGGTGGAGGGATCAGCTCCAATGTGAAGGATGTAGAGCACACACCACATTCACCCTGATAACTTGTAACACATATAAGCCTAGGATGCATCCATACGCCCTACTAATAATACTGATAAAATGGCCAAGCTGAGCTGAGTGGGACGATGCAGGATATCACTCTCCTGCATGTGAGTCACGACACCGGTGTCTCTAGTGCCGTGGTTACGGTACCTCCGTAACTAGTACATAAACTGGTCGTGCTTGTATATAATGCTCAGGCAATTTATTTAGTTATTAACATGATTACTGATAAGATTAAACATATACTGGGGAAAACATTTGGCTGCAGACGGGAAATCCTAATCATGCATAGAAAGGAAGTCCTTACTGAAAGGACGAAAAATCTGTACCTCGTGTCCAGTAATGAAATAAGACTGAAAGCTGAAGATCTACTCCGACTTCACGGTTACTACATAAATAATGGACGCGAAAATAAGTCGTCTGATGTTTATTTATTTTATTGATCTTAATTGTTCTCAGTTTGATTCATTTACTACTTGTATTACTGTTTGTATATAATCTGATAAGTTCTGACTGCTCGCTAATATTACTGATTTAATGTAACATGTATTCCTGATTACTGCATACTGTATATTCTGGTATTACTATAAATAGTAACTTGTTATAATTAGAAAGTTTCCTAATTTAGAAATTTTCCAATTTAGTGTCTTTAAGATTAAATCATAGATAAATCACATGTTTTAAGAGTAATATAAGGATAAAAATAATATCGATTTAATTTTATTAATTAAATTACTAAAATCAATAATTAAGCTTATTTATTTATAAACCTTTTATAAAACGATTTAATGAATTTAAATTTTCACGTGTATTTATTACTTTTCGATGATCCCGAAAACCCGAGTCAAAAACTCTCCCGAGACACCCATGTCTCGGGTTAACTAAAAATTCGAGCACACCACGACCTTGTCGTGGTTCCCCCTGCTGCTGACGTCATTCAGCAGTGTTTCCCACTGCTCCATTTATTCCCGCTGCTCTACTATAGTTTCCCACTGTTTTTGTTGGTTCCCACCGTTTGTGCAGTGGTTCCCACTGCTAGTGCAGTGGTTCCCACTGCTTTTGTACTTTGACAGACCCAAACACACCCTGCTGGAACTGCAGTCCCAAACACACCCTGCTGGAACCGCAGTCCCAAACGCACCCTGCTGCGTTCCATACTCACTGCTTAACATTCCCTCACCCCGGTTGGGGCTGCTGGTGGTGCGGTTGGCACAAAACCAAGTCGAACCCCAGGTGGGTGGCGGCTGATCAAGACCAAACACACCGAGAGTTTAATAACTCTCGGTTTTTGTGATCACAACCCAAAAACCCGACTCATTAAATGCTTATAACATGTTCTTATACGCACCCCATGTTTTCTTGTTATAAATCCCACCTTCACGATTTTAGAACAAAAAGAGAAAGATGATTACCTTAGGTTTGCTGATTCCCGAATAAAACACTCACGCGAATCAAACTAGGATCGAGACCCCCCCCCCCCCTTTTTTTTTCTCTCCTTCTGCCGGCGGCCATTTTTCTTTTTTTTTTCTTCTATTTTGTCTTTTGTGTCGGCAGGAGTAACAACCCTAATTATCCTTTTTTTTTTCTTCGCTGTATTGAAAGAAGGGGTGAGTCCCGTTTGGTTTATACCATATGGATGGGCTTCCAAGCCCAATTTTCTTTTCTTGTTCCTATGTTTCAAACGACCCAAAACAGCCCATCAATATATTATTATTATTATTATTTTTTTCGATTTGCCTCGATTAAATTTATTTAACTTGCGTGTTCGTTTTTAAAACCTGTCATATATATATTTATCTGACTGAGATAAATATGAACGTAATGTGGAATAATTATTTTCTGAATTGTTTTCTGAACAAATAATTTCGTCACGATCTTAATTAAAACCGAGGCTGTGTAATCACTGTTAACGTTTAATTATTTCTGTATTACAAATAATACATACGTAGTATTTTTCTGAACTTAATAATTATTTCCTGAATAGTTATCTTATTGTAGTATTTAAATAACTGAGATTGCGTATTATTTACTGTTTACGTTTAATTGAGGTTAAAGCTGAGACTACGCGTATTTAATATTCAAGGATTTAAATACGGGTTTTACAATTCTTCCCCTCTAAAAAAAATTAATTCGTCCTCGAATTAAAGATGCGATTATGTCGAGGTTTTACACGCACCCTCATATTTTATCAATAAAAATGTATTGCAAATGTGAAAGTAACTTTTATGTGGTGTAGATATTAGTAGACGAGTAATCGTGCACAACAATGATATTGTTTATAATTGCGAGGCTATTCATTTTCATCAACTATGAACACATAATGATTAAAAAAATGTAAAATGGTATTTTATATTATACGATTAATGCTGCGATTAAATACAAAGAAATACTTTCCTTTTTAGAAACTACATTACAGCAACAGCAAAATTGCAGAAATCGTTAGCCGCTAATAAGGCGTCGACGACTTTCGAAGCGAAATTCATCTAGGCGGCATCTAAGCGGATTAGAATTTTATGCATATAAATATTATAAATAATATGTACAGTATGACATAAAAAAACACTTCTAATTTCAAATAATTTAAAGTTCTTGCAAAATAAACAAATAAAATATAACAATTTGAGTGCTTAAAACTTCAAGCGTGAACATATAATTTAATTGGTTCCAATTTCATACGAAAAACTTATTACTTTATGTTTATAATCATTCGTTTATCTCTTATTTTAAAATGTTACGTTAAAATAAATATGGGCACTATATATTAGAAAGAAAACCCTTAATTTTTTGTAAAAAAATATTGACTTTTTGTTAATTTTCTTGACTTTTTTTATCATCTAACTCTTAAGCGTCGCCTATGCAGAGTATGACCGCCTAACGCCTAAGCGGCCACTTATCTCTTGTTTTACAACATTGCATTACAGAAAAGTTGTCATGCAATTTTTTAAATTTTGGATGGAAAATTGGATATTGTTTAGGCAAGTGTTCATTATGACTGAATTTAAAATTAAAAAAGGTATTTTAAAGATCAAAGTTCACTCAGTTTTAAATTTTTAAAATAAGAATATATATATATATATATTTAGGTCAGTAGTGATAAACAGGCCTAATAAATGTATCTATAAATAAATCTAATTCATTTACTTTTTTGACAAATGTTATGCGCTAATTTTCTGTCATGAATAATCACTAATAATTATTTATTTTCACCAACTATATTTGTAAGTATATTATTAAATCTATTAATTAGGTCTATTAAATATTTTCGTTTTATAGATTTGAATCATGGAGATATAATTAGAGATGACAAAAAACTCCAAACCTGACGGAGAATCCGATACTCGAATGCGATTTGAGTGGGGATTTTCCGAGTTGACCGGGAATGGGGATGGGGGCGGGGATTCCTCGATAATAAAAAGTGGGTATGGAGGCGGGGATGGTAATACCCTTGGTTCCCCAAACCCGTCCCCGAACCCGCCCCCGAATATCTTTATTATACATGTACATTTATATATCTTGTATGTTTCAAATATCTATTTGATATTTGAAACACTATCAATCGATGGTTAATATCTCCTTTGACACTAACATTTTAGGATGAGTTCTTGCGTGTTAGTTTTGTTATTGTTAATACTGAGCACGATCTTAATCTCGTTAATATTGTTTGATATTACCCTATTGTGTTATTCGTAATGGTTGGGTCATTTGAAACATAGTTTAGATGGCGTTGTGTAACAGGGAAAAAATCCTCGATTCCCCATTGGGGATCCCCATTCCCCGCTGGGGATGGGGATGGTATGTAGTTTGTAATCTCCGATGGGGATGGGGACGGGGATGAGGATAGATATTTAACTTTGGGGATGGTAGCAATCATTCCCCGCAAACTCGGCCCCGTTGCCATCTCTAGATATAATAGGGTTGCTTTGCCTTTGAGGGTGTTTGGTTAAGCTTATTAGTGAGGCTAGGCTTATATTATATAAGCCATATATGGCTTATATATCATAAGCTTATAAGCTTATGTTTAATGTTTGGTTAGGCTTATTCAAATTAATAAAATAAAATGAGAGAAAAATATATGAATATTAAATTATATAGTTATTAATTGGGGGTATAAAAGTCTTTTTATATGTAATAGTTATATAAGTCCACCCTTTGTTATAAAAGCCTCAAATGTTTGGCTTACCAAACCCCCTTATATAAGCTTATAAGCCTACTTATATAAGTTTAACCAAACACTTGATTTTGACTTTTATACTTATATAAACTAATAAACTTATAAGCCCACTATATAAGATAAAACAAACACCCCCTTTGTCTACAAATCACCCAAAAATATGAAAAAAGTGATGGGCCTCAAACCATCAGAGCCCACAGCATAAACTAATAATACATGATCTGTTATATTAAACCATGGATTATGATAATTAGGCAATATGCTATAAAATCTTATGGTGGATATAATTATCGGTACCAAAGTCAATGTTATCGTTCTTTCTATTTTTAAATCAAAAGACCCTACTTTGAAAATCAACTGATAAAAGTTGGCTAGCTCGTATTAGGTCTTTGTTCGACACCGGCATTATGTGTATAGAGTTTGGTTATTTAACAACCCTCTTTTTTGGTGAAATCCAAGGGCTTAATCTGAGCCATCCATTGAGAAGGACCAAATCAAATGATAAAAAACACGGAAAGACTGAAACTGTTAAATTTGCAAACTTGTGTCAGGGACTATAACTGAAAATAATAATAAGATACAACTACCCTTTTAGAAGAGAAAACATTCTCTCTCTCTCAACAATCAACAACTCTCATTTTTTTCTCTAAAACAAATCAAATCCTAATAGAATCAACAAAAAAACACGATAAAAACCTTCAATACCATTTAACAAACACAAGAATGGAACAATCGAAGAACGACCGATTTGATACCGCCAAAAAAGCGGTTATATCGAACCGACAGAAATTATGCAACATGGTAAATCCTTTATTTGGAGTTATATAGCTAAAACTAGTGATTTTGTAATAATAAACTGATGATTTTGTATTTTTTGATGATGTTTAAGATGGTTATTTCGACTTTCTTTGATTTAATTTGCTTATTTTTTTATTTATATGATATTTTGATGATTATGTGCTTATTTCTGAGTTCGATTTGTGTATTTGATGATTTTTGTAAAGATTAGTGTTGTATTGTTAACCTTAGTTTCTATGATGGATTATTCTCATATTATTTTGATTTTTGGCTTATTTCTGAAACTTATTTCTTATTTAGAAGCTATTTAGGAAGATTTTTGTGAATTTTGTTAATGTTAGTTGTCTATAGAGTCAACTTGGTCTGGTGATAATGTGTGGCTTATCACGAGTGATAATTGGCTTATCACCAGTGATAATTGGCTTATCACCAGTGATAAATGGCTTATCACCAGCGTTTGATATGTTAAGATTCTACTTTTTGAAAAAACATAATAAATTATTGGCATAACTAAACCATCAGGCATTCTAAAATACAGCAAGAAAAAGTATATATTGTTCGATTTTTGACATTTTTTATGATTAGGTAGTTATCAATTTTTATGTTTTTAACTATTATATAGTGACAACAATCTATTATGATTCTCTTGATAAATATCACACCTTTCATTATGATTCTGAGTATCATATACCAAAGGTGTCTCTAGAATTTGATATAGTCTTCAATCATTCAATTTCACGGGGTTATTTGCCCATTTTTATATTCAAGTGTTAAGGGCTGTGGGGGTTGAGCTTTTGGTGATGACGTTCTCCAAGTCTTAGGTGAATGTGGTCTTTCAAGTCAAGTATGTTTATTTTTATGTGTGATACTTATTTTCTGTTATATTTTCGTATTTATAACCCATGCTAAAAGTGACCTTGTATGAATGGATGCACTGAAAGACGGTCTTCCTAATGGTGTTGCAATTAGGTGTCTCGCGCGGGTCCCGTTCTACGTTAATCCGACACTATCAAGTGTTTCACATTCACGAAGAGATACAGTCTACAACACCGAGCTTTACAAAGCTCGTGAAGAAGTCAAATCAACAGAAGACTTTGTTTGTGTATATGCGTTTGACACTAAGAAGCATGTGGCAAATTTACGGCCAAATCAAGATATATGGCTTACACTCCTTTTACATCAAGAGTCTTTAATATAGCCCACTTCGTTGTGGTCTCAAAAAATGGTAGATTGTTCTGGGTGGCAGGAGTGATCCGGTTGACCGGTTGGCTAACAATCAGGACGGAAGCTTTGCAACTAGCAGGGTATGGGCTTATGACCCAATCGTTTGATGGTGGTCCCATAATCTTAGATGATTGTCCCAAGTGTGAAGTTCGCATGATGTGTTATAGATGGGAAGATCATTGTGGCTGGCGGGTTCAGAACATGCCGAAAATTGATCAAGAAAGTAGAAATTTTCTATCCCGAAAACGAAATTTTGGCCTAGATGACCGATCTGCACCACACTCATAAATCTGATTGTTCGGGGTTGGTGATCGACGGTAAGATGCATGTGGTGCACAAGTGTAAAACCACAGCATTATCGCATCCTTAATTCGAGGACGAATTATTTTTTTTAGAGGGGAAGAATTGTAAAGCCCGCTTTAAAATCCATGAAAATACATTTATTACGCGAAACCACGAATTTAAATTAAACGTCCATTAATTATATACACGACAAGAATAATTAACTCATGCCACGAATATTAATACACGAAGATTATAAAAGACGAAAACGAAAAAAAAACAAAAAAACATGTGTGTGTGTGTTAAGTGGGCCGCGACACATAAAGGAAATGAAAAACAATCAATGGGCTTAAAGCCCAACCCATGTTTAGAAAATTATAACCAGGGATTTAGTTTTACTCTTTCACTTTCAAAAAAAAAAAGAGAAAAGATTAGGGTTGTTGTTCCCTGTCCCTGCCGACACAAAAGACAAAAAAAAAAAAAAGAACCGTCGGCTGATCAAACCAAAGAAGAGAGAGGGTTCGAGTATTCATTCAGTACAGTCGAGGGGGTGTGTTTTGGTTATCTAGCCACGAAATGGTAATCTTTTCTGGTTCCTTCCTCTTTGATTTATGATCTCGAATCCAAAAGAAATCAAAGACAAATGATGTTGATTATTAAAAAAAAAACATGAACTAATATGTTAATCGCCGTATTTTGGGGCTTCACACAAACCGAGACACATTTGGTGTCTTGGTGTGTTTCTTCTTGGACCAGCCTAGCGGCGGTGGTGGTCTTGGTGGTTGTCAGCCCAAACAGAAACAAAACTAGGGAAAACAATTATGGCCAAGGGTGTTTGTTTAATAACAGTGGGAAGAAATAAGCAGCAGGGGGTGTTTGGCTTTTCGAACAGCAGAAACAACCACCAGGAGTGTTTGGGTTTAGCTCGCAGAAAGGGGATGTTTGGGATTACTATAATAGTGGGAAACTTTATAAAAAAAACAGTGGGAAACTTTATAAAATCAGTGGGAAACGACTTAAAATCAGTGGGAATATAGTAGTTAATCAGTAGGTAGATTTGGGACAGAAAAATAGTGAATTTAAAATGAAGGTTAGCGACAGTTTTGCGACGAAAAATTTCTGTCGCAGGAATGTTTTTGACAGTTTTGGAAATTCAGCTTTTATTGACAGTTTTTAGCGACAGTTTTTCTGTTGCAGATTTAAATAGACAGATTTTGTATAATATGTTTTGATTTGTTTAGTGCGACCGAGAAGGGGGTATCTCGGTAGGCTCGGGATATAGTTTAAACATAAAACGAAGATTTATATATAATACCTTTTTAATCAATTGTTTATAAATGTCTTAGATTGTATTTTAAATGTATTTAATTAAAATAGTTCTTTAATATTTTAAAAGGGTATAATTTTATTAATTAAATTAAATTATTTTGGGAACTTTCTAAATTAAAAAACTTTCTATCTTTAGCAGGTTACTTAATATAGTATTACTATAGCGTCGGAAACGCGCTTGTACCGTAATTAATAGTTGATCGATAATACATTAAAAGGAATTGTTATAAGTTCAGTTTATCAGTTAATATACGTACAAAATAAATAAATAAGAAAATAAGAAAATAAGATCAGTAAATTAAATAAACGAATATCAGTTAACTTATTCGCGTCCTTTATTCATGTAGCTCGCGTGACACCAGAGTAGACTTTTTGTCAGTTGATCTCGGTCGGTTACTGGACACGAGGTACGGATTTTCCGTCCTTTCAATAAGGACTTCCTTTTTATGCATGATTAGGATTCCCCGTCTTCAGCCAAATGTTTTCCCCAGTATATGTTTAAGCTTATCAGTAATCATGTTAATAACTAAATAAATTGCCTGAGCATTATATACAAGCATGACCAGTTTATGTACTAGTTACGGAGGTACCGTAACCATGGCACTAGAGGCACCGGTGTCATGACTCACATGCAGGAGAGTGATATCCTGCATCGTCCCACTCATGTTCGGTTTGGCCATTTTTATATGTATGTTTAGTGGGGCGTATGGATGCATCCTAGGCTTATAAGTGTTACAAGTTATCAGGGTGAATGTGGTGTGTGCTCTACATCCTTCACATTGGAGCTGATCCCTCCACCCAGCACAATTATTTAGAGGTCACCCCTCTACAGCATGATGAGGTCACCCCTCCAGTTATTCATGCAACGTTGTTACAGCACATGACCTATATAAGCTCTGGCAATTAAATTAAAGTAAATGCATGTTTTCAGATTTAACAGATAACAGTTCAGCTTTATTATTTATAAATCAGACTTTACAGATTATACATAGATTTCCGCTGTAACTTTACTTATCAGTCTTACAGCTCCAGTATTTTATCATCTGTTTCATTTTAGTAATTCTCTATCATGCTTTATATCCGTTCACTGAGCGTTGTGCTCAGCCGTAGTTCCTTTCATGTTCTAACGGCAGGTACACCAGGACGTTTTTAGGATTCTAAGAGCATGTGCATTTGGATGGAAGCTATCCAGACTTCTTACTTTATGCATTTCTTACATTATCCTGCTTTTTGGACATTGTTTAGTCCTTTCATTCAGTATTTTACTTTTCATGTTTTGGGCTTATGTTTGGATTGCCGATGTTTGATTCCGGTATTTCCTTTACGGTCAGTTAATGTTTTAGGACATTTACCTTATGCTTTGATGACACGCCATAAATACACGTAACGGTCCACTTATCCAAGTGGGGTGTTACAACAAGGGTTTGACTATAGTTAGTCCTAGAAAACGTGTCAACACGGAGTGGACAGTTCACGAGCATTCATGGGCCCGGGTTTCAATGTCAGTGGTTCAGGGTTCATTATATGTAATAAGTCGTGCTAATAATATACAAGCAAGAGAAAGAAGTTCGGAAAGTGGCGATATCGGTTTCTGAGTTCAACAAGCGAGTCAAGTTTGCTATGATAGGTTTTAAAGATGGTATATCTGTGATTGGGGGGGGGGGTGATTGGACCTTAAATATATTGTAATATAAAGATGTGGATGTTGATTCGTTGACATTGGGTACTGTGAGGACCTTGTGGATGCAAAGGTGCACAATGACGAGATGTCTTTGAACGATTATAGGAGATGATACAGTAGATTTTAGAAGCAAAGACTATTGTGGGGCCGAGCGAGTGAGGTATGTACCATTGTTAAAACTTGTGGGTATCCAATAACGGAAGAAGAAATAAAATTTCAGAGAGATCTGAATGATAATCTATCTCTGCAGTTTAACAAAACTCAAGAATCAAATCTCGAATTAGTTTCTGTTCTCCAAGAACTAGAAGAAACCATAGAGAAACAGAGGTTGGAGATAGAGAGTCTTAAACCTTTACAGGATAAGATTAACGAGCTTGAGAGAGATTGTAATGAGCTTACTCATGAAAATCTCGATATTTTATCCAAGCTTAAAGAATCAAGCAAGAATCTTTCAGCTTGTGTTAATTCTATTGAAGATTCTGAGGTTAACAAACTAGAGTACCAGATACAGCAACTTAAAGAGGAGGCAAAGAAGAGAGAACTTGATAGAATAGATGCTGGTTACCTGCAAACTTCTTGTTTAGGCGGCTTGTGAGAGTGTGGTAACCTTCCGTCTTGTCTTGAATTATTGAAAGGATATTTATTTCGAGTAGTGTTTTGATTGATAGTGTTGGGTTTTGATTATAGGTTGGACTACGGAGGACAAATTTATCCTTTGCATACTGGTAGGAAAGATGGGGTTCATTCTTATCTAGATGATTTATTCGATCTTCCTAGCCCCTTAGATGCTCATCACATAAACAATTTCAGATTTGCATTAGAAGATTTTACTAAAATGAAACAGTCACTCTCTTGCATACGAATCACTTATATTTTTGTTATATATTAGTTTGCTCATTGAATATGTTTCAACAAAGTATCACAATGTTGCAGCAAGATATCCCAAGTTGCAGCAGTATGTCAATAAAATGAAAGTTAATTGAGCTCCAGCAGGATACCCCTTGTTGCAACAAGATACCCCGAGCTTAGAAAGATATTAAGGCGTTTCCATCTTCTGATCCAAGAATGGAAACATGGATATTCAACAAAGTATTAAGGAATTTAATTACCAGCGTGAAAGCCTTGACTTTTGCAGGTCTGGCATGCTTACAGTAGACAAGTAATATGTAGATGTGAGTGAATTGAAGGCACCACCAATACTCAGTACATACACAGTAAAACTTGATGATTCGATATTTTTGTTATATATTATCTACTAGTTTTTGTATCACATTTTAAAGGAGCTGAATACCACAAACTTATTTACTACTGTATATGTTTATGTTGGAAGTCAAAATATCTATGTCACCGGTTTATGAAATATCACAAGTGATATTTGACATTTGACATAATATATAAATTAATGCAACACTTGTTTCGTTAACAATTTATTTTCATAGTTTGCTTCTTATTTCTTTTTGGTTAAAGTAGTTTGCATCTTATTTGTTCATTTTGATATTTGTAATTGATGCTTTATTATCACTTATGATTTGATACACTTGTTTATCACTTGTGATATAATATTAAATCATAAGTATTTAAGTGGTCTGTTCACGTTATAGTAATAACTTATATGATAAAGTAAAAAAATGGAAATTATTCATTTCCTATTAATATGTCAAGCGATATAGCTAAATACGAATGATGTATACTTTTTCTCATTTTATAGTTTTATCACGTGTGATATTACTCATATGCAAAATACCAAATTTAGTCTTACATTGTATTGACTTATCAAATGGGGCATTACTCACATGTATAATAAAATGACCAAAAGTAGACATAGTTTATGTCTAATATCATTTATATCGTTTATGATATTTGAGAAACACATGTATGTTTTTAAACGTTCGACATCACTTTTGATGACATGTCTAATATCACTTAGGATATCTATCTTTTCTCATCTGATTGCTTTATCACATGTGATAACATGTTTGATATCACTTGTGATATACACATAAACATAGTTATTATCTAATATCCCTTGTGATGTTTCATAATATTTTTAAGTTTTTTCAAGTAGAAAATGACTTTTGTATTTTTCACCACAATAGACAAACATAAGAAATGTTTCTCTCATTTCATGATTCTTTAAGAATGAAACTTATGTGTTATATCATCTTACATATCAAGTTTCTATTTTTATAGTTCCCTTTGGTTTTATTCATTTCAATAATTAAAATTTTGATATTTGTAAATGACACTATAAGAAAGATGAAGAGTATTTAAATTGCCGTTCTTAGTCACATAAGTGTATTATCACACGTGATAAAGTAATATAATGTGACACTAATTTTGGTATTGTATGGGTAATATCACAAGTGATAAAAGCAATAGAACGTAACACTAATTTTAGTTTTCTACGTATGACGAATATCATATGTGATAAACCAATAAAATGTAATTACATATGACATTGTAATATCATCAGTGATAAATAAATGTAGCGTTTATTTACTAAGATTATCACCATTGATAAATAAAAATAACAAAATTTACATGTGATAATACATTTAAATTATAAAAATGTTAGCTTTCACTATAAATATAACAAGAGATTAAGCCAATCATGGAAGTTTGTGTCTCGTATAATTTTCCGAGTGATCAAGACAAATATCACTAACGATATTTGACATTTATGAAATCACGACTTATATTAGACGTCATTTAACAAATGTCACAAGTGATATTTGACATAAACTATGTTGACAAAATATCACAAGTTATATTAGACATGTGATATAGCAAATATCATTGGTGATATTTGACATCTATATCACTAGTGATATTTGACATATATGAAATATCACAAGTGATATTAGTCATAAACAAATATCTAATTTTGACATCTATGAGATATCACTAGTGATATTTGACATCATGAAATATTACAAGAGACCACTAATAACACTAAACAAAATGCTTATTTTGTCATCTTGGAATCTTGGCATATCTTGGATGTTCAACATAACAAATGGGTTGAGAGATCAATTTATATGTGTACTATGTATACTTTATGTCAATCAACATCTAAATGTACCATTTCAACTCGTCTACCTCACAACTAAATACACATTACCGTCTCCAATTTGCCACATATAGTATAGTTGAAAAAAATAATTGGAGATTGAGGTGATCATACTTATAAGTACTAGTTAGAGAACTTAAAAAAATAAAAATTGAACGGCCAACACAACCAGGCTTGTCGCTGATATGGAATTGATAAGTGCAGAAGATAATTTTTAACAAAGTGAGTTGCGAATATTAAATTTGATGAGAACATACCGAGAAACAAATGTTTAGAATAATGATCATATATAAAGGGTGCTTGTTAGCAAAAAAAAGCTACAAATTTCTAACTACCTATCCAACCTTAATTTGCGCATCTACATATAAAATATTGTAGTTCAACTAGATATTATATTCACATGTGTGGTGTTGCGTAGAACTAAGTCTTCTATAGATGTTTTCTATTTGCTGATGTTCCAGGAGCAAATACCTGCAACTGCAACTAGTTGCCATCCACTACCACCGTAAAAGCACCGAGTTTGAATCATCAAAAGTCAAACACGATATTCTGGCTCCTGAGTTATTTGTACCTACACAAAAATCATACGAACCAATCACTAACCAAAGCAAATATTTTCAGTATGACACTGAGAGTAGTACCAAGAAAAATGGCTAAAAAGTATTTGCAGCATCATATATAACATTATTAACATGTAAGTGTGTTGAAAATGTGAATTAGCTATATGTAAACTCAGAATCTAACTTGTTGTGGTGCATTATAACCACTGGGAATTGCAAAAACTTCACTATCAAGTGGAATGTCAACTGATGACCACTCTTAACGGATGAAACTGCTAGTAACATCAACATAAGCATCGTGCATAAAGATGAACAAAACACAACACGTAAGCAGAAACTAAGGTATAAGTGATCCCATCTTCTTATACTTCAACATGATCATATCTCAACTAGCTACAAGCAGCCCCAAAAAGTTTAAACTAAAAACAAAGACTATCAAACATTTAGCAAAAGTTACTGAAATATTCATACTAGAACATACTACTGGTCCCCAACATTGTAAGAACTAAAATATTGTTACAAGATATATATTAACAAGTACAATAATGCAAGAAGGTTTTTAATAGAGTGACAAACTATAATGCAACCCAAACGAATACTTCTAACTTACTTTTAGCTTGCCGCCGCCAACAAGAATGTTATACGACCCGAAATATATTAAGGGGGCGTTTAGATAGATTATTTTGCGGGCTTATGACATGCTTACCGCTGGAAAAGCCGAGAAGCTCCTTTTTATAGCTTATCAACTTTAACTTTTGGCCTTTGTAAGTCCATAAGCTCCCACAAGCTGTTAGCAGAAAGCTTATAGGCTTTTTAAAATTCAAAAGAGCCCCTAAACTCGCAAAATAAGCTAATCCAAATACGCTTAAACTTCAACAGTTGAGAAAATGTTGGGTTGTTTTTATAAGAAAACACAAGTCCTCTTTTTCTCTATGTTCTAAACAACTACTAAATATTGCAACCACAAGTTTTAAACAATCTCAAATATCACGAAGAGGCATCATGACAGGAAATCTGACTCCTATGTCCTAAAGTCCTAAACTATCATAGCCTTTCCTTACTCTATGGAAACATCGACAAGTTTATAATAGACACCTAAACATACAAATCACCTAAACAATAAAAACAAATCATCCAAAGTTTTACCATTTCAATAAATTTAACAAACAAAATAAGCATCATCGTCATCCATTTCATCCTCCATATCCATTTCATCATCATCGTCAATTCCATCGTCATTCTGAAACTTAGGTTCATCAAAGTACTCATTCTTATCAAACGGAAGGGGGTAGTAGAGTCTTCATCTCGGGAGTGGTGGGATTATATGATACAAAAACACTCAACAACACTTGATCATCACATCTTCATTATAAATTTGATTGGACGGTTGTGGTGGTTTGATGGCGTGGCAGAGGCATTTGGAAGATGATGCTTGTTGAGATTCATTATGGTGGTAATACGGTGATGACAATAGCTGAGATTGATTGATTGGTGGTGAGACAATGGTAGTAACGATGGTTGGTGGTAGGTTTATGGTCGGTGTATAGAGAAGAGCGTGAAAATAAAAATAAAAGCTTTATATACAGACAAGAAAAAATGGATTAACTAATTAAATCTTAAATTAATCTCTACCCTTAAATCAAAGCTAAATGGAAGGTGGAGATTTGTTCCTTGGTTTCCACCAAAAAATAAGGCTCCAAAATAACTTTTGTCTATGTGTATAATTCAAAGTTTTGCAACCCACTTTAAAGTATGCCTATCCTTAACCAAAAACTCAACCCTCATTTCATACTTCCTATCTATTTTAGGTGCATGGAAATATATTCTTTTTTCCCAAATTTTGAAATGTGATTGGCAAAAATAACTGTATCAATAAGCATAATTAGTTGTGAGCAATAGTGATTTTTTTCCCTAAAAAAATGTTTGATAAAATATATATGAGATAAAAATACATGATTTTTAGCAAACGAACATTAAAAATTAGGGTAAATAGTATAAAAAGTCAAAACTCAATTAAAGGTACTCAACTTTTTTTTCTCAATTTAAGATATCGATTTTTTTTCTTGTTGCAATGTTAGACAATTAACAATTTTAAAAGTTATATATTAATGATCGTTTACTTTATTATTGTATCGTTAGTCCTTTACATTAATGACACTTTATAATAAACTCAAAATTCGTTTTTTTTATAATTCTAGACCGCTTTTCACATTTTTCGTCTGGTTTTTATTGTTTTCGTTTGTTTTTAATCGTTTTGGTCCACTTTTACAACATTCTTCGTTCTTTTACCGTATTCAACCGTTTCGTCCATTTTTATACGTTTTCGAGCCCTTCGACCGTTTGTGTCCATTTTCCGACTTTTAACGGTTTTCGTCTGTTTTTCTGTTTTTCTGTTTTTAGCTTCTTTTTTACCATTTATGAACGTTTTTATTTGGTTTATTTATTTATTTCCGTCCATAAAATAAATAGGCGATAACGTCAAGACACGGGAGAAACAGTAAAAAAAGGTCGAAAACGATATCAAACACATTAAAAGAGGTCGAAAACGGTAAAACCGATAAACGAAAAAAAAAAGACAAACGATTAAAAACCAAATGAAAACGGTAAAAATCAAACGAAAAAGATAGAAAACGGTCTAAAACTGTAAAAAAAAAACGAATTTTGAGGTTATTATAAAGTGTTGTTAATATAAAGGACTAACGTTGCAATAATAAAGTAAACGGTCGTTAATATATAACCTTTAAATTTGTTATTGTCTCAACATTTCAACAAGGAAAAAGATCGATACTTTAAAATGAAAAAAAAAAGTTAAGTATCTTTAATTGAATTTTGACATAAGATGAGTACCTTTTTATGTTATTTACCCTAAAAATTACAACACTTAAATGTAGTTAAATGTCCCTCACTAAACAAACACTTAAATCGACATCACCAAGTTGTCCAAATACCATTAGAAATAAAAAGAAAAACTAGTGAAAATTAAGTATTTATGCTATTTTGCACAGTTTCAATGCTAGTAATTAAATTTTTGGCAGTTAATTTACTGTTTTCATTTTGAAAGGTTGTATAACGGAAACAGAATAGTTGTAATGGTACACTTATAATGGATTGAGCTCAAAATGATGTTTATGCGTATGTTTGACGAAAAGCAAAGCGGTGATGAATTTTTTTTTAACGATGAATGAAAGCATTTTGGATTTTGCTACTGTATTTGTTTGACAAAAAAACGATTGAACTTTTAAATTTTTAGTGATCCGCGAACATGTAATAAAATCTAAAATGAGCTCATTCTTTTTGCCAAACAAAATTTTAAATTTTTTCCCAAATTAAAAAACTCACCGAGCGGTTGTTACAATATACTGTAGATGTTATTAAATTAACAATTTTGCTTAAAACACAATAATTACGAAAAATGTACTCCAATTATGTTAAACCTGACGATAATTAAGTTAACAATTAATATCTTAACTCAACATAGACTCCAAGTTTTATACGTTACCTTTTACTCAAAATAAAATTTACAAGTTTCGTTTAAGTACTTGTTTGTTACATTTCTCGAACCCTTCGTATAACCAACACATTTCTCATTCTCATCAAGTATATACTGTAATTTTGGCATACTATATTTGGTTTTGACCTGCAGTACTCTGCAAGTCAAATAACTCACGTTTTAATAAGCATGCAGCTAGTCGATAGTGCACTTAATACACTTGATGTTAGGTGGTCCAATTTCTTCCATCACCTACCCTCTACACTTTCATTATCATCTCTGCATCTTTATTTCACTTTGCTCAAATCTTTATTTGTTTATCCATGAAACAACACAGTACTTTATAACTTTTCGTTTTTGTTTTTCCATAATATTTCCTTTATAAAATGTTTGAGCATTACAATGTAAGTGCAACATTAGTTTTAGTCACCAAACGTCTTGTATCTCTATGGTATCTAGTGTTGTGCGATTATCAGCAGCCAGTTTGTATGTTGTGAGTTTAAGTGTCGAGACAATTTGATGAAATAGTTGTACTAAAGTAGTACATATATATAAGTTTGTTATTTAAAAAAAAACACAGTACTAGTTATCGAACACATGTTTAGCCATTCGAAGCTTTGGTATTAATAATATCAGAAGTTGATATTTAACATATTCAAACCGAATGAAGTGTTAGCTTGTTTACATAATCAGAGACAAAAGATATCAAATCAATAAAACAAAATCATTATCTTTGAATTTCTATTCTAATCATATGAAACCTTTATTTTCTACTAGGTAACAAGTACTAACCAAAGTCATAAAGCGTGTGAAAGATAGGAATATAAGCACGCCAATGTTTCAAAGGAATAATAATAATGCACATCCTTGTCATATAATCTTATTTGTGTATTATTCTCTGTAATTCACTCAAATCACGCTGAGAGTTTGAGCATTGTCACTCTGAAGGATTGGCAAGATAGAGTGGGAAATTTTTTCAGTATTCAAGATAGTTGAGAGTTGAATAACCTAAGGTTATCGAACTTTGAGAGTTTTAATTAGGGGTTGTTTGGTTCATTGAATGTTTAAAATGTAATTGTAATTTGTTAAAGGAATTGTAATTTGAAGGAATTGTAATTAGAAATTTAAAATATGTTATGTGTTTGGTTGACCTAATGCAATGTAATTAAGTATTAATATTAAATAATTAATATAAATTGTAAAGAGTAGCATTTATATGTTGGGTTATTTATGTAAATTTATGATAACGAGTATTGATGCCCGCGCTCTGCAGCGGGGAATTTTGGGACAATGTTTATAGAGTGAGAGGGTGGAAAGAGACTTCCCAGATAAAAATACAAACTAACACTTACAGTATTTATTATCCATAACTTTTGGAAGAGCCTAAAAATATAACAACATAACATAACTACTATAAACCATATTGAGGTCTTTTGTTGCCTTTGACTTCCAGATGCCATTTTAAATATCTGTAAATGCGCTGACATTAGAATGTTTAACTATAGAAGGGCCTTACTTGAAGACATTAGGTCAACAAGAGAGACGAACAACTTTATGGTGATACATATTCAAAACTATCAGTACAAAAGTTTGATACACATTAGTCTGAAGCTTCTAATGTTCCCTGAGGGATTAAAGTGGGCCTCGAATACGTTGCGTTAGCCATGTGTTGCGACTATTTCCGGTTGTGTTTCCATTGGGTCCTCTGGAATGTAGTATTCCACCAGTTTTGAGAACGTGTGGCCTGTTACTTTGCCCGCTGCTGGCGTGAAGAAAGCGTAGAGCCCGTCGCGGTCAATTCTGTTATGTAACCTTTAAATTATACATGTGTATTTGGTAAACAGATAGCTCGTACGAATTTGAAAAGTCTGAGTCGTTATAAGAGCAGGATTGAGAGAATGATACCTATAAATAGGACAGGGTTGTGGAGAGTGGTCAACACAGCAATGGTTGTCATCATTATATATGGATTATTTGTTGCATTCGATACATGATCACCTCCATTTAATCTATAAGATGGTAAAACAAAGAAAAAATCAATATAAATGGAAAGCACGTATGTATTATTTTGCAAACAACATGTTTCGTATAACTGGCATGGTACGTTGGGGATCTAATAATACTATAGCTTATTGGGGTTGATCATGCTTTTCAAACAGTTATCAGTCAGAAATGCAATTAAAGCATTGAAGGAATGAGTTTCTTAGAAATCCAGTACAGGCAAGTCTCATAAAGCTCACATTCAAACACCCTTTAATCTCTAAATTCCAAATATAAACTTATATATACTTAACAAATATATAGACTTTTGCCATAAGTGTAATGTTAATGCTAAGAAATTCACCTCGCCTGTAGAATAAGCTTGGTATTGAGTGACCCCTGCCGCGACAAACCCCTGAAAAGAAGTATAAAATTTAAATTCAGCAGTGGGATAGGTTTGGGTTCTTAACATTTGAAAGTAAAATAATAAAATCCACATATTCAAAGCTTATTCTACAGTGCAAGAAACTCGAGAACCATGCATAGATATTGTCCATTTGTACCTGTGTCTTTCCAGTGATCCACTAACTACATAATACATTTTTTGTTTCGCGCGACATTTTCAGTAATGGTAGAAAGATCCGCGATTTCGCGCACGGCAACTTGCAAATGACAATTTAAGGCGTGTTTGGGATTGCAAACTTAGGCCTCATGCTTATATAAATTTTCTTAAATCGACACATAGTTCGTGTAAAGGGTATTTTAGTTTACCTGGAAAATTCAACGACCTTATATGTTGTAGGAATAGCTACGGACTCGACTTCACGGCTTTCTAAAACATAGAATGAACTGAAAGTAGTTATTATTATGGTGATATCAAATTAATGAGTTTATAGTGTAGCCAAATAAAGGGAACAGACCTCAGATTTGGTTTCGAGTCAATGAGACTTGGAATTTTAAAGTTGAACATATCTTTCCTTAAAGGCGTCAGTCACAACAATATCTTGTGTAGTACACCAACACCAATCAACCCGGTATATTCTGCCTCCCCCACAGCATCAATGATACTCAACAGTCCGTTGACCTTTGACCTGCTCTCGATACTCGACAGTTCGTTGACCTTTGACCCGCTATTGATATTCAACACTTTGTTGACCTTTGACCCGCTCTCCATACCAGAAAGCAGCTCCACAGTAACTTGTGATCATCCAAGGTTTCACATCTAATACGACCCTACATAACATCAAACCCATTTTCATTGTAGCTAGTCCTAATCTTGATCACTATAATCAAAATCAGTTCCACTACACCTATACCCCAACACTTATTTTATCCAACTTGATTACGCAAAAATCAGATAATCACTTCCAAACCACAATGTCAAACACCCATAACACAAATTTTCCTGCTACTAATTCATCACGCATAACCCGAATACCCGATAATCACTCCAAACCACAAAAAAACATCATAAATTAAGCAACTTTAAACCAAACAACACAATTCAAAACACACTCATTAATCCAGTCACACTAAAATCCAAAATTGACAGAAATCAATAATCCATACCTGAAAAATCTTGCTACCATCATGAACTGACTTAAGCAACTCCAAAGCCAAATTCAAAGCAATGATCAAACCATGAAACCCATTAAGATCACCATCATCATGAATCTGCTTCTGTCCATCTTTAAGCTCTTCAAACAAAGGGCTCAGAAGCTTAATTCCCCCTCATCAAATTCCCAGACATCCTTCTTGAAGCATTTTTGCAATCTGGTATCATAAAGTGATCATCTTCTTCAGCCGGTTACATTAGATTACTCTCCCCTGTTTTCTAAAACATCTGAAACTTACTTATATTAATCTATTTTCTTGATACACTTTGTCAAAATCAAAATCCATCACTTTTTAACACATGCTTATAAGTTTAATGCTAAAAAAATGCAAATTAGTGAGCACCTGTGGGTAATCTTGATCCTCCTGCAAAATAAATATTAACAACAAACACGTAATAAAAAATACCCATAAAGCAAATATCTTACCAAAAAGTATATATCTTGAAATCCAATACCTAAAACATAAACCCCAATCTATCCGATCTGAGAAAGATAGATCTAATGAGAGAGGTTGGATCAGAGATTGGGTTTTGAGAGAGATCTGCTTTTAGACAACATGGAAAGAAATTGTTATGCATAATTGGTGGTACATAAACAACACCATCGCACTGTTGAAGACAAATGGCGCCTCCTAATCTCGAATCCGAAAATCCAACGGTTGAAAAAAGTGGTCTTGAGACCAGTTTTTCAAAGCAAGGACGAACTCATACCTGATACAACTTTTTCAAAGGGATCTACGGTGAGATTTATGTTTTGGTGAAGGCAAGGTATGGGCAGCATTAATTTTGAACGGTTGGCATTTGAGGTGTCTCACAATACGTAATATTTTATTATTATCATTTTTGGATTCTTCCAAATGAATAAAGGGGGTAATTACATTGTAAAGTGTACAGTTCCTTCTCTATAGCCATGTAATTTAGATTACATCAAAAAGGTGATCCCATGTAATTCAATTAAATACAATTACATAAATTATCCAACCAAACACACAATATGTAATTAATTAAAATTACAGTGACATCAAATTGCATCAAATTCGGCGAACCAAACACCCCCTTAGTGTTTTTCATTTGTGTAAGATACTGTAAACGACACAGTTTACGCGTCAAGGAGAGCAAAGAAGAATCTCATCCTCAATTAAGACGTCAAACTTTTTTCTGAAAGTTTATGGACATAAATTTAATAGTCGTGTGTTAAGATCGAACTCGGGATTACGGGATTACACACAATACGTAAAAGGCTAATTTATTTAATAAATGTATTTATTATATTTATTGAATTAAACCAAGCTTTAACTTAGCGGTCGTTAAAATAAATAAGAGTTAAGTATAACGAACGTTGTGGAATAAAATAGAAGGAGAAAAGAAGGTTTCGGAGCACCCCACCAAGGGGTGTTCGTCGGTCGGTTATGGAGACAAAGGGGGAAAGGATTTCTTTCCTAATTGGTTTATGACTTGAAATTCAAGATTTGCTAGCCTATATAAACAAACCCTTTACTCTCATAATTCTTCACCCCACTCTCTCTTTCTCCTCTCCTGCGATCATCGGCCAAACACCCTTTTAGGGTTTTCGTTTGGTTTTCGATTTAGCTATTATCTAGTCTTATCACATCTCTAGGGTTGTTGGGTAGATTTTCCACAAGTGTAGAAGCCCGGTTTATACGTGCTAGAATCACGATTAGCTCGTTGCTTTACATGTGTACAAGAGCGTAACATAGTCTTACTTTAGACTATATCTTGGTAGTATACGTTATAAACCCTATTTAGTGGTTCGTTGGTGTTCTTGTGGATTTGCTCTAGCTAAAAGGTATGTAACCATAACTCGATTAATTATGAATGTGTTATTAATTATGATCTTATTAAATCGCTTCCGCTATGCGTGCTTTGATCTTATTTAGGGTTTTGTATAATTGTTATGAGCTTTATAAACCTTTAGTGGCATCGAGAGCCGTTTTAGCATGTTATAATTATCAAGATATAAATTTTTTTAACTAGTAATGATTTGAGTTAAAAACTACATGTTATTTTTTAGGTTTTCAAAAATTAGGGTTTTTTTGTTTTTAAATAAATCGGCCTAGCCGAATTTTTTATAAGTTTTTTTGAAACGCTAAAAATTGCATGTTGTTATAATCTTTAGATGTTTGCATGAATTAATTGTTATGTCATGTATGGTTACGATTTGTAGAGACTTAATTGTTAAGATTATATAGGAGATTCGTGATGAACATGCATGTTTATCACGGATCATATGATTTTATGCGCTATTTGCTTTATTTGATTCGAAGTTCTTAAAATTAGGGAAGACTTTTATATGTTTATAAAATCCTAGATTTGATGTTCTTTGAATAAAATTGTTATGCATGTGGCTATTTGATTTAATTTTTTTTACCTAATTGTTTTATGCGTTTTATATTAATTATATGTTGTAAATAAGGGTAATTTTCCAAGAAAAATATGGACTAAATCATATCAGAAATTAATGAATTATTTTGAGATCTAAATTACATAGAAATGTGTTGATTGATAATTTGCAATGATAATTTAACGGCCTACTCCTTTTGACAAACTATAAAGTGGGTATAACGCACCGCTGGTCTTGTACCCGGTTAAGGAAGGAGGTGTTATGCCATTAGTCGCTGACCGAATTCCTGGCTCGCCAGTGCGTCAAATTGAAATTACCTACGATTATTATTTGCATTATATCTTAAGGTTGATTTGCCGTAAATTCACATCCGAAACACAATGAATAAGGTTATTGCTTTGTGCTTTAGTCAAGTTCTAGGAACGTATATTGTGAATTGTTGTTGGTAAAATCTTTAATTAGTTTAACCAATACCTCAACCAATATATGGCGACATTTTGTCTCACCAAAAGGTTTACTAAAAGTTTTTTATTAAACTAATGCTACGGAGATGTATGCATGCTTCTACATACATGATTTTGACACCAAAAATCTATACCCAGAAATTTAAGTCATATGCCATCTAATTGACGAACACTTGAAGTTACAATTGTCGTCATATGAGATTCTGGACGATGTTGTGATGGAAAGAAAACGTTCATAGAATGAGAATTCGCATGAATATTTTACGTTCTTTAGATTAGCCGATTTAATTAAGTTACTCAGAGATCTGGAAACTTAAGGCATAAAGTAGGGATGAAACATGTTTACAATGCAAAATGACTTTTGGCAATGTAAATCCCTAAAAATATCTAGAAATTGCAAATTTGTTTGTCAATTATTGTTCGACAAGTTACCATGTTGAATACATTTATCACTAGCAGATCAACTGATGTGATGAGTTTATGTCAATGTGGATTCTAGTTTCAAAGAAAATACTATGGTTTTTATTACCGGGGTAATTTTATTTTCTTGAATAGTATTATCGAAAATACTAATATTTTGAACTTATTTCTGTAGAAATGGCTTAACCTGACAACACTTTGAGTTCTGCCTTCAAGACTTATCTTGAACATCAGGAACTAACTGGCCCAAACTTTAATGATTGGTACCGCTCACTGTGAATTGTCTTGAGAGTAGCGGGTACATCTGAATACTTGACCAAGGTGTTTCCTGCGCCCCTTGCCCCTAGTGCTACTCCAGTTGAAATACTGAATTATGAGGCTGAGGTTAAGAAGCACAATGATGTGGCTTGCTTAATGCTCGGAAAATGGCACCTTTCTTACAAAGAAAGTTTGAACTATTTACTCCAAACCAAATGCTTGAAGAGCTCAAGGAAATGTTTGAGAAGCCTCAAGTTGTGGAGATCTATGACTTAGTAGATGCTTTGCATAGTTGTAAGCATGCCCCTGGGAAATCCGTAAGTGCACACTATCAATAGATGAAGGGTTACATGGAACAACTCATCGTACTTGAGAAACCCTATGACAATGATATGGCGATTAACCTAATCAATAGGTCCCTTAACAAGGACTTCAATGATTTCGTTAGGAACTTTAATATGCATTGCGCGGGGAAGACAGTCAATGATTTGCACGCAATGCTCATTGAATATGAAAAGGGTTTTAAAGACAAGGCAAGTACATCTATTTATACTACTCTACTTTATGTACAAAAAGGTAGAGTGAGTAAGCCAAAAACGCAATCGAACAAGAAGAAAGGCAAAAGCAAAGGTGATAAAGGCAAGCAAGTTGCGACTTATTCGAAACCTAAGCAGAACTTTGTCAAGAAGAATCAATTTCAAAAGGATGAGACTTGTCACCATTGTTAAGTGTTGCAACACCTTCATGTAACTTATTTATGATAGAGTTATTTAATCTTACATACAAATCAAACTCCTGGGTATATGATACGGGATGCAGTATTAACATTTGTAATACGCTGCAAGGATGTGAGATGGAAAGGAAGCTATCCTATGGGGAACAATTTTTGCAAGTGAGAAATGGCGCACAAGCAGCGGTTGAAGCTATAGGAACATTTAATTTAGTTTTACCTTCGAGTTTAGTACTGATTTTAAATGATTTTCATTATGCACCTACAATTGTTAGGGGTGCTATTACCTTTTCTTGTTTGTTGAATACTGGATTTGTTCACACTATTGATAATAATGGAATTTCTGTTTGGAAATATGATATTTTCTATTTTAATGAAATTTATGTGAATGGTTTGTTTGAAATAGACATGCATGAAAATGAATCCAAGTATAATAATAACTCTGTTTTTAGCATGAATAAGAAAAGAAAGTTAGACAAGAACTCTTCTTATCTTTGGCATTGTAGACTTGCCCATATTGGGAAGACACGCATACAAAAGACTCAACGTGATAGTCTTTTGGAAAATATCAATGATGAATCATTTGATAAATGCGAGTCTTGTATCTCTAGAAAGATGAACAAGAAACCTTTTAATAGCAATATTAAAAGGGCTACTGAACTACTTGGTTTGATACACACTGATGTGTGTGGACCAATTTGACATATGTCAAGGAAAGGTGTTAGCTACTTCTTAACATTTACGGATGATTATAGCCGTTATGGTTATGTTTATTTACTTAAGCATAAACATGAGGTATTTGAAACATTCAAAATGTTTAAAGCAGAAGTAGAATTGCAACTAGGAAAGAAGATTAAAGCTCTTCGTTCCAATAGAGGTGGTAAATATTTAAGTCAAGAGTTTAAAAATTATTTAAGTGAGAACGGAATTGTTCAGAAACTTACTTCCCCATATACTCCACAACAAAATGGTGTATCCGAAAGGAGAAATCATACATTATTGGATATGGTGCGATCTATGTTTAATCTTACAACTTTACCATTATTCTTTTGGGACTATGCTCTAGAATCTGTTGTACGCATTCTGAATATGGTTCCCACAAAGAAGGTTGATAAAACACCATATGAATTATGGCATGGAAAAAAATCCATATTTGTCTTATTTAAAGATTTGGGGTTGTGAGGCGTATGTGAAACGTGACTCTAGAGATAAACTCCAACAACGTTCTATGAAATGTATCTTTGTAGGTTACCCTAAGGAAACTATGGGTTACTACTTTTATTATCCGCCTAAGAACAAGGTTATTGTTGCTAGGTATGGAGACTTCCTTGAAAATGATCTTGTAAATCAAGAAATCAGTGGGAGAAATTATGATCTTAAAGAAATTCAAGAAGATACATTGCCTTCTGAAAATACTAGCGAAGAAAATTCCGATAGAACCAGAAAATCTGGGAGTTCCACCAGAATTAAATCCTTTACGTCAAGGTTTTGAAACCCGGTTCGACCCGGCCGGTCCAACCGGTTCGACCGGTTCCGGCGTAAAAAACGGGTCAAAACAACCCGGTTCGTAACTTTTTGAGACCCAGTGTGACCCGACGGTTTTTGGATAAACCGGTTTAACCCGGGTGTAGATTACCCGCCGGGTTTTGTTTTTCTATAACAATTTAAGAAAGAAAAAAAATAAGCAGTAAACCTTATCCAACACAATCTCATCTTTATACCTAAACTTTTTCTCTCATCTTTATCCAACATACCCACCATGATTTACCCTCCCAATCTTATATACGATTGAAACAAAAAAATGCATAAGCTTGAATTCATGGAAGCTTATGATATATACCAGATTTATACCACCATGATTTATACCAGATTTATGCCACCATGAATTATACCAGATTTATGGAAGCTTGAATTCATGGAAGCTTGTAAGATTTGTAATCTGGTAGAAAGATTGTAATATGGAAGATTTGTAATCTGATAGGAAGATTAAATCTGATAGGAAGATTAAATCTGGTAGGAAGATTTGTAATATGGATTCATGGATGCTAAGGTAATTGCACAAGCAAGATTTGTAATCTGGTAGGATGATTTATGAAATCCACAAACTGCAACTGTAAGATACATATATTATATATATGATTTTTTTTTAAATAGTGTAAAACCGGGTTGACCCGGCGGTCCAACCGGTTGACCCGGTGACCCGATGACCCGGACGCTTGACCGGGTCGATTACTGACCCGGCTATGAAAACATTGCTTTACGTAGATCTGGAAGAACTATACGTGCACCAAGCAAACTATGTCTTAACATAGAGGATAATGAGGATGAAGTAGGGGATCTTGGTGAACCTGGTAACTATCGATCCACAATGCTTGATCCAGAAAAGTCTAAATGGATAGTTGTGATGAATGAGGAAATGAAATCCATGGAAATCAACGATGTTTGGATTCTTGTTGACGCACCTAAAAGTGCTAAAATAGTGAAAAATAGGTGGATTTTCAAGAAGAAAACCGACATGGATGGTGACGTACAATCCTATAAAGCACGGTTAGTATCTAAAGGTTTTACTCAAACTTTTGGTGTAGACTACGAGGAGACATTTTCTCCGGTAGCAGACTTACGAGCTATTAGGATTCTCATAGCTATAGCAACATACTATGACTATGAGATATGGCAAATATATGTTAAAAATGCCTTCTTGAACGATCCCTTGGATGAAGAAATTTATATGCAACAACCGGAAGGGTACGTTGATCCTAAATATCCAAAACGCGTGTGCAAACTTCAAAGATCTATTTATGGTTTAAAGCAAGCATCACGTCAATAGAATAAACGATTTGATGAAGAAATCAAAAAGTTCGAATTTATTCAAAATCGTGATGAGCCATGTGTATATCACAAATTTAGTGGGAGTAATGTAGTGTTCCTAATTTTATATGTCGATGACATATTAATCATGGGAAGTAACATTCCAATACTTAAGGAAGTTAAGGACTATCTTGGTAAATGTTTTTCTATGAAGGATTTAGGAGATGCTGCATATATTCTGGGAATTAAAATCTATCGAGATAGGGTTAGACGGTTAATTGGTCTTAGTCAAGATGCTTATATTGATAAGATACTGAAGGAGTATAACATGCATAACTCTAAGAAAGGTTTTCAACCTATGGAGGTTAAGCATGAACTAAGTCATGAGTTAGATGCATCAACACCTGAAGAGGTGGCTTATATGCAAAAGGTGCCTTACGCTTCAGCTGTAGGATCTATTATGTATGTTGTAAGATGCACAAGGCTTGATGTGGCGTTTGCTCAAAACTTGGTCAGTCGTTACCAACAGAATCCCGGGAAGCTCCATTGGACTGTTTTTAAACATATACTAAAGTATTTGAGGAGTACGAATGTAACACCCCACTTTGATAAGTGGACCATTACGTGTAATTATGGCGTGTCATCAAAGCATGCAAGGTAATATGTACTAAAACATACATGACCATAGGGAAAACCGGAATCAAACATCGGTTCCCAAACACAAGCCCAAAACATAAATAAAGTAAATGAACTAAGAGGACAAGACAAATGTCCAAACAAGCATAAGTATATGAAAGCAAAAAGGAGAAGAAGTCTAAGACAGCTTCCATCCTATGCACGCCCTCCAAATGCTCGAGTCTGTCCATGAGTACCTGCCGTTTTGGGACATGGAAAGGAAAGTAACGGCTGAGCAAATACGCTCAGTGAACGGATATATGACATAGTATGAATGGCTGAAACATAAATGAGACTAATAGCAACGGAAATGTATAAGTCCTGAAAAACCTTGAACATGTTCTTAAAACTGGTTTTATAGTTTGGATAGACTTATGTTTAAATATGAAAACTGTATTAATTAGCCAGTAGCCTATATAGGTCATGAGGTTCCACCGTGCATGAATACTTGGAGGGGAGACCTCGTCATGCAATTAGAGGGGTTGCCTCTAATTAAATAGCCTGGGTAGGAGGGATTAGCTCCCAGTGAAGGATGCAAGGCACACATTGCATTCACTCTGATAATACCGATAAACATGTAACTAGGATGCACCCATACGCCCCACATGATAATATAATATAATGGCCAAAACTTAAAAGGGACGCCACGAGCAATCACTTCGCCATGGGGAAGTCATAACGCTGGTGCCTCCAGTGTTATGGTTATGGTACCTCCATAACTAGGTGACACTGGTCATGCATGTATATGGCTTAGGCTCTTATTCTAACATAAGTAATCAAACATATAAAACAAATATTGGGAGAACAGTTGGCTGCAAACGGGGAATCCTAATAAGGAAAGAATGTCCATACTGAAAGGACGGGAAATCAGTACCTTGTGTCCAGTGAACGGAAAAGACGAACGAAAGGAAGTCCTACTTCGATCTCACTAATGCTACATAAATAGGGTACATGCATAAGTATTCTGTTTACTAAGTACTTAACTGATTTTACATCGTATCTTAGCTTGTTTTATATGTGCATGTCTTGTTTTACTGATTTTAATGTTATGTTGTGTTTATCATGTATTCTTCTTATTCTGATTAACTATTACTTGTATTTCTTGTATTATTATACTTATTGTGTAATAATAAGTAACTTTCTAAAAATAGCAGGTTTCCTAAAATAAAAAGTTTCTAAAAATAGAAAGTTTACAAAAATAGATTAACTTCTTAAAACAGATCAGTTTCTAAAAATAGAAAGATCTCAAAAATAGTAAGTTTCCTGAATTAGAAAGTTTCCATATTTAGAATTTAGTTGGATTAATAAGCTAATCATATAAGCTTAAGTTTACTGGTTAAATATCATAAGTCATGTGATTATTAGTATAGTTTATTAATAATAACATGTTAATTAAATAATCTATATGTTATATAATTTAATTAAATATAAGCATAATTTAATTAAATTAAGATATATAAATACTTAGGTTAAAACATGTATTAATATTATATTAATTATAACCTAAGTCATGATTATTAATTAATTATGTTCCATGTCTTAATAATTAATTAATACTATAGTCTAAATTAATAAAATAAAAACTTAGGTTAAAACATGTATTATTTACTAAATAATAATTAACCTAAGTCCATGATTAATTAAATTAATTATAAGTCACGTTTAATTAATTTAATATCTTGTTAAAAATAATAACTTATAAAAATAAAATACTTGTACAATTTTAGTCATGAACCGGACCGTGTATTTAATTTAGACATGTCATGAACCGGACCCGGAACCCCATGAACCGGACCGAACCAAACACCCCTAGCAGTGGCTACCCGGCTAGGCCGGTTGCCACTGCTCTTGTATAGTTACCACCGGCTGCAGCCGGTGGTTTCCCCTGCTCTCGGCTAACCACTGGCCGCAAAAAAGTTGCCACCGGCAGTGAGCCGGTGGTTCCCCCTGCTAAGCCGTGGATTCCTCCCTGCTTGACCAAAACAGCCATCGGCTTAAGCCGGTGGTGCTTCTTGTTGCTGCGCCGAGACCAAGAAAGCTACAAGGCCACCCCGACTCGCGTCGGTCCCTTGTTTCCCCTGCTGTCGAATCACAAAGGCCACGCCGAGACACAAGGTCTCGGTTGTGGTGAAACGCAAGACACCGAGTGCTTCGGCTCTCGGTTTGTGTGCGTCGGTCGAACAAAACCCCACCAAAACCCTTTATCACTTATTTTCTTGATTTGTTTTTCATGTTTAACATGTTTAATTATGTTTTCAAACATAACCATGAACATAATTAAAGAAAAATAAAATAAAGATCAAGGTTTTGGTGTTTACCGAATACGTGACTAAAAGGAACAATGAACACGAACACGATCTACCCGGATTCAATACTCAAAATCAAACAAACACCCTTGTGGTGTCTCTTGTAGCCGGCGGCAAAGGGAGAGGAAAGGAGGCAAGCTAGGGTTTTTATTATTTTGTAAAATCTTGGTTAATGAAAAGTCTGTGATTAGTTTTTCCCTTAGTTAGAATTTAAATGGGCTTGGGCCCTCCCTTGCTCCTTGTGTCCATAGTCAACATAATCCCGAAGGGGTTTCCCGGGCTTTGTTCACGTTGAACAACTTACGTGTTCGTTCGCTAGTATTTTCGTGTTAGTTCGTAATTAATTATTCGTGTTATAAGTAATACTTGTACGTAATCGATATTTATCGTCTATTAATAAATATGTACATAGTTACCTGTTCGTGATTTAATGTTCATGATTTCATGTTCGTGATTATAATTATTACATTTAATAATTATCGTGTAATACCACGTACTTAATAATTATTGTGCACTAACACATACATAGTTTCTGTAATTAATATTCGTGACACGTGTTCATGATATAAAAGGAAAATTTTAATTGGTTCGTATGTTTACTAAGTGTACTGTTCATGGTAAAAGTATATGGGTTTTACAACGAAAGATATGTTTTTGGTATTTGGGGGTAAACCAGACACATAACTGAATGTTATAGGCTTCTGTGATGCGTCCTGGCAATGTGATAAAGACGATATGAAGTCTCAGACGGGTTACGTGTTTGTTATCAATGGAGGAGCAGTTGACTGGAAGAGCAAGAAGCAGACAACGATGTAATGCATGCTACTCAATATGAGTACATGGTTGCTTCAGAAGCTGCGATGGAAGCTGTTTGGATTAGGAATTTTATTAAAGATCTTGGAGTGATGCCTTCAATTAAAGAACTTATTAATATATATTGTGACAATTATGCTGCAATCATATTCGCCAATGATTCTGGAGTCATGAAAGGCGCCAGACACTTTAAACGTAGATATCACTATGATCGAGAACACGTTGAAGCTCGAGAAATAAAATTGATAAAAATTCACACAGATGATAACGTAGCTGATCCTTTTACTAAGGCTTTGCCTAGACCAAATGTAGTTAAGCATGCCAAGGCTATTGGGCTGCAACTAGCTAGCGATTTTATGCAATAAATCTATGATTAGTATTTGGATAAAGGATGTTTAAGACATTATTGAATTGATGAAATAAAGATTGAGTTTCGTTTATTTTCTGTTATTTAATTTGGTATCCTATTTTACATGTTTTTAATCCATGAATAAATTGTTATATTCTAAATGTCTGTTGTCGATTAATAATATGGGAGTATTATTGAACTAAGACAATTCAAAATAGTGACAAAGTATACTTGAAAGTATATTGGTCAATTTTGGATGATATTTGATGAATCAAATATTAGACTCATCCCAACTATATGATTTTACTTTATGGATCTTTGTCATTAAGTAAATCATAAATAGTTATCCTTAGACCTGAGATACCAGGAAACTGTCACGAGTGTAGTGCGTTTCTGTGAGGTAACCTAACGCTAAACGTAACTGGTAGCTATAAGGGTTATTTTCAGAAGTGTTGCAAAGTTCGTAAGTTTCACTTGTAGTCAAAATAGGATTTGTTTCCTTCAAATTATTTTGAAGTATAATGCAGAGGGGCCCCTCGCGGGAGTAGTAAGATGTTTGTGTGGCGACACCCAAGTTTGTTTTGGTAATCTTGCTATATCCGTAAACGAGAAACATAATGGTTAATGAAAGGAATGACTGAGATCCATATCCTATTAACGTTGTATTTGAAATAAAAGGATAATAATAATGATAAATCATTAAAAGGTTTTTTCCAGTAGACCTTACTCGAGTTGTACTAGAGACATTGCTAGTGTAACTAGACGCTAGTCAATGTAATCACGATATTCCAAATTTGTCCAAGTGGGAGCTGAAAGTTTATGGACATAAATTTAATAGTCGTGTGTTAGGATCGAACTCGGGATTGCACACAATACGTAAAGGGTTAATTTATTTAATAAATGTATTTATTATATTTATTGAATTAAACCAAGCTTTAACTTAACGGTCGTTAAAATAATTAAGAGTTAAGTATAACGAACGTTGTGAAATAAAATAAAAGGAGAAAAAAAGGTTCCGAAACACCCTACCTTGGGGTGTTCGTCGGTCGGTTATGGAGACAAAGGGGTAAAGGATTTCTTTCCTAATTGGTTTATGACTTGGAATCCAAGATTTGCTAGCCTATATAAACAAACCTTTTACCCTCATAATTCTTCACCCCACTCTTTCTTTCTCCTCTCCTACGATCGCCGACCAAACACCCCTTTAGGGTTTTTGTTTGGTTTTCGATTTAGCTATTATCTAGTCCTAGCCCCCCTCTAGGGTTGTTGGGTAGATTTTCCACAAGTGTAGAAGCCCGGTTTACACGTGCTAGAATCACGATTAGCTCATTGCATTAAGTGTGTACAAGAGCGTAACATAGTCTTAATTTAGACTACTTGGTAGTATACGTTATAAACCCTATTTGGTGGTTCGTTGGTGTTCTTGTCGATTTGCTCTATCTAAAAGGTATGTAACCCTAACTCGATTAATTATGAATGTGTTATTAATTATGATCTTGTTAAATCGCTTCCGCTATGTGTGCTTTGATCTTATTTAGGGTTTTGTATAATTGTTATGAGCTTTATAAACCTTCATTTTCTTATACTTAGAAGAGCCGACGAACCTCTTTAAAATGGATAGAATGGTTCAATAACATTACTTTATCTATCATTTGTGTAATCTTTAACGCCTGCTAGTTTTTTGTGATGGTGTCTTAATAGCATCGTCATTCGATTAAAAAAGATATAGTTTCTTCTATCGGAGCAGATTTGAATACCGAACTAACTATTACTCGCGCGTTATTATCTTCAGGTTTCAATTCCTTACTGTAATAGTGTTAGAAATACGTTTTTACGTATATTAGAAGTATCGGTCACTCCACAATATTATTAATGTTGTAATAGCTCGTAGTTAACAAATAGTTAATAGTTACTTATTTAGTTAAGTAAGAACCGGTCCATGGGCTTGTCATGGGCCGGCCAAGTCCATTAGTGACTTGGACGTATAAATACCCCTTTCCTCCTTGGAAAGGGGTTGGTTGTTGTTCACTTTCTAGTTTCACTTAATAAAATATCACATAGTTTTCTCTCACTTTCTCTCTCTAGTTTCTCTCTCTAGAAAACATCAACCCACTTCATAGATTCATAGGTTATCAAGATTCTACATTTGGTATCAAGAGCTATGGGGTGATTTAAGGTAATGATTTGTGTGGTTTTTTAGTTTTTTATTATATTAGTGTTCTGTAAGAAGATCCATCTTGATTCTTGGTGTTTTTGGTGTTTTTGTGATTGGGATTAGTAGATAAGTATTAGTTTTTACTTATTATTGTAGAAATCACAAAACTTTTTGGGTTATTTGGTAAAAATCTGGGCTTAATCATCATTGTTGATCGACTGTTCATACTCGTAATAGTTTCTGATTACCCAGCAAAAGTTCCGAACCAAAAAGTTCCGGATCAACCAAAGTTCCGGACGAAAAAGTTCCGAACCAAAAAGTTCCGGATCAACCAAAGTTCCGGATCAACAAAAGTTCCGAACCAAAAGTTCCGAACGAAAAGTTCCGGATCAACAAAAGTTCCGGATCAAGGAAGTTCCTAACCAAAAGTTCCGGATCAAGGAAAGTTCCGGATCAAGGAAGTTCCGAACCAAAAGTTCCGGATCAAGGAAAGTTCCGGATCAAGGAGAAAGTTCCGGATCAAGGAAAGTTCCGGATCAAGGGAAAAGTTCCGGATCAAGGGAAAGTTCCGGATCAAGACTTCCGAACCAAAAGTTCCGAATCAAGGTATTCCAAGCCAAATCTTCCGAATCAAACTTCCGAATCAACAAAAAGTTCCGAATCAAGGGTTATTTTACTTGTTTTTTCGACGATTTTTTAGAGGATTTAATCTTGGTTTCTTACAACAAAAACTCAACACAATTCACAAGCTTTACTTCACTGCTCGATCAACCGATAATCTTTGTCTCTTTGAAATGAACAAAATGAATCCGAATTCAGTAATGCCTCAGCTGACATCACTTACGGACATTTCCGTCATTACGGGAACGGATAATCGCCCGCCAATGCTCATCAAAGAAGTTTTTGAAGCATGGCAAGGCCGGATGATGTCTTACCTTAAGGGAAAACCGGTATATGGGAGGCTTATGGTTAAGTCAATCTTAAATGGTCCACTTGACTATGATACCATCGTGGTGAACAATGTGACTCGACCAAGGGAGTTTGAAGAACTTACACCAGCTCAACAACTTGTTGCCGATGCAGACGAAAAATCTCTTCAAACCATTCTCCAAGCCCTTCCACATGACATCTATCGGATGGTAAGTCAGTATACGATGGCAAAGGATTTATGGGAACGTCTAAAGGTGTTGCTACAAGGTACGTCTCTCACCAAACAGGAAAGGGAATGTCAGTTGTATGACCTGTTTGATAGATTCACGTACAACCCAGGGGAAACGCTTCACGATTATTACTTCAGATTCACCACTCTCATGAATGATCTGAATGTATATAATCTTGTGATTGCTCCATTCCAGGTTAACACCAAATTCTTGAATACTTTACCTCAAGCTGAATGGGTTGAGTATATTACCGATGTTAAGTTAACCAGGGATTTGCATAAGTGCAATTTGGATCAACTATATGCTTTTCTTCAGCAGCATGAGAAACATGTGATCATGCACCGTTCGCCTCTAGGTATGTACCCTGATTCATTAGCTTTGATGGCGAATCAACCAAGCTTGTCTCACAACAACACTCCTTATATCTTGGGACATCAAGCCTATCATCCATCACCTTACATGACACCTACCTTTCCCCAATACTCGATTCTACCGCAACCACCCACCCCACATCAGCAACAATATCGGTTCAATGCACCTTCACCACAATATGCTTCACAACCTCACTCAGCAAGTATTGCACCTTATGCTCAGCCATCATATTCTTCTTATCAAGAGAATGCAGCATATCCATCAAGCTACTCTGATCACATGAGTATTCCTTCTAGTGATTATGCAGTTCAACAAGACCAAGCTATGTACTGTGATGATGAGGAAGTCCCCATTCCTGTATTCAAACAAGGAGCTGACCCAGTTGAAGTGTTAACCACTATGTCTGCTTATCTCACAAGGACATTAAGCAAACGAGGATTTAGAGGATCAGCTCCTACTAACAATCAGTTGAGGAATTCATCCAATTCTCGCCAACAAGCTACTATTGAAAATGGCAGGGTAATGGTTCAACCTATTCAACCATATCATGGGAGACCTACTACATCAACTACCAATGCTCGCACGGTCAATCCTGCTCCAGTGGTCAACACTCCTCCACGGGCTAATTCCACAGGCAAGTTGAGAATGATTACTTGCTACAACTGCAAGGAAGAAGGACACATGTCCAGGGATTGCAAGAAACCCAAGAGGAGAAGGGATGGTCAATGGTTTGCAGAGAAGATCTATCTGTTGAATGCTCAGGCACAAGGAAGGGAACTTGATGAAGAGGAGCTTGCTTTTCTTGCTGATCCAGGGATTGCTGAACAAGACACTGTCACCACACAGAATGCAGCATACCAAGCAGATGACCTCGATGCGTATGACTCAGACTGTGATGAATTTCAATCTGCAAAGGCTGCTCTCATGGCAACTATCTCCAGCTTAGGGCCAGAAAAGCGATCTGAGGTACTAATTAATACAACTGATAATACCACTGATGCTAGTATTCAACCACATCAAGTTGTGCAAGAGCGTTCTGATTCGAATGAATCTTCGGTGGCGAGTCTTTCAAATGAGGAGATAATCAATGATAGTAATATCAATGTGAGTCCCCAGACTTTGAGTGAATCACAACCGGGAGCCATTTCGCATACGCATACTCCTGCTCAACAAGATTTGGTCATGGTTCCTGCTACATTACTTAGCCAAATGAATGCTGCACTCTTAGAAACCCTAGCTAAGAATAAGAATTTGTCTGATGAGCTTGTCTTAAGCAATGAGAAAGTTCAAACCTTGGAATTAGTGCCTTCGTCTAGTGTTCTAACAAATCCCGAATATGATCACTTTCGAAACAAACAAATGGGTCATTTGCAAAAAATTGAAAACTTAAGAGCAAATCTTTCTAATGAACTTAAAGAAAAGGAGTTAGTGGTCACTAATTTTCAAAAACTTCAAACGGATTTTGATTTACTCGAGTCTAAGAAGAATGAAATGGAGATTAATGCTGCTAATAAGATTAGAAGTCTAGATTACTTGCTTTTAAGACAATACGCTGCTTCTCAACTAGTGCACTTATTTGATGCTTCCTTTAGAGAATTTAACTTATCACGTCAAAAAGGCCTTCCCCCTAACCCAAGGTATGCAAAACAAGCTTTAAGACATAGTCCAAGACTTTATAATGCAACCCAATTAGGATTGGTCTTAGACCCGATTGTTATTTTCGATGATCGAACAAGTAAGGATCTAGTTGATGAGGATCGGTCATACAATTCTGCAAAATATCCCGAGTGTGATTATTTTAAAATGAATAAAGAGCTTGCTAAAACGGATTTTAGAATTCGCTTCCATATGGACAAAGATCTCATTACAGCACCAACCTACATGTTGAATGAAGAAAACCCTAGTACATTTCCTACACTTGTCAACATGGAAGGTCCTAAGGAAATTCCAAAGGATCTTCCACCTGTTAGCACTGTATGGTTAAACTTGCAAGAGATTAATCGATACTTTACTAATTTTGACAAGGTCATTTTGGAATGTACGACTTCAAATGGCCTAAACGCCGGAGAATGGGCTTTCGAACACATGAACGAGGTGTTTAAAAATGAGATCAATCCATTTGTCGAAAGTCTAAAAGGAAGTTTTGCATCTCTTAAGGAAAATCTTGAATTTGAAATTGGAGAAGTTCAAAAAGTGTTTTATGAAATGGACACCGCTTACGAACTACAACTAATTGAAAAGGAAAAGATTTTATCCGAATATGACCGATTCTTGTCCGAAGTAATCTCATGTGATGTGCTTACTACTGTAAATGTTAATTATTCGAATGAGCTTACATCCGCTATGATTAATTGTGATGCTGTGAATATTTGTGATGATGTGTGTGATCTCTCTGTAAATGTTGCTGATATTGTAAATGAGGTAGATAATCATTCTTGTCACGAATCTAACGCTGAGTTTTTAAAGCTACAAGATTCTTACAATTTACTTTCAAAACGCTTTAATAAACTAGAACAACATTGTATATCTTTAGAGCTGAAACAACAAACTCAAAATGAGGATCTTTTGATAACAAATAGTTGTGAAAACGGTGTTGAGACGAGTGACAAGATGATTGCAATAGTTAAGGCATTAGAGGAAGAGATTATGAGATTGAAGAGAGATGTGTCATCAAATGAAACACTAAAATTGGAACTAGAGGCTGCAGAGTCTAAAAACCAGGTCTTAGAAATTAGACTTTCATCTGTTCTAGGGGAGATGGATCGGACAAGATAGGGACTATCCGCTCTTTATGGTTCACTAGAAGAACGCTTCGCTTTTAATGCGGCACAACAACAATCTTATGTTGAACAACTGAACCAAAAGTGTGAGGAAATCTCTGACTTAAACATCCTGCTCATTGACAAAAACATGGTTTTGGCCGAGTTAAAGGAGACACTTCTTCTCACCCGACAAGAAGTTGTTGATAACTTAGCTACCGACTCTGCACCGTCCACTAGTGCTCCAACAACCAAGTCAGTAGTGCTTTATAAGAACCCGCTTCATAAGAGAAACCCGGTTACCTACGATGATTATATGAGGAATGCCATTAAGCATGTAGATCTTGTTAGGGATATTTTAGACGATCTTTATGCCTTAGATCCCTCAAGCAGCTACTATTATTCGGCTCATGAATATATTAAGCGAGTTTAATATTGCTTAGCATATTTGCAATACATAGGTAAACCAGGCTCTGCACTACTTACTAATAGGCCCATTGCTGTAACTCCATTCAATAAGACTCCAGGAGCAAAACCGTCACTGGCACCATCAAGTAAGGCACCTTTAAAATCTGTTGCTAATGTTCCCACTTTGTCTTCTACAGGAGTAAAAGAGTCTACTAAGGCTAAAGGATCGCCACTCAAGAAAGATAAGATCAAGCCCTCCACTAGTAGTACCAACAAGAAGAACGTAGAAGCTCGCCATAGGAATGTTAGTTCAGTTTTAAATAAAAAGAATCATGTTAAGACTAAAAGCTCTGCGCCTGTGCAGAAGCCTAAACCATTCGTAAATTCTAATTTGAATTGTTGGAATTGTAGTGAATGTATGTTTTCCCAACGTCATGATTTGTGTCTTATTGATCATGTGAATGAAATGAATGCCATTAGGAATGGTCTTGAATGGAAGCCAACAGGTAGAACTCGTGCCCAAGTTGGCTGGCAATGGCGTCCCACTGGTAGGACCTTTACATTAGATGGAAAAATGTGCCCTTTAACTAGGAATGCATCCATTGAGGTTAGGTCTGAGCGTCCTTTAGTTAGGCACACTCGCACTCAAGTATGGAAACAGCGCCCTTTAATTAGGTCAGCTCCCACTATAGTGCCTATCAGTGAAGAAATACCACAGCATTTAAGCCAACTAGAATCTAAACCACCAACTAGGAAGAAGAAGGCTAGGAAATCTAAGAAACCTAAAGTTAGCGAATCTAAGATTATTAAATCTGTACCTGCTAATAACAAGGAACACTCAGATTCCGATACCTCTACATTGTCGTTGTGTGGTGATATTTTCAGGTGGTCCAAATCATCCTCTGGTATTTGGACTCCGGTTGTTCAAAGCATATGACCGGAGATCGCTCGATGCTCCGAAATTTCGTCAGCAAGTTTCTTGGAACGGTTAAATTCGGTAATGATCATATAGCAAAGATAATGGGGTATGGTGAATATCAGATTGGAAACGTGACAATTTCAAGGGTATACTATGTAGAAGGTCTTGGTCATAACTTATTTTAAGTAGGACAGTTTTGTGATTCCAACCTAGAGGTTGCTTTTCGACAACACACTTGTTTCATCCGCAACTTGGAAGGAAAAGACTTGTTGAAGGGATCTCGTGGTGCAAATCTTTATACGTTGTCCCTACAAGACATGATGGCCGCCTCTCCAGTATGTCTTCTCTCTAAAGCATCTAAGACCAAGTCATGGTTATGGCATCGCAGATTATCTCATCTTAACTTTGATGCTATTAATCATCTGGCTAAAAACGAATTAGTTCGTGGTCTTCCAAAGCTCAAATTTCACAAGGATCATTTATGTTCCGCGTGTTCAAGGGGGAAAAGTACCAAGAAATCATATAAGCCCAAAGCTGAAGACACCAATCAAGAAAAACTTCATCTTTTGCATATGGATCTTTGTGGGCCAATGAGAACTGAAAGTGTGAGCGGTAAGAAATTCATTCTGGTTATTGTGGATGATTTCTCCAGGTTTACATGGGTTAGATTTCTACGTACAAAGGATGAAGCACCGAAGGCTATCACCACTTTTCTGAAATTCATTCAGGTACGTTTGAATACTACTGTCCGCCGTATTCGTACAGATAATGGAACAGAGTTCGTCAACCAGACTCTTCGTGATTACTATGAAGGAGTTGGTATCTCACATGAAACATCCGCTGCACGCACTCCACAACAAAACGGTGTCGTTGAAAGACAGAATCGTACGCTTATGGAAGCTGCTAGGACTATGCTCATTTATGCGAACGCTCCATTGTTCTTGTGGGCAGAAGCTATATCTACTACATGTTTCACCCAAAACCGTTCTATCATTCGGAAACGCCATGGAAAAACACCTTACGAGCTTCTACATGACCGTCAACCCGATGTCTCATTTTTTCATGTGTTTGGTGCTCTTTGTTATCCAAACATTAATAGTGAGAACTTGGGCATGCTTCAACCGAAAGCCGATATAGGTATTTTCATTGGTTACTCACCCTCCAAGAAAGCATACCGAATTTACAACCGTCGTCTTGGTAAGATTGTAGAAACTATGGACGCAGATTTCGATGAGCTGACAGCGATGGATTCTGAGCAACACAGCTCTGAACCCGCGCTTCATGAGATGGGAACCGGTGCTATTAGTTCCGGATTAGTTCCCAATAATCCTACTTCTACATCATTTTTACCACCATCAAGGCCCGAGTGGGATAAACTGTTTCAACCGTTGTTTGACGAATTCTTTGATCCCCCAAATGATGAAGTTCCAGCACCTGTAGTGATAGCTCCAATCCCTGAAGTTGTTGCTCAAGCAAATGAAGCTTTATCTAATGCATCTTCAATTCACATTGAACCGGATGCATCTTCACCAAGTGATTCTCAAACTACACCTGAATCGTCACCCCTACTTGTGCCTAATGATGTGGAAGAGGATTCTATTGATCACGATTTGGAATATGCTCACCTGCAAGAGCTTCCTTTCTTTAGTGTAGCGATACCTGAAAACCCTTCAGCCGCGTCTACCTCAGAAGAAGCTCCTTCTATTGTTCACTCCAGACCACCTAGGATTGAAAAACATAGCACCAAATGGACAAAAGATCACCCTATTAGGAATGTCATTGGTAATCTAGATCGACCAGTCTCTACACGCCATCAATTACAAGAGAGTGCACTCTATTGCTACTTTGATGCATTTCTCTCTGAAGTTGAACCTAAAAATTGGCAACAGGCTATGACTCAATCATCTTGGATTGAGGCCATGCAGGAGGAACTAAATGAATTCCAACGACTTGAAGTATGGGAATTATTTCCTCTCCCTGACAAGGTTAACATCCTTACCTTATTATGGGTTTATAAGGTTAAACTTGATGAGATGGGTGTTGTATTGAAGAATAAGGCTAGATTGGTTGCTAGAGGATATAAACAAGCCTTGGGTATAGACTTTGAAGAATCTTTTGCTCATGTTGCGAGATTGGAGGCTATTAGACTATTCCTTGCGTATGCTGCTCATATGAACATGATCGTTTATCAAATGGATGTGAAGACGGCATTTTTGAACGGTGAACTAAGGGAAGAAGTCTATGTTAGTCAGCCGGATGGGTTCGTTAGCATGGAGTTTCCTAATCATGTGTACAAGCTTAAGAAGGCTCTCTATGGGTTGAAACAAGCTCCACGCGCGTGGTATGATCTCCTTTCAACATATCTCATTTCGGAAGGCTTCTCCAAAGGCAAGGTGGACCCTACACTATTCACTCTCAAGGAGGACAACGACATGCTTCTGGTACAAATTTATGTTGATGATATAATATTTGCTGCCTCTAACATAGACTTGTCACAACGCTTTGAGAAGATAATGTCCACACGCTTTCAGATGTCAATGATGGGAAAATTTTCATTTTTCTTAGGATTACAGATTTCTCAAAATCCCAGAGGCATCTTTATTAATCAATCAAAATATGCTCTAGAATCTTTAAAGAAATATAACTTTGAAAATTGTGACCCCGTGGACACTCCAATGGTGGAGAAATCCAAGTTAGATGAAGATAGGAATGGGACTATTGTCGATCCAAAACTTTACCGTGGGATGATCGGCACCCTTCTCTATCTGACTGCTAGCAGGCCTGACTTGCAATTTGTTGTATGCATGTGTGCCCGGTATCAGGCTCGGCCTACCGAAAAGCACCTACATGTTGTGAAAAGAATCTTTCGGTATCTAAAAGGAACACTTCATCGTGGTCTATGGTATCCGAAAGATTCCTCTATTGCTTTAATATCATACGCAAATGCCGATCATGCTGGGTGTCAAGACAAGAGGCGTAGCACTTCTGGATCTGTGCAACTCCTTGGAGATAGATTGATCAGTTGGTCTTCAAAAAGGCAGAAAAGCGCTGCAATTTCTAGCACAGAGGCTGAATACATCGCCATGTCCGGTTGTTGTGCTCAAGTCCTTTGGATGAGATCACAATTAACTGACTACGGTTTGGGATTTAACAAAATCTCGATGTATTGTGACAACAAGAGCGCCATTGCCCTTTGCTGCAACTATGTTCAACACTCTCGGGCCAAGCACATAGACATTCGCTACCATTTCATTAAGGAGCAGGTGGAGAACGGAGTGATCGAGCTGTATTTTGTCACTACTGAGTACCAGCTGGCAGATATGTTCACCAAAGCCTTAGATCGAGGACGAATCGAGTTTTTGATCGACAAGCTTGGCATGAAATCATTCACTCCAGCGACTCTCAAAGAGTTGGCAGAAGAATCAGCTGAATAGTGGTGGTAAACTATTCAGAGTATCCTTTGTTCGTGACCATGTATATTATCGTAAATATATAAACCACAAAAGAAAAATACAAAAATATAAAACCAAGAAAAACCATAAAAAATATAAAACCTACAAAAACCATAAAAAATATAAAACCTAGAAAAACCATAAAAATTATAAAATCCAGAAAAACCAAAAATACTTTTCGTTTTTAAATCGGGCATGTCTTTTAGTACGGTAATATTTACGGCCTTAGAAATGTCGATCAATATTGACACGGTGCCATAAATAGAGTCCGTATAAAAGTTGTACATTTTTAAAACATGCCCATTATGGCTTGTAGTTATTTCTGACTGCAACCCGGGTTTTCATATTAAAGTCACGTATTTCCTTAGAAAACGTTGGCTCACAACGGGAATTAATTTTCTCGGGCATGATTTATAAGCCAAATCATGCAAAGGGATCAAGTTTACTTTATAACTTGGTCCAACACAAATTAGTGTACGTCTCAGTGCATTAATTTGTTAAAATAAGAGAAATCTTATTGACACCACGAATCAAACTTTTTAAACAATGACTACAACTCTTTAAATAGAAAACGGGTCATCGTTTAAGGGGGAGAAAATATTAAATCATCTTCGTCATTAAATTGATTTTCAAAAGTGATTGTGGAAAATTAATGGCTAAATGGTAAATGTGTGGTTTTGCTTTAGAATACAACTTGTGCTTGTTCAATATGATAGGAACTGCTTTAGATCTTGGAGATTTGCTAATAGGTTGCGATGTTTAAGTTGTGTGAGAGTATCGTGATGAGTATTAGCTAAGCAAGGTTAAGATGGCTAAGTTTATCGACGGTTAGGGAGACGAGAAAAGAAAAATGAAAAGATAAGGAATAAAAGATAAAATTGAAAAGTGTAGGGTTCAAAGTAACAATTGGTGAAACTTGTCAAAAATTGACCTAAGTCAAAACAAAACCCCCCGCCCCCATTTTCTTTATCTTATTCACTGTTTATCTCCCTCCTTGCCGCCATTTCACACACATAAGCTTTCACCAAGATCTCTAGTTTTCAATCAATCCATTTGTTTCATTCGATCTTAAAAGGTAATAACATCATCTTTAACTTATAACTCGTCTAATTCATCAGTTAAATCATATTAATTGATTCGTATAATTAAATCAATCAAGATTAGGGTTTAATCCTTAATTTAGGTTTAATTGATTAGGGTTATAAGTGGGATATACTCGGAATGTCTTTAGAAGATGTTATATTGCCTTAGTTTGCCTTAGAACTCACAAACGCGCATAGATTAAATCATCAATAGGCTGTGTTTTGAAGTTCCGGATGAACATGGATAATAACTTCCGAATGAAGGAAGTTTTGAACAAAACTTCCGAATGAAGGAATGTTCCGAACGAACTTCCAAATGAAGTAAGTTTCGAATGAAGGACTTCCGAATGAAGGAAGTTCCGAATGAAGGACTTCCGAATGAAGGAAGTTCCGAATGAAGGACTTCCGAATGAAGAAGTTCCGAATGAAGGACTTCCGAATGAAGAAGTTCCGTATGAAGGACTTCCGAATGAAGAAGTTCCGAATGAAGGACTTCTGAATGAAGAAGTTCCGAATGAAGGACTTCCGAATGAAGAAGTTCCGAATGAAGAACTTCCGAATGAAGAAGTTCCGAATGAAGGACTTCCGAATGAAGAAGTTCCGAATGAAGAACTTCCGAATGAAGAAGTTCCGAATGAAGGACTTCCGAATGAAGAAGTTCTGAATGAAGAACTTCCGAATGAAGAAGTTCCGAATGAAGGACTTCCGAATGAAGAAGTTCCGAATGAAGAACTTCCGAATGAATAAGTTCCGAATGAAGGACTTTCGAATGAAGAAGTTCCGAATGAAGAACTTCCGAATGAAGAAGTTCCGAATGAAGAACTTCCGAATGAAGAAGTTCCGAATGAAGTAATGTTCCGGATGAAGAAGTTTCGAATGAAGGAAAGTTCCGGATGAAGAGTTGTTTGATTGATAGTGGTTTGCATGTTCTAAGTACTTGTTGAAATATGTTATGCTTAGAAATAAGAATGATACATATCTATATGTATTTTTGTGCATCAACCTTTCATGTCTTATCTTAAGCAGATACAATGACTAATCCAACAGTACAAGCAATCCAAGACTCTAGAGAAGCCGCAATTGCTGAAGCACGAACCCTCAAGTTCATACCAAACAATTACCGGCTGAAGCAAGTTTCAAAGTCCACTCACCATGGGTTTAAAGTCGCCATAGCAATCCTTGATCAATCCTATTTCAAGAATGCTTTAAGAAGTAGTGCCTCGGTGCCTTATGATTACATGTATGAGTTCTGGGCTACCAAGGAAAGCACTTCGAACAATATCACCTTCACCATCGACAACAAACAGCAGACACTTACTGTATCAGACTTCCGTAAGATATTTGGCATTAGGGATTCACCCAAAGGTATGGTATTTTCGAGGGATCCTACTAAAGACGAACTCATGGAGTTATTTGATGCTATTGGATGTCCTGACATACGAGTTGCGTCTGAGTTTACCACTGCTAAAGTAGGACAACCTTGGAGAGCATTGTTGGGTTTTCTCAGTAGATGTCTTACACCAAAAACAAGTGGGCATGATGCTTTGCGCAGTCCAATAATGAACATCTTCCATGGGATGTACAAAGGCGCAAATGCAGATTATGCTTTACTGTTATGGGAAGAATTCACCTTTCAACTCTTCCATAACAAGAAGCTGAAGACTAATTTCTTTGCTTACCCTCGGTTTATCAAGCTTATCATTAACAATTGTATGAAGAATGATGTTACAATTGATAGGCGTGCAGCAAGTCGTCATCACACTGAAGAGGCTGATCATATTGTGGATTTAAGGTATGAAGGACCATCTGGTGGTGTGATTCCTGGTCCTATTCCCGATTACCTTCTGACGGATAGAATTAAAGGTTCTGCTGATTACAAGCTACTGCAGCTAGAAATCAAAAAGCTAAAAGCAAGCCTTCAGACTGGAGAAGACTCGTCTACTACAGTCAAGAGTAAAGGTAAACGAAAGCAACCAGCTGCTTTACCTGAACCCTAAACCAAGAAGAAGAAGACTGAGGTTAAGAAGGGAAAGGGTAAGGCTGATGAGTTAGTTCTACGAGACGAAGAAGATGTTGTTGATCCTACTCTTGACAAGGCGGAGAGAAAAATGATGAAGATAGCTATTCAAAGGAGTAGGAAAGATACTGGCGGTAGTGGTTCAGGTGCAAGGATAAATATTGAAGAAGAGTACGAGGAGCCAGAGGATATTGATGAGTTTGGGTCACCTGAACGGTATTCTACTTCGAAGGAGACATCAATCCCCGTTTCAGCAAGTGTTGAAAAGGAGTCCGGTGCTCCAACAATCATGGTGTCTACTCAACCGTTAGTAACTCAACCTTTAGCAACTCAACCTCCACCAATACAACCCTTACCAACCAGACCGGCTTCAACACCCTTCCTTCCACCACCAATAACTCCCATCCTTAGCACCATAGTAACAACCGAGCCTCTTCAATCAACACAGAGCAGCTCTGCAACGTCTACAATGGCTGCATTGGTGATGGCCGAAATGTTGGATAAACATACGTATAATCACAAAAGAGAGATGGATGAACTTCGCCAAGAGCTACATAGACGAGCTCAAAGTGAAGAAGCATCTAAGAAAGCACAAGAAGAGATGCTCGCTAAGTTCGCTGCAGAGATGGAGTTGACTCGAAAAGCACATGCAGAAGAACTAGCTCAAGTTAAGCAGGCTGAGGCTGATAAGCATGCTGCACGTATCACTAGACTTCAAGCGATGAGGGATAAATACAAGGAGCAGAAAGAAGCACTTGAAGCTTCTGTTCAAGAGAGAGTAAAAGAATCTGTTGAATCCATTATGCCTAAACTGCGTGATGAGTTGAAGACACTTGCGGCTGATAACTTGATGATCAAGTCATCCAATCCCTCTGAATCCGCCTACAAAATTGCCTATGACTTGACGGATTTTGAGTTGAAGAAGATCCTCAAAGCTCGTATGAGGGAACTTGGATCGTTTGATAAATCTAGGATACAACGGGCTCTTTACAAATCCCTGAATGACGCTATCATGGAGGATGATAGGTTATTTAAAATGTTTGGAAGTGTGGTACCATACCACATTCTGCCTGAGGAAGAAAGTGAAGAAAGTGAAGAAGAAGAGGGTACTGGTGAAGAAGAGGAAGAATAAGAAGAAAAGGATGATGACGATGAAGACGATGATTATGATGATGATGAAGATGATGATGATGATGATGGTGGTGATGGTAATGAGGAGAGTGCGAAGGGGAGCAACGACGATAACGATGAGGATGATGATGGTACACAGTCCAAAAAGGGGGACAAGGTAGCCAGCACAAAGAAACCTTCGAAGTCTGGAACCAAGTCGAAGAAAGATGCTGCAGAAAAGGAAAAATCCACTTCCACGGAATCAAGACGATCCAAGTGGCGCCACGATGTGAATGCTACTACGACGTCATCGATTCCTGGTACATCTATTGTTGTATCTTTACCTATTACCACTAACCCCGTTAGTTCTGTTGTTGTTGCTCCTGTGATTGCAGAATCGGTAACTGAACCTGAAGCTGCACAACACTCACCTGTTCATGACACCGCCGAGATGCCTGAATCAGAACCAGCAGATGTTCAAGTTTCCACTCCTCTACAACAAGAACCACAATCTACTGTTCCTGAATCAAGCACAAGGGACTGGGCAGACACGTTGGAGATTGACGAGATTGCACCACCACAGGCTTGGATCACGGCAGCGGCGCAATATGATCCGATCACAGACGCTAATAGAGATGTTTTGTATCTCCGTATCCGCAGTCCGATCGACTTATGTGCATTTCTGGCTCATGAGTATAAGACTTCGGTTACTCCGTCTCTGGTGAAGAGAGCGCTGAAGGATAAGAGAATTCGTGCCAAAACCCGGTTAACCCGAATGGAGTTCGAGTACTATGCTGATGAGATCCTGAAAGCTCTGAATATCGTTCAACGGCCAGGTCTTCATGAATCAGAAAGAGCTCCACCTCCACTTGATCCTACTCAAGATAATCAGATTGCTCTCGACTTCTTCGTCACATATGATCTTGAGTATCTTCTGAAGGGTTCATCAAAGTACGCAACCTCCTTGACCTTGCTGAAAGCTGCCAACTGGGGGACAATACCCTGGATCGAGGAAAAGGTAAACCGACTCTGGGTCCCAAAGGTAACTCGTAATTATGATATGTATGCTGTTATAGGTGCATCTCATTGGGACGAACGAGTTCGAAGGGCGTACAGGGGTTGCTGCTTAGTCAATTCAGGAAGCAACGTTAGATCCGATATCCGCATCTCCAGTATTTTAGGGCTGAAAACTGAAGCCAAGAATGGCTATTATCATGTGACGGATATTCGTTTGAAAAGGGAGGATGACAGAGAATACAAAATTCAGCAGGGAGATTTTTCTATCATTCGCCTTGAGGATATCGAAGATATGTTGCTTCTGATGACCCGTGATCAACTCACACATATTCCTCGTGAAGACCTCATTGCCTTGAATACAGCACTTCGTATGTTCACACGAAGCGTTGTTATCAAGAAACGAGTTGAAGATCTGCAGTTGGGAGTCGAAAGCTACCAAAGGAAGCTCAACTTAACCCGTCCAGTGAATCAAGTTCTACCTCAACATGTAGATAGATGTCCCTATACCGGCATTTCTGTTCCGAATTGCGGCATCTTCTACTTGAACAGTCGAGGGTTAATGAAGTTTATGAGGGTGGGTGAGCTTTATAAGTACAGTGATGGGACTCTCCTATATGTCAGAGGAAAGTTGGAGCATCTTAATTCGGGTGGGACTTTACCAGAGATGACTGAGGATTGGCACCAGGGTTATCGGCAGATGGCGAAGTATGTGATCAAGAAGATAGATCAAAAGCTCCGTGAACGTAGATTGATGAGGAGCTTGGAACGATTCGTTGGTGGAAGACCATATTTAGTGCACCACAAGCTACTGCAACGATCCATCTAATGGGTCGTACACTTTAGGTCCACTTTATATTGGTTTTCAATTGTGAATATGTATATTTGTGAATATTGTGCTTGTACGGCTTGATGTAGTGTTAAAGTATGATAATTTTTCAAGCATTTCTCACGAGATTCTAAATCTTTCAAAATGTATCATACTAACGCACTACAACTATCCCTTATTAACTTAAGGGGGAGCATTAACATGTTCTATGGCCACACATCGATTTCATTTTTTACCCAAAGACCGGTTAATCCATTCAATATCCCAAATATTAATGGTTAACATTTTGGATAAGGGGAGAAAATGGGATTAAGGAGATTTAAATGATACTTGGCTAAAAGATGAAAAAGACTTAACGATTATCCAACTTAATATGTGTAAAGCACGTGTTAAGGGGGAGCGTTTTTAATGAACAAAACACCTAAGGTACAAAACTTTTGATTTCAATATCACAAGTACCTTATGTGATTTTCAATGATTTTTCATGGTGGCTATACTTTCCCAAAACACGCTTAATTCATGACGATATGGTGACAAAAGGGTGGTAGGAATAGGATTAGTCCAATGATTCATCAGAGCCGATGGAATCTTCCCAAGGACAATTCCCTAGATAGAATTAGAAGTCCTAGGAAAGATGGAGAAAGAATGTGAACGTAGCTGAATGCCGACCAAGTACTTAAGCTAGCACTGGAACAATCACAACAAGGTGCTAGTTATGACGTATTGGTAAGCATTGAAGGGGTTGAAGAATGAAAAAGAATTGTAAAGATAAAGGGTGTAAAGAAAGAATCCCTCCTTACAACTTAAGGCAGAAACCGGGTCAATACATATGCTATTGAGATCATTTTTGTTAATGATTCTCGGTATTGAAGAAAGACATCATGGACCCAGTGATGCAATGCACAACCCTTCCCAGCTAACTCAAATATCTCTCAAAAGGTATTTGTTTTAATCACACGGAGATCAACACGTTATCTATTGGTTTATTCACTCCGAATAGACTGGTATTTAAAAGGTGGCACTCCTCTCCAGCCATCGCTCACTAAATCAAAGCGCACTATCGAGTCTAGAGCCAAGAGATCATCAAAAGTCTCATTAGGACACTATCCATTTATTCCTTGCTTTCTCACACACTGTGAAAAGTAAGAGATTTTCATGAGTCCTACGCAGTATTCCTGTAATATTGCCAGAACATCCGAGTAATATGCAAGTATTACAATGAAGATGGAAATCCTGCTTGAGCCAACATCAAACAAGCTCATGGTAGGTTACACGTGCGGTTCTTTTAGAACCAATCTTGTGAAAAACTGGAAAGAAACAGTGGTTTAATTCTTAATTGAACTTAAACTCGTTCCAGGCCTCTACGCATTATCATATGATCTTGCCAGAACACTCAGAGTGACTCTTTATTGATCACAGTGACGAGTGGAAATCCTTCTAGTGTTAACATCAAACAGCACTTGGTAGGTGACGTGTAAGATTCTTTATGAATTGAGCTCGTGACAACTGGAAAGCAACGATGGTGAATATCTTAATTGAAATTCACTTGTTCCAGGTTCCATGAATTGACGGCTTCAAATCACAAGGATAATTTATCCAAGTGATTCACTCTTTATGTTCGCAGTCAGCTTTGGACGGTCGAATAAAGAGAACGAGTTTACCCGCGAAATCCTGTCAGGAAGTTACTTAATTGAAACTATCCGTCACGGGTACGATATCTAATATCGTCCAACGGTCTTCACCGACCGGAGGTAAAATGCTACAGAATTAGAATAAAATGTTCAAAACCATTTTATTCGTGTCGTTGTTGTGTACCTGTTAAAGACGGTGGCGTTGCTGTGTACCTGTTGAAGACGGTGGCGTTGCTGTGTACCAGTGAAGACGGTGGTGTTGCGGTGTACCTGTAGAAGTCGTTCCCACATGCTTATGTTTTTCTGCATCAAAGTTCAACAAAAATTCAAGAAAGTGCAAAATGAAGTCTTCCGCTGTACCAAACTCTGAAGCTTTCGAGAATTCAACAAAAAGACATAAGTGTGTGGAACATGGAGTCACGAGGAGGCAAGTTTCACAAGAAGGCAAAGATCGCACGTGAAAGGCCAAAAGAACAATGCTCTCAAGCCAAAGCCTAAAAGATCAATAAACATATTCACAACAAAAAGAAAAAGAAGAAAAGACTACGAGCTAAAGAACGAAGACTTAGTATAGTATGCTAGGTTTAGAACTTTGTAACATGGAGTGACCTCCCCCTTAGGGGGAGATTGTTAGAAATACGTTTTTACGTATATTAGAAGTATCGGTCACTCCACAATATTATTAATGTTGTAATAGCTCCTAGTTAACAAATAGTTAATAGTTACTTATTTAGTTAAGTAAGAACCGGTCCATGGGCTTGTCATGGGCCGGCCCAAGTCCATTAGTGACTTGGACGTATAAATACCCCTTTCCTCCTTGGAAAGGGGTTGGTTGTTGTTCACTTTCTAGTTTCACTTAATAAAATATCACATAGTTTTCTCTCACTTTCTCTCTCTAGTTTCTTTCTCTAGAAAACATCAACCCAAGTCATAGATTCATAGGTTATCAAGATTCTACAAATAGTTGCCGATAGCCATATGTCTCAAAATAAATATGGGTATAAGTAAATTGATGGGCATTCATGTGGATGATACGTTACTCACTCATGCGGCTGCAAAAATAGACTGTCTCCCACTTTGTGCTCCATTTACTTACTTGGGAATGAAAGTTGGAGGCCCTATGTCTCAGATTTCTTTCTGGCAAGATGTTGTTGATAAAGTTAAGGTACGTCTTTCTAAATGGAAAATGAAGTATCTCTCCATCGGTGGAAGACTCACTTTACTTAAATTTGTCCCTGGGTCTATCCCTATTTTTCATATGTCGATATACCGTGTTCCTAAAGCTGAAAGTAGTGGGACTAAACTCACTCGTGAGTAGGCCAAAGTCGCGCGCGACTTCCATTCTTTCAGCAACCCAATCATGCGCGACTTGGTCGTTGTGAACAAATTTATGGGGCAAACTCACCAGCGCGAGTTTGTAAACAAATCCTCTTTTTATCCGAAAATTTAATTTTTATCCCCATTTTTTTCTATAAAATTCCCCTTTTACTTCCCATTTCTTCACATCTTCTTCCTCAAACACCAAAACATCATCTTCTTTAACATCTTCATTGTTGAGAGGTTTTGAAAATTTATTCGCTATTTTTTTCTGTTTAAATTATTCGTGTATCATTTTTATTTATCCATGTGCTGTTTTTACTATCCTTGTAATGTTTTTATTTACCCATGTTTTAATTTTTTGTGTACCCATATTTTAATAAAATGCATGAAAAAAATATTTAATAAAAAAGTGGGAGTGAGTTGTAGTGAGTGTCATACCTCCAAAGGCGAGTGTGGGTTTGTTAAAAAATTGATGTGGCGTTGACGTGGAGATGAGGGGGTTTACCCCCCCACTCCCCTAGTCTAAAAAGGTGCTTCAGGAATTAGAATCTATACGCAGTCATTTCTTTAATGGGCATGATCATAGTCGCCATAATGTCTCATGGACCAAATGGAATAATGTTATATCTTCGAATGATAAAGGTGGTTTAGATGTTGCAAGTCTTTATGCTCTCAATAGGGGCTTATGCTTAAATGGATGTGGTGATTCTTTTCTCAACCTACTGCTCTTTGGGTTCGAGTAATTAAAGCTATTCATGGTGATGATGGTTGTGTGGATAAAGATGTGAGAGTAGGGGCTCGATCTTGTTGGCTTCATATTGTTAAGGAAGCTGTTATCCTCAAAGAAAATGGAGTTAATTTTTTTGACTATCTAAAAGCTAGTTTGGGAGATGGTGCTACGTTTTCGTTTTTGGGAAGACAAATGGTGTGACAGCAGTATCTTCAAATATAGATTTCCGAGAATATTTGCTTTGGTTGCAAGAAAGAGACTGTCAAGAATAAACTTGCGCAATCCAGCCTTGATTCTTCACTGCGTCGTACTGTTAGGAGAGGTGTGGAGCAGTCACAACTGATGAAATTAATGGGCTTATTGGTGGTATAACTCTTTCTCCGCAGCTGGATAGGTATGCTGATGATTTATGAAGTTCATAATAATTATAATAACATAAGAAAAGATCAAAGCACGTAATAGCGGAAGCAATTTAACAAGATCATAATAATAACACATTCATAATTAATCGATTAGGGTTACATACCTTTTAGTCAGTGCGATTCCACAGGATAAGAACGAATCACCAAACTAGGGTTTATGATGGATCAGTGATTAACCCCTTACCGTTTTGTTAATCGATACAAGATTCAATCTATAATGAGATTGTATCACGTTCTTGTACACACGTAATACAACGAGCTAACCGTAAGTCTAGTACGTGTAAACCGAGCTTCTAATCCTTGTGGAAAATCTACCCAACAACCCTAGAGAGGGGCCAGGTATTGATTCAAGAAATCAACACAAGGATAAAAGGAACCCTAAAAACGGTATTTTTTCTTGGTGTGTTGATCGCAGGAAAGAAGAGAAGAAAAGAGATTATGGGTGAAAAATAATGAAGGTTAGGTTTGTTTATATAGTGTGATTTAAACTTGTAATCCAAGTTTAAAACTAATAAGAAAACAAATCCTTTTCCTTCTTCTTTTTGTCTACCGCCGGCCAAGGCCCAACCTAAGGGCGTTTCTGGACTTTTCTTTTCTTCTAGTATATTCCACGTTAACCGTTAAGTCCTTAACTCTTAAACTTAATGACAGTTAAAGTTATTGCTCGATTTAATTTCATAAACATATAAATATATTTATTAAATAAATTAACTCTTTACGTATTGTGTGCAATCTCGTAATCCCGAGTTCGATCCTAACACACGACTATTAGATTATAGTCCATAAACTTACATATGCATGGTCTTTAGGCAGCACTGGTAGCTTCACTGTTAGCTCAATCAGGCAGGTCATTGATGACAACAGATTTCCAAGCGTTTCTTCAAAAACTCGATGGGTGAAGCATATGCCTATCAAATTTTATGTTTAAGCTTGGAAAGTTAAGCATAATACCCTCCCAACAAGATTAAACATCTCGCGCCATGGTATTGATATTCAAACCCTTTCGTGTTCATTATGTAATCATGTGGCTGAGTCTTCTTCACATTTGTTTTTTTCTTGCCATCTGGTTCGTCAGCTTTGATGGTTTATGACATTCATAACAATTATATAATCATAACAAAGATCAAATCACGTAATAGCGGAAGCGATTTAACAATATCATATTAACACAATTATAATTAATCGATTAGGGTTACATATCTTTATCCTAGCAAAGATCCATAAGATCACCGACTAACCGTGAGTCTAACACTTGCAAACCGGAACTACAACACTTGTGGAATATTAGCTAAATCGAAAATCAAAGAACCCTAAAAGGGGTGTTTGGTCGCCGATCGCAAGAGAGAAGGGAGGAGAAATGGATGGGAAAAATTATAAAGGCTTTGTGTGTTTATATAGGCTTCGCAAAACTTGATTTCCAAGTAACACACAAATTAGGAAACAAAATCTTTCCCTTTGCCCCCTTGTAGCCGACGGTCGAACCACACCCAAGGGGTGTTTCCAGAACTTTCCGTTTTCTTTTTTCTTCTATTTAATTCTATAATGTTCGTTTAACTTAACTCTTAATTTATTTAACGATCGTTTAGTTAAGTTCGGTTTGATTTAATATATATATATATATATATATATATATATATATATATATATATATATATATATATATATATATATATATATATATATATATATATATATATATATATATATATATATATATAATATATTCAATAAATAAAATTAACCATTTACGTATTGTGTGCAATCCCGTAATCCCGAGTTCGATCCTATCACACGACTATTAATTTTAAGTCCATAAAATTTCAGCTCCCACTTGGACAAAATTCGAATATCGTGATTACATTGACTAGCGTCTAGTTACACTAGCAATGTCACTAGTACAACTCGAGTAAGGTCTCCTGGAAAAACCTTTTAAATGATTCATCATTTATTATTATCCTTTCATTTCAAATACAACGTTAATAGGATATGGATCTCATTCATTCCTTCATTAACCCTTCTGTTTCTCGTTTACGGATATAGCAAGATTACCAAAACACATTTGGGTGTGGCCACACAAACATCTTACTACTCCTCGAGGGCCCCATCTGTATTATTCTTCAAAATAATTTGAAGGAAACAAATCCCAATTTTACTACAAGCAAAACTTACGAACTTTGCAACACTTCTGGAAATAACCCTCATAGCTACCAGCTACGTTTAGCGTTAGGTTATCTCACAGAAATGCACTACATTCTATGCAGTTTCCTAGTAGCTCAGGTGTAAGGATAACTATTTATGATTTACTTAATGACGAAGATCAATAAAGTAAAATCATATAGTTGGGATAAGTCCAATATTTGATTCATCAAATATCATCCAAAATTGACCAATATACTTTCAAGTTTTCTCTGTCACTATTTTGAATTGTCTTAGTTTAATAATACTCCCATATTATTAATCAACAACGGACATTTAGAACATAACACTTATTCATAGATTAAAACATGTAAAAAAGGATACAAAATCAAATAACAGAAAATAAACGAAACTCACTCTTTATTTCATCAATTCAATAATGTCTTAACATCCTTTATCCAAATACTAATCACAGATTTATTGCATGAATTCGCTAGCTAGTTGTAGCCGAATCGACTTGGCATGCTTAACTACCTTTGGTCTAGGCAAAGCCTTAGTAAAAGGATCAACTACGTTATCATCTGTGTGAACTTTTATTAATTTTATTTCTCGAGCTTCAACTTGTTCTCGAACGTAGTGATATCTACGTTTAAAGTGTCTGGCGCCTTTCATCACTCTAGGATCATTGGCGAATATTATTGCAGTAGAATTGTCGCAATATATATCAATAGGTTCTTTAATTGAAGGCATCACTCCAAGATCTCCAGTAAACTTCCTAATCCAAACAACTTCTATTGCAGCTTCTGAAGCAGCCATGTACTCAGATTGAGTCGCATGCATAGCAATGGTTGTCTGCTTCTTGCTCTTCCAGTCAACTGCTCCTCTATTGATGACAAACACGTAACCCGTCTGAGACTTCATATCGTCTTTATCACATTTCCAGGACGCATCATAGAAACCTGTAACATTCAGTTATGTGTCTGGTTTACCCCCAAATACCAAAAACAAATATTTCGTATTCCTTGGATACTTTAGTATATGTTTAACAGCAGTCCAATGAAGCTTCCCTGGATTTTGTTGGTATCTACTGACCAAGTTCTGAACAAACGCCACATTAGGCCTTGTGCATCTTACAACATACATAATAGATCCTACAGCCGAAGCATAAGGCACCTTCTGCATGTAAGCCACCTCTTCGGGTGTTGGTGCATCTAACTCATGACTTAATTCATGCTTAATTTCCATAGGTTGAAAATCTTTCTTGTAATTATGCATGCTATACTTCTTCAATATCTTATCAATATAAGCATCTTGACTAAGACCAATTAACCGTCTTTTCCTATCTTGATATATTTTAATTTCCAAAATATATGCAGCATCTCCCAAATCCTTCATAGAAAAACATTTACCAAGATAATCCTTAACTTCCTTAAGTCTTGGAATGTTACTTCCCATGATTAATATGTCATCTACATATAAAATTAGGAACACTACATTACTCCCACTAGCTTTGCGATATACACATGGCTCATCTCGATTTTGAATAAATCCGAACTTTTTGATTTCTTCATCAAATCGTTTATTCCATTGACGTGATGCTTGCTTCAAACCATAAATAGATCTTTGAAGTTTGCACACGCGATTTGGATATTTAGGATCAACGTACCCTTCCAGTTGTTGCATATAGATGTATTCATCTAAGCGACCGGTCAAGAAGGCAGTTTTAACATCCATTTGCCATATCTCGTAGTAATAGTATGCTGCTATAGCTATGAGAATCCTAATAGCTCGAAAGTCTGCTACATGAGAAAATGTCTCCTCGTAGTCTATGCCAAAAGTTTGAGTAAAACCTTTAGCTACTAAACGTGCTTTATAGGATTGTACTTCACCATCCATGTCGGTTTTCTTCTTGAAAATCCACCTATTTTTCACTACTTTAGCATTCTTAGGTGTATCAACAAGAATCCAAACATCACTGATTTTCATGGATTTCATTTCCTCATTCATCACAACTATCCATTTTGACTTTTCCGGATCAAGCATTGCGGATCGATACTTAGCAGGTTCACCAAAATCCCTAATAAGTGTGACTTATCCTTTTACCACTTAATTATAATAATAACCAAGCCAAAACGTGTATTTTATGTCGTAAATGTCGAAATTATGCGTGGTTTGTGTTTTTGTTGTGATTTAGGATCAAAATGTGAAAAAGGGAAGAAAACACGGGATTTCACGGGCTTTTATCGAAGAAAAAGACAAAAGACGAAGTCAAAAGATCAAGAGTGCAAAAAGAACGGAAGTCCAAGGCCTATTCTGAAGATTTATCGAAGAAAAGTCTAAAGACGGAAGTTTAATAAAGCTGAAGAACTCAAGTCTAATTAATGAAGAAATTACAAGACGAGTTTAATTAATCCCGAGACAAAGTCGAAAAAGTTGAAGAATTTAGAAGACGAAAAGACGAGAAAGAAAGAAAGAAAGAAAGAAGGAAGCTTCCAACACATGCTAACATCCCTTCTCCCTATAAATAGAGACTTCATTTCATTTTTTTAGTTTTGTTAGCTAATTTGACAACTTAGCTCCCCACCTTTAATTACTTGCACTTTCATATTGTCTTTTACTTAATTGTTCTTTAATTTCTTACCTTTAATTCCAAGTAAGTTAATTTTGTTGTTGAATCTTTATTTTCCTTTAATCAAGTTTTCATAATCATCTCATTCTTCATTTCTTGCTTTTAAATATCTTGTTTGGTTTGATTAATCTTGAAGTTTGTTTAATCTTGATGTTTATTTGACAAAAGTTCTTATTTTTCCATTGTTCTTATTAAATCCTTACGTTTGAAATTCATATTTTGTTTGTGATTTTTGCTTATTTAGTGTCTAGCTTATTTTCGTTTGAGTGTTCTTAAAAGTTTCATCTTTTCAAAAGTTTAATCTTTCTAAAGTTAATTTTATAAAGTTTGTTTATTTTGTGTTTTGAAAGTTTTTAGATTTGTGCTTATTTAGTTTTACTTATTATTGTTTTAATTAAGTTTTGGTAATTGCTTATTGTTAAAGTGCTTATCTGCTTCAGCTTATTTGCTTATTGGATTCCATCGTAACTTTCTTAAAGGTTTCTGCTTGTTTCGATCGAGTAAGTGTGATCGCATAAACCCCTAGGGTTTCTACTTGCGATCCATTACTGCGATCAAGGACTAAGATCAGACTACGATTGTCCATCACGATCTAAGTCACGATTGCCCTGTTGCGATCTGTGACTGCGATCGTTGGTTGCGATCCGTGGATACGATCACTTGGTCACGATCGTCCACTGCGATCCACTTGTTGCGATCGTGGTGGAGTACGATCCAAAACTTGTCCAGAGTACAATCTGGGAGTACGATCGTCATTGCTATCGCTTGTTACGATTTGTGGTTACGATCTAGGGTACGATCCAGGGTACGATCATTGGTTGCGATCGTGACTTCGATCTGACTTTTGTTTGACTTTATTTCCTGTTTTTTTTTTCAAATTTAACTTTTCCCGCCCATTTTTACTTAGTGTTATTTTATTTGTTTTTTCTTAGTTTTAAATTTTAAGTTTTAGTCATTTATTTTTTGTCAAGATTTTATATTTAATTCGTTTACGTCTTTTATTTAAGTTTAATTTAGTTTATCGCTTTTATTATCTTGTCATTTACTTTTTACGCCTTTTATTTTTAGATACTCAACGACAACTATTTCTTTCTCACCAAAAGACGACTGAGTCACACATTAACCAGGAATCAATTCGAAAACACTGAATCAACGAACTTTTTAACTGAGTAAAAAATAGTTATTAAATGGCGCCGCTGCCGGCTCTTTTCGTAAAGATTAACGGTTTTCTGTGAGAGACGCGTTGAATTTTGGGATCCGTTCACTCGTGAACGTTATTTTTCTTGCTCTAAAATTTTCAAAAAAAAAATCCATAAAAATTAAAAATTGTTAAAAATCTATAAAAATTTAAAAAAATCAAAAATCCAAAAAAGATTTTATTTTTATTTTTACACGTACATATATATTCTCTGTTTCTTTGGTATCTTTTTCTTTTTCTTTTGAAGGTGTATGCGTACTAGATCTTCAACTTATTCAGAGCCCGAGACTCGTGAAGATTTAGATATGGCTGGTGTGCACAACAACAATAATCCACCCCACCCCAACATGAATAACAACAACAATGTTCCCCCACCCGACCTTCGAACGATGGAGGAGCTTTGTCAACCCACGATGAATGGACGAGGAGGACCGATTGCGCTGATGCAAATCACGGCTCCAGAGTTTTCGTTGAAGCATCACATGATCCAACAAGTTCAAAACACTTGTCCAGTTCGAGGATTACCGGATGATGATGCCAACAAACACCTCGACAAGTTCATTACCGTAACTCAAAGCATGAAGTTGCCCGGTGTCACTATGGATTTTCTTCGCCTTCACCTATTTCCACACACCTTATCCCACCATGCCGAAAAATGGTTTGATGGTCTTCCGAAGAATTCAATTCATACTTGGGATGAGATGACTCAACGCTTTTTGCCGCGCTACTTTCCACCATCCACGGTCACGAGCCTTCGGAATCAAATTAGTGGATTTACACAAGAACCTGATGAATCGTTTTTTGATGCTTGGGAACGATATAATGTTTTGATCGATCGATGTCCAAACCACAACATGCTCCCCGTCACCTTAATTGATACTTTCTACAACGGTTTAACTTTTCGTGATCGTGATACGATTAATGCAGCCGCCGGTGGCACATTTATGAAAAGAAGATCTGAGGAGTGTAGAGAGCTTATCGAGAACATGACTACTCATCACAAAAATTGGGATTCATCTGCATCCTCAAGATCAAACCCGAGAGTCAATGTTTCTTCTACTTCTTCAAACCCTGATATGACCGAATTGACCCGCGCAATGATCGAAATGAGCAAAAATATGCAACTCTTGGCTACAAATCAACAACAACAAGTTAAAGTTGTAGCACTTTCTTGTGAGATCTATGGGGTTCTTCATTCATACACTGATTGTCCTTCTACTCATGACAATCCGGAAAACGTGTATGTGGCTTATGGTAACTATTCAACGGAAAACTACCAAGCCCGACCTCAAGGTGATCGTAACTTGCTAAGTTACCGTTCTAACAACTTTCTTTCACCCGGTTTTTCTCCTCAAAACCACAACCCCAACAACTAAAATAGAAGCAATCCAAACCCACCTCGAGCTTCTAATCCTTATCACCCACCCGCTCAACAAGCACCACCCATTAATCAAGATGTTGAAACTTTCATGAAGACCCAAGGAGAGCTAGTTAAGAATCTGCAAAGCCAAATCATCAACTTGAAAGGAGATATCACTAAGCAAGGGAATGATATTAGAACCGAGCTTCGACATGATATGCAAACCTCTTTTAGCAATCAAACGAATGATTTGAAGAATATGATGGCTAGTTTCTTTCCAAGTACTCAACCCTCTACTTCGGGCTCTCTTCCTTCTAATACCGTCACCAACCCAAGAGCGAATGTGAGCGCTATTACTACACGCAGTGGAGCAACCTTAGTAGGACCATCTATCCCTCCCCCGGTTACTCCATCTACACCTCCTCCACCACCATTTATCCCTCCTACTCCCACGCCTAGTATTAGTTCTCCATTACCGTCTCCACCTCTACCAGCAAATGTTCCTAAGAAACACCCTTCACCAACCCTACCTTCCACCTTTAAACCTTCAACATCTCAACCTTTACCTACACCTACACCACCTAAACCCAATATCCCTTATCTTTCTCGCTTAGACAAGTGCCAATTGCTCACCAAGGATGATATTCAAGTGTCAAACATTTTGAAGAAGATTTCGGGACAAACCATCACCTTTAGCCTTGTTGAAGCTCTATCCCAAATGCCTAAATTTGTTAAGATGTTTAAAGACTTGCTTAATAAGAAGGAGAAGATGGCCGAGTTTGTTAATACTCGATTGAATGAAAATTGTTCTGCCGTCCTTCTTAAAGAACTTCCAGAGAAACTTGGAGATCCCGGTCGTTTTGTGCTACCATGTACTTTTAACCAAACCGAAGAATTTACTGCCTTAGCTGATCTCGAGGCAAGTATAAATCTGATGCCTTTAAGTGTTTGGAAAAAGTTATCATTACCCGACCTTACACCAACAAAGATGACTCTTGAGCTAGCAAATCGCACTCTCGCTTACCCTGTTGGTATTGCCGAAGATGTGTTTGTTAAAGTTGGCACCTTCACTTTTCTGGTCGACTTTGTTTTGTTGATTATGAAATGAACCCTCGTATTCCGTTAATACTTGGTCGGCCATTCTTGAGAACCGGAAAATCATTAGTCGATGTTGCCGAAGGTGAGCTAATCTTAAGGGTCAGGAATGAAGCACAAGTATTTAAAATGGGGAAGATCACAACCAAATCAAATGGAAGAGAATCAGCGAATATGATTAATGTGCTTGATGATTTTGTCGTCTAAAACAATCCTGTTTTCGATTCTTGCTATGATAATCCACTGTTCCAAGATGATGTGGATGATTCTCTCTCCAATTTAGATCCCCCACCAATTCATGAGTCTCCACCGATCTATGATGACTACGATGATGATTCTAGTTCTGACATGGATGATTCTGATGATTTTGTTTCAGAGTATAAAGACATGCCAACTTATGATGACTTTGATGATGTCGATACTCTTTCGAGTGATTCTTCACATGATGACCTTGCACCTACTTTTGATGAAGATCCTCCACCAACAATGCTTGATCCTACTTTGGATGACTACTCATTTGAGGAAGATTTTGCTACTTTTGTAGGATCGTGTTTTTCTAAGGATTAGACATGTATGATTTACCTATTGAGATGGAAGGGAAATGGAAGAACCTAGAGAGAGAAAGAAGAGAGAGAAAGGAGAGGAATAAGAAGAAAGATGGAATTAATGAATTGTGAGTGTTCAACCCCTCCTAACATGCTAGGAGGGGGGTTTATATAGCCCACCCTACATGTGGGCTATATGGGTTATACCTTAATACAATGGATCACGAGCCCAATACTTGTATCTATATTTGGAGTGACCGATCCTTTCTAAATACGTAAAAACGTATTTCCAACAATCTCCCCCAAAGGGAGGTCACTCCAAGTTACAATGTCCTAAATAGTCTATAGCTCGTGATCTATGCTAATAATGATGTGACCGAGACTTTCCTTGGAAAAACGTATTTCCAAAAATCTCCCCCACAGGGAGGTCACACCATTTTACAAAATCTTAAACCTAGCATACTATGCTTGAGTCTTCGATCTTGTTCTTGTGAATATGCTGATGAGATCTTTGACTTTGGTCTTGAGCATGTGTCCTTGCTTTGACCTTGTGCATTCATCTTGTGACGTTTGCCTCCTTGTGACTTCATGTTCCACATACTTATACTTTTATAAATTCTTGAAAGCTTCAGGTTTGATACAGCGGAAGACTTGACTTTTAGACTTTCTAGAATTTGATGAAGTATTAAGTGCATATAGTTTTATCATGTGGTGACGACTTCTTCTGGATTGTACACCGCAATGCCACCTTCTTGTTACGCTGCATAAGACAGTTAGCAACAAAATATATACACGGATGAAATGGCCTTGAACATTTCATTCTAAATCGGTAGCATTTTACCTCCGGTCGGTGAAGACCGTTGGACGATATTAACTATCGTACTTGTTGCAGGTAGTTTCAATTAACAACCCCCTTGACAAGATTTCGCGGGTAAACCCGTTCTCTTTATTCGACCGTCCAAAGCTGACTGCGAACATAAAGAGTGAATCATTTGGATAATAATATCCGCATGATTTGAAGCCGTCAATTCATGTTCCTGGAACAAGTGAAGTTCAATTAAGAACCGCACCATCGTTGCTTTCCAGTTGTCACGAGCTTGATTCGTATAGAATCTTGCAAGTTACCTACCAAGTGCTGTTTGAGGTTAACACTAGAAGGATTTCCACTCATCACTGTGAACACTAAGGTATCACTCTGAGTGTTCTGGCAAGATCACTAAGATATTGCGTAGAGGCTGAGAACGTGTTTAAATTCATTTAAGAGTTAAACCACTGTTGCTTTCCAGTTATCACAAGTTTGATTCATAAAGAATCACACAAGTCACCTACAATGAGCTTTTTGATATTCGCTCAAGAAGGATTTCCATCTTCATTATAAATACTTTCGTATTACTCGGATGTTCAGGCAAGATCATGAAGATTTTGCGTAGGACTCTTAAGATCTTTCTTACTTTTCACAGTGTGTGAAGAAGCAAGGAATTATGAAAGTGTGTCCTAATGAGATATATGATGATCTCAAATGGCTCTAGACTCAATCGTGCATTTTGGATTTTTTAGTGATCGGAGGCTGGAGAGGAGTGCCACCATTTCAATACCAATTTATTCGGAGTGAATAAATCAATAGATAATGCGTTGTCTCCGTGTGATTAAAACAAATATCTTTTGAGAGATATCTGAGTTAGCTGGGATGGGTTGTGCATTGCATCACTGGGTCCATGATCTCTATCTTCAATATCAAGCATCATTAAAAATGATCTCAATAGCTAATGAGTTAACCTGGTTTCTGCCTAAGTTGTAAGGAGGGCTTCTTTCTTTACACCCTTTATCTTTACAATTCTTTTTCATTCTTCAACCCCTTCAATGCTTACCAACACGTCATCACTAGCACCTTGTTGTGATTGTTCCAGTGCTAACTTAAGTACTTGGTCGGCATTCAACTACGTTCACAATCTTTCTCCATCTTTCCTAAGGACTACTATTTCTAGCTATGGAATGTCCTTGGGAAGATTCCTCCGGTTCTAGAGGAATCATTGGACTTTAACCTATCCTACCATCCTTATGTCACCACAATCTTCACCGTCGTGAATAGAGATGTTTTGGGTAAGTATATGTCACCATGAAATCCATTTTGAAGTGCAAATCCATTTTTCTACCCCTTAACATATGCCACGATATCCAAAAACATTTCGCACATGTCGGGATGAGCTATCACGTTAAGTCAAACCATTTATGATTAATCATATCCCATATTAAATCACATTTTCTCCCCCATATTAAAAATATTAACCGAATCGATGTTTTTAATATCAATTGATTTAATAGCAGTTTAAGAAAATTTGGGAAGAAAAATGCAAAGCTAATTATCTTCATGCTTTTCACAAGCTCCCCCTCAAATTAATGATGGTGAATTTGAAACGTAAATTAAATACCTTTTAAACATAAGTGTAAGGTATTTATCACGTGCAAAGATCATATATGATAATGAATTCACAAGATTAGCGATTTATGAGGTTGGACCTGAATGATGAAGAACATCATATGAAAGAAGCACATGGTTCTTGTTTACGAATGTTGGTCGCCTCATCACGTCTGAAGTTATCTCTTGACTCCATTTGATTGATATTGTTGTCTTGACACCAACATGTGAACTTGGCACTTTCGGCGTCAAAGATTCTGAATGCTGGACAATTGCTCCCCCTCAATTGTTGACCCGTGTTCTATTGAAAGAGCTGTAGTCACCGTTTGAGTAGTCGCCTTGTCGAGTATGTAGATATCAATTGTAAATTGCTACGGTTGGTGGAGATGATAACTTCATACAAACAAGATTTCTCTTATTTTAACAAATAAATGCACTGACACGTACATAAATTTGTGTTAGATTGTGTTATTACGTAAACATTACATGGTTATAAAGTAAACCATGCCCGAGAAAATTAATTCCCGCTGTTGAGTCAAAGCTTTCCGGTGAAATGCTTGACTTGATTATGAAAAGCGGGTTACTATCTAAAAAAATAGCAAACCATTTTGAGCATGTTTTAAAACATTTGAACTTCTGCTCGAACTTTATTTACAACCCCGTGTCATTATTGAATGACATTTCTAGTATCGTAAATATTATCGATTCCAGAAGACATGCTCTTTTTATCAAAACATTTTTTGAACACACAATTTTGAAAGATTTAGAGAACCTTTTTGAGAAATTCTCGAAAAATTGTGTTCAACGTTTTGAAAACCAATTACTTGAGCTTAAGATGTTGAATATCTTGCAAAACGAGCTCAAGCCCGAGAAGTAGTAAACTTCCCGTTGTTAAGGATAAGTTTATCATCGGCAATAAACTTTCCTTTTAACTGAGAACGAGTCCTAAGTTGACATTTACTTAGAAGTCGTGTTCATGAGCTTGAAAACTTTGAATGTTTTAACAGAAAGCTCATGACCGAGAAATATGAATTTCTCGTTATGAGGAAAAGTTCTCTTATTTAAAAGATACACTTTCCTTTCTGAGCTTAAAACTTGGAATGTTTTAATACAAGCTCATGACCGAGAAATTTTAATTTCCCGTTACGAGGATAAGCTATCTTTAAAGATAAGTTATCCTAAATATGAAATCCGAGTTACAGTCTGATATTTAACTATAAGTCATTGTGCATGAGCTTAAAAACTTCGAATGTTTTTAATATAAGCTCATGCCCGAGAAAAATTAATTTCTCGTTATAAGGATAAGTTTATCATCGACGAGAAACGTTCCTTTCTTTGAGGTCCGGGGCATAATCTGAAATATAATTATACACCATTGTGCATGAGCTTAAAAAACTTCGAATGTTTTTAATATAAGCTCATGCCCGAGAAAAATTAATTTCTCGTAGTAAGGATAAGTTTATCATCTGCGATAAACTTTCCTTTATTTGAAGAACGGGTCAATGTCTGACATTTAACAATGAACCATTTTACACGAGCTTAAAACCGTTGAATAGTTTTAAAGTAAGCTCGTGTCCGAGAAAATTTAATTTCTCATTTTTAAGGATAAGTTTATCATCGGCGATAAACTTTCCTTTATTTGAAGATCGGGTCATCATCTGATATTTAATGAAGAGCCTTATACACGAGCTTAAAACCTTTGAATGGTTTTAGGATAAGCTCGTGTCCAAGAAAACTTAATTTCTCGTTAAGAGGGTAAGTTATCGTTGCGTAGATTAACTTCCCTGTCTCTGAAGTCCGGGTCATCGTCTGTCATTTAACGAGGAGCCACATACACGAGCTAGAAACCTTTGAATGGTTTTTAATGTAAGCTCGTGTCCGAGAAAAATTAATTTCTCGTTTTGAGGGTAAGTTATCGTTGTGAGATAAAATTCCCTTTCTTTGAAGAGCGGGTCACTGACTGTGATTTGACTGTGAGCCATTGAAGCCATGATCTGACTTAACTGCGAGTTCCCTGAGACACTTGTTTCTTAGATATCAGCTTCTTCAGCAACCAAACTCTGAGAGTGTCCTTAATTGAATGGTATATAATGACTGGTCCACTTCGTTCTTTTGGAACCTCCTCTTTGGTACCGGCATTCTCATTGGGAATTTGCATGCTTTGATCTGGGTTAGCGATATCTATTTTAGAACCATGTGGGGGTTCACAGTTGGCCATACTTGTACCAGAGGTGACATGAGGAGATAATTCACTTGTCTTAGTTGGCAAACGTTAGAAAACCTTAAGTTCAGGCTTAAGTGATGTATCATCCTTTCCAGTTTCCTCCCTAGTAGTCTTAGTAGAATCAGAGACTATCCTAGTTAAAGGGCACTCGTTTCCTATAAGAGTGAAAGTTCTACCAGTGGGGCGCCACATTTTACCAATGGGTTTGATTTTAGCAACCCACTGGGATTTAAGTCTAGCAAGGGAGTTCACCTCATTAAGTAGTTTCTTGATACAAGAATCATGATTTGCCGTAAAGACACATTTTCTACATGTTTTACAAGTAGCATATTTAATGTCCGAGTAAGATCTAGAATTCCTGGACGATTGATTGATGCTCCTAGGATTTGACATGCTACGGTTAGCAGTGTTGGGTAATCTAGAAGGCATATGTCTAGGTTTGAAAGTCCTATCTCTTACTTGTGTCTTTTGCTTAACTTCCCTCAGACCAGATTTATGGTGAACGTCATCTGAACTAGTTCTAGACGTGGTCTTGCTATTTTTAGAGAAACTAGAGGCAATCATGTGATTAGGTCTTGCTAAAGCTGTTTTGGTCACATTGGGCCTAGTTGGTGGAGTGACTGTTCTAGAGATATGAGCCATATCAACTTGGGAGGCAAACCGCGGTCTCGAGGATTGTGATCGCTTGGATCTAAATGCAGTCGGTTGTCGAGTGAACTGATTTGTAGGCGGTTTCCCCAAGATTGATGGTTTTTCAAGCTTAGTGTCCACACTAGTTCCTTTAGATTTCCTTAGTTCGTTTTTCAACGCAGCTATAGCAAAGACCTTTTCCTATACTTGAGCTTTTAATGTCTCATTCTCTTTGAGCAATTCATCTTGGGATGCCAACTTAGATTCAAGCAACTGAATTTGTTTCAAAAGATTATCCTTTTCAGCTTTAGAATCTAAAACTTTTTGATCCAATTTTCTTTCAAGAACAACGTTTGACTTTTCAAGTTTTTCAAAATATGTTTCAAATTTATCCGTTTTCTTGGAAAATTCTAATTTGGCATCCTCAAGATCTTTTGATTGTTGAGCTACAATCGTTTCGAGCTCTCTAATCTTGGAATCAGAAACAGTCAAAGAAGTAGTTATAAGACAATTATCATGATGTTTAGCATTTTGAACACTTTCTCCCCCATTATGACTTACATCGGATGAATCAGAAGTGGTATTTCTATCACTCTTTTCCATCCCATGTTTGTCATAGTTAGGTTCAGAATGCTCAATATGCGGTATTTCATCAGCATTACATTGTACCATGTTCGCAGGCTCTTCGTCATTAACGGGTAAGGTGTCATCAAAAGAGATCTCGTGAACATTGCCTGAGGTGCCAATGGTATCATGTTGTCCTCCTGATTCCGTGCTCTTGCCATCATTAGGCTCCAAGTTGTCAACCGTATGACCATTCTCCTCTTGCATCTGCATCATAGATTCTTGCACTCCATTATCATACGCTTGCAGAAGTCGGGATCTTTCATAAATCGAATATGAAACCGATGTCATAAATTTCAACAGTTTATCACGGAAATCTTTAACTTCGTTCTATGTGTATTGAAAAAATGACCGGCATATCCCTGAATTGTAAGACTTGATGATATTGAATTGGAGGAAAGGCGTGAGTTGTGTCACAAGAGCCTGATATGCAGTTTTTGATGCAGAATGATTAAAGTCTTCTTTGTCAAGTTGCTCAGCTAGGTGGTTCACGTTGAGGAATAGTGAATCGATGAATGTATGATGATTTTGACCAAAGAGTGTCACAAATTCGCTTCCTCCTTGAACCCATGCAATGGTCAGAAGATGTGACTGAAGTAGTCGACATGAAATTATACCACTTTCTCTAGCTATATCTTGCATGTGATGCAAGTCTCCCTCTTGAAATTTCGAATTCAAAGACTCCATTGAATTATGATTAAAAATGATCGTGATTGTAGTTGTATTCGGAATCTTACAATTCGTGAAGAAACTTAGAAATGGAAATTCACGGTATTTTAGAAACCAACGAAGAAATCGTAAAAGTTCTTTGAGAAAAACCTTGATTGGTGATATAAAATGATGCTTGAAATCCTCTAAATTTGTCTGAAGTTCAACTCTTTGTAAAACTAAAAATAAAAAAATAAAAAACCGAGAGATTGCGTTGTCGTTTAAGCACTTTCGTTTGAAAAATACAAAAATAAAAAATAACAATACCCGAATTCTTTTAATAACAATACCCGTAAATTATTTTAATACCCAATTTTAAAGAAAGTAAATATAAAAGCCCCACTAAGAAAGTAAAAATTAAACTTCCCACAAGATATCCATTCTCAAAGATATTTATATATAAAAAATAAAATAAAAGAAAAGAAATAAAAATCCGAGTATATTAAAGGGTTAAATGCCTTGTTTTCTCCGTTTTGAAATACACGTGTGTCCAAACAAAACGTGGCATGAGCCACAAACTCGGTCCAAACTATATAAATCAAATATATAATACTCCTAAATATTTGCGAATTGAAACCTAATCTAACCCTCAAAACACACAATAGATTTTCCAACTTAGTAACCTCCGTCCTATCCTTTCATCCACTCCTCATACAACCCTAATCTCATCTCTAATTTCAACCGACCCATCTCAATCTCGTAACCTCCATTTCTCATTAAACCATTCAACACATAACACTTCTCCCAATCTTTTAAACAATCAATCAAATCTAATCTCAACCAAACATTACATCTAGCCATACGAGAACAAATACTCCAAACCCATTAACTTTTTATGCTCATAAAAGAAGACCAAATACCAAGCAAATGATGCTCGATGATTCTTATAAGGCTTCAAGATCAACAGATTGATCTCTGGTAGGTATTGTTATTTTCTGTACGATCGATGAGGGTTTTGAAAGACTGAGATCCTGTTTTGTGTGGATTTGTTATACGAGTCTGAGATCTTTGTCGAGGTCAAGTGAGACGAGGTTGTTTGTTTTAAGACGAGAGTGGATTTTGTGAGATCGAGTATTGGTCTGTTGAGTTCGAGTCTAGTGTGCAATTGTGATGTTTTAGTCCAGTTGATGCTATGGTGTGAGTTTTTATCTCGTGTGATGGTGTTAGACGAGGGTTTTTGTTTGTGTTTGTGGGTCGATATTTAAGTCGAGTCGAGAATGAGAGGTTTGAGTCAGTCGAGAGTCTTTTGAGTCAGACGAAAGGTTGTGTCTGTTTGTTACAGTTTGTTTGTGTCTTCGAGGATGCTGTTGGTTTGAGAACAAGCGAGTCTCGAGAGTGGTCTGTTTGGTCCGAGAGTGAGTGGGAGTCGAGGTTGGGTGGGGGGACGAGGGTGAGGGTGAGGGTGGTGTGAGGGTGAGGGTCTGTGGGTTTGTTCGTGTATGTTGTGGTGTTGTTGATGGGGGTTTTGTGGGTCTGAGGAGAGTTTTAAGTCGAGGGTAAGGGTGAGTCCGATCGAGGGTCCTTTTGAGTCCGATCGTAAGTCTGATCGTAAGTCCTTTTGAGTCAAAACTTGGTCAATCGTAGTCTAAAAATTTAATTCCATCGCAGTCATATCATCATACCATCGCAGTCACAACAACACACCTATCACAGTCTGATCGTACTAAGATCGCACCCCGATCGCACCCCGATCGGAGTCAGATCGCAGCTTCGATCGCACTCGTGATCGCAGCTTCGATCGCAGCTTCGATCGTAGTAGAGATCGTAGTGGAGATCGTAGTGGTGATCGTAACTTTGGATCGCAAGTTGAAACCCCCGGGGTTTATGCGATCACAAAAGATCCCGATCGTAGCCAAAGTATGTTGTTGGATCGCAACGAGTAAACTATGCCCAGAAAAAGTTGAAATGAGACAAACTCAGATAAAGAAAAAGTTGAAAGAAAAAAAAAATTGAATCAAATACTGTTATTAATATAGATGAGACACAAGATTATAGAAACGGAAAAAAAAATAAAAGAAAAATGATATTAAAATTTGAGAAACTGAAAAAAAAACACGCAACACAGTGATTAAAAAAGAATGATATTGGAAAAGTGATATTTAAAATTTGAAAAATGATAGAAAAAAAATGAGACAAATGATTTTGATCAAAATGATAACCACGCAACACCAAAAAGAAAGAGAAACGAGAAAAAAAATTTAGAAAGAAAGGATTTTTATGACCAAATCAATAGATAAAAAGATATGCCAATCCGTAAAATCAACCAAGCTCTTGATACCAATTGTAGGATCGTGTTTTTCTAAGGATTAGACATGTATGATTTACCTATTGAGATGGAAGGGAAATGGAAGAACCTAGAGAGAGAAAGAAGAGAGAGAAAGGAGAGGAATAAGAAGAAAGATGGAATTAATGAATTGTGAGTGTTCAACCCCTCCTAACATGCTAGGAGGGGGGTTTATATAGCCCACCCTACATGTGGGCTATATAGGCTATACCTTAATACAATGGATCACGAGCCCAATACTTGTATCTATATTTGGAGTGACCGATCCTTTCTAAATACGTAAAAACGTATTCCAACAACTTTTCTCAACACTTACTTCCCAAATGAGAGTGATTCTCCTCCTTTGGACTTTGATTATGGTCTTTATCCTCCTTCGGATATGAAGAAACCCGTTTCAAAGGAGAAGAAGCCGGAAGACACCGATATCCGTAGTACCTATGTCTTGACACCTCTTTATCCACCTTCTGAGGATGAGATTGTGAGATTTATGAGCGGATCCTCTTCAAGGTCTACTGAGCCTGAGTGTTATTTTCCCCTAAAGGAAAAGGTGTTCGATCCCGGTATTGCAATTTCTAAGCCATCTCAGTATCCATCTGATGAAATAAAAGGAAAGATTTTTGGAACTTATGGAGATATGCTTGCACCTCTTCACCCTTTCTACCACCGTGCTCAATAACTGCTTAAGGGAACCTTGCCTACTCTTCTTTGGCTTGCCTTGTTCGCCTTAAGTTTGTGTTACTTGATGGACGAAAACCATGTATTTGATCCCGGTGGATATGTTTCTAGCTTCTTCCCATGCTAATCAAGGTCGAGTCAGGCTCACGACTCGGTTAACAAAAACAAGCGCTTCTCGGGAGGCAACCCGAGTATCTATCCTTTTTCTTTTGTTTATATAATAAGTGTAGGGGAGACCCTAGTATGTGTTTGTTGTTTTCTTTCTTATCATGTGCAGGGATTCGAGTTTCAAAGATACATTCTGGATGACTTTTGACGACCCGTGATCCCGTGTACCCGTCTTCCCGGTTCTATCCTAAACTCTTTTGATTCTCTATTTTATATTCTTCAATATTAAAATAGGAATCACTTTAGTTGTCTCTTCCTTAGCAAGATTTAAACAAAGTGCACAGTGTCCTAAATGTAGGGGAGTTTACTTCCACATGCTTAAACATTGAGGACAATGTTTATATTAAATGTAGGGGGACTTCTATCGAAGTTAAGTGGGCTTTTCCTTGTATTTGTCCTCATTTTAACCGAAAATTTGATTTTTTGACATTTTTCAAAATTTTTGATCAATTTTGGCCTTGTAGTTTTTCCTTTATTATAGTTATTTCATTTCGTTGCTAGAACAAATTTTAATAAATTGGTTTTAATTTTCAAACGTTGTGAATCTTTTGACTCAACCCGAGTTTACTTATCCAAGTTTACTCTAGCTAGTATCCTTAACGTGTTTAAGTCAAGTTTTGCTAGGCTTTTATATAGGGAACTTTAAAACGCGAAAGTCTTAACTCTTACGGGTTAAGAACAAGAACTTTTCGCAAGTTCCTATAACTGATCCTAGAAAGTCGTTTATCAAGGGAACTTTAAAATGCGAATTCTAAAACTTGAAAGAGTCTAAGAATTTGCAAGATCCTATAGATGACTTGAAAACCCAAAACTTTGATTTAATAGGCTAAGCATCCACGAGTCTCATTCCTTGAGATTTTAAATTGTGGAGAACGAGAGATGATAGAGTCAATTATAAGTTTGGTATTCTTTCATGAATTTATGTGAGTTGATTATGAGCTTTTTCTCCCATCGTTTGTTAATAAATTTAATTGCAATAAATAAGGTCGTACGATTTGAAAAGTTACTTAGCTTCTAGCACAAGATCGTTTAAAAGTTGCTCGGTATTAATTAGAGTTCATAGCTAAGGCATAACTTATTAAAGCGGGATGCGAAGACTGGCGAGTCCGAAAAGGCCCTAACAAGGCATGAGGGCTACATTTTGTTGCTAAAGATCCAAAGTGATGTGAAGAATCATTTATCAAAAATCAATATGAAGGATCGAGACACACGACGAAAAGCAAATACTCCCCTAAAGATCATGGAGAAGTCTATCCAAAAAGGCCCTAACAAGGTATGAGGATAAATAGATCCAAGTCCTAAAAGGAGGCGGATCGTTGTATATCAAAATCCCAAATAAAGATTGGAGAAAAATGAAGAAGTCGTGGTCCAAATATGAAGAATCTCTCAAAAATTTCAAGTGAAGAAATTCTTATTATGAAGAGAAGACCATTATTTCATGAACGTCTCTCAAGATTTGAAGTATGAAGTCAATGCCAAATATCGGTCCGAGAAAGGTTTCAAATCGTGAAGCGAGTTATGCCAAGATATGAACTTTATAAGGTCCCGAGAAGCAGTTTTAAAAGATATTGTCCTTTAGCTAACTATTGATTAAATCGTCCTACTTTATTTTCAGCCTAAATAACTATCGAAATAAGTCAACAATGCATCTTCGTGATCATTCAAGACAACAATAAAATATAAGAGGTACACCTAGGAATAAGGGAGTCTAAGTGAATAATTGGCCCACATGATTTTGTGATAGTTTGCTAACTTATAATAACAATGATCTCGTTTTTAAGCTTGGTATGAGGAACGTAAAACTTGAGGATGATAATCATTCATGACATTCCAAAACCCTAAGGTAAGTTTTTGGTCTTTTTACTTGTTTTCTTCCATTTAAATATTTTGTTTCTTTAATAAAGGCCAATGTGGATTGATTATGATGCAAAATGTAAAACTTGCTTTGTAATTAATGCATTGCATGAGAACATTGCAATGGTCAAGTGTAGGGGATTTAATAAGTGTGAAAACACTTATCCTTTTACCACTTAATTATAATAATAACCAAGCCAAAACGTGTATTTTATGTCGTAAATGTCGGAATTATGCGTGATTTGTGTTTTTGTTGTGATTTAGGATCAAAATGTGAAAAGGGAAGAAAACAGGGGATTTCACGGGCTTTTATCGAAGAAAAAAGACAAAAGACGAAGTCAAAAGATCAAGAGTGCAAAAAGAACGGAAGTCCAAGGCCTATTCTGAAGATTTATCGAAGAAAAGTCTAAAGACGGAAGTTTAATAAAGCCGAAGAACTCAAGTCTAATTAATGAAGAAATTACAAGACGAGTTTAATTAATCCCGAGACAAAGTCGAAAAATTCGATTAGAAGACGAAAAGACGAGAAAGAAAGAAGTAAGCTTCCAACACATGCTAACCTCCCTTCTCCCTATAAATAGAGACTTCATTTCATTTTTTAGTTTTGTTAGCTAATTTGACAACTTAGCTCTCCACCTTTAATTACTTGCACTTTTATATCGTCTTTACTTAATTGTTCTTTAATTTCTTGCCTTTAATTCCAAGTAAGTTAATTTTGTTGTTGAATCTTTATGTTCCTTTAATCAAGTTTTCATAATCATCTCATTCTTCATTTCTTGCTTTTAAATATCTTGTTTGGTTTGATTAATCTTGAAGTTTGTTTAATCTTGATGTTTATTTGACAAAAGTTCTTATTTTTCCATTGTTCTTATTAAATCCTTACGTTTGAAATTCTTATTTTGTTTGTGCTTTTTGCTTATTTAGTGTCTAGCTTATTTTCGTTTGAGTGTTCTTAAAAGTTTCATCTTTTCAAAAGTTTAATCTTTCTAAAGTTAATTTTATAAAGTTTGCTTATTTTGTGTTTTGAAAGTTTTTAGATTTGTGCTTATTTAATTTTACTTATTATTGTTTTACTTAAGTTTTGGTAATTGCTTATTGCTAAAAGGCTTATCTGCTTCAACTTATTTGCTTATTGGATTCCATCGTAACTTTCTTAAAGGTTTCTGCTTGTTTCGATCGATTAAGTGTGATCGCATAAACCCCTAGGGTTTCTACTTGCGATCCATTACTGCGATCAAGGACTAAGATCAGACTACGATCGTCCATCACGATCTAAGTCGCGATTGCCCTGTTGCGATCTGTGACTGCGATCGTTGGTTGCGATCCGTGGATACGATCACTTGGTCACGATCGTCCACTGCGATCCACTTGTTGCGATCGTGGTGGAGTACGATCCAAAACTTGTCCAGAGTACGATCTGGGAGTACGATCGTCACTGCGATCGCTTGTTGCGATCTGTGGTTACGATCTAGGGTACGATCCAGGATAGGATCATTGGTTGCGATCGTGACTGCGATCTGACTTTTGTTTGACTTTATTTCCTGTTTTTATTTTAAGTTTTCAAATTATTCTTTTCCCGCCAATTTACTTAGTTTATTTTTACTTGTTCGTCTTAGTTTAACTTTTAAAAGTATTTTATTTTACAGTTTTTAAATTTACGTTTTGTCTAGTTTTAGTTTTACGTCATTTAGTTAATTTACTTTTAAAGTCTTAAATTTATTGCCATTTACGTTTTAATTTCGTCTAGCTTTATTTACTGTGCCTTTTACATTAAAGTTTTGAAATCTAATTTTACTACAACGACCAATCTATTTCTTTTCACCAAAAGACGACTGAGTCGCACGTAAAACCAGTAATCAATTCGATTAGACACACACAACGAACTTTTTAACTGAGTAAAATCTAGTTATTAATCCCCTACTTCTTCCTCATCATCCTCTATGTTAAGACATAGTTTTCTTGGCGCACTTACGGTTCTTTTAGACCTACGTGGAGGAATTAATTCCGGTGGAGCTCCCAGACTTTCTAGCTCTATTCGAATTTCTTCGCTAGTATTTTCAGAAGGCAATGTATCTTCTTGAATTTCTTCAAGATCATAATCTCTCCCACTGAATTCTTGATTTACAAGATCATTTTCATGGAAGTCTCCATACCTAGCAACAATAACCTTGTTCTCAGGCGGATAATAGAAGTAGTAACCCATAGTTTCCTTAGGGTAACCTACAAAGATACATTTTACAGAGCGTTGTTTGAGTTTATCTCCAGATTCACGTTTCACATACGTCTCACAACCCCAAATCTTTAAATAAGACAAATATGGCCTTTTGCCATGCCATAGTTCATATGGTGTCTTATCAACCTTCTTTGTGGGAACCATATTCAGAATACGAACAACAGATTCTAAAGCATAATCTCAAAAGGATAAACGTAAAGTTGTAAGATTAAACATAGATCGTACCATATCCAATAATGTACGATTTCTCCTTTCAGATACACCATTTTGTTGTGGAGTATATGGAGAAGTAAGTTTTTGAACAATTCCATTCTCATTTAAATAATCTTTAAACTCTTGACTTAAATATTCACTACCTCGATCAGAACGAAGAGCTTTAATCTTCTTTCCTAGTTGCAATTCTACTTCTTCTTTAAACATCTTGAATGTTTCTAATACCTCATGTTTATGCTTAAGTAAATAAACATAACCATAACGACTATAATCATCCTTAAATTTTAAGAAGTAGCTAGCACCTTTCCTTGACACATGTCTAAGTGGTCCACACACATCAGTATGTATCAAACCAAGTAGTTCAGTAGCCCTTTCAATATTGCTATTTGTAGAAACTAGAAGGGGGGAGGGGGTTGAATAGTTTCCCTTCGATTGGTGACCAAATTAAAATTTCTTTCAATTTGGTTTGTATCAAAACTATCATTTACTTAAAGCTAAGTTGCATAATGATTAGGTTCAATTGAAATGCACTAGCAAGAATAATAAGCAAGTATAATGATAATGAAATAAGTAAAGAGCAAGGAAGGAGACAACCTAGTGGGAAGACACCAAGATTTATAGTGGTTCGACAACGAGGCTCTATCCTCGTTTCTACTCCACTCCTCGAGTACACCTACTCGAGATTTCCACTATATCCACAAGCTCCATTCTCGGCGGAGAAAACCTTACATCGTTGCTTACATTATTTTCCGACACTAAGCTAAATGTCGAGACCTAATCTTTAGCTAGGACCAATCTACACGATGTTGCCTACTTCACAATTTAACGACACAAGGCTAGATGTCGAGTTCTAATCTTAAGGTAGAACCAATCTTCACGACGTTGCCTACTTCACCATTTTACGACACAAGGATAGATGTCGAGTTCTAATCGAAAGCTAGAACCAATCTTCACGACTCTTCACTTTGAAGCTAAGTGAGAACTTCACACAACACAACTACTAATCACTTTAAAGTTTAGTGAGAACTCACAAGACACAACCACATCACTTTATAGTTTAGTGAGAACTCCTAATCAAAACTATTACAACTCAACTAGACTTATCCAAGTACACACATGTAGCTTGGATTTACACAACACAAATCCAAGCAAACACATATGCAATGGATGTACACAACAAATCCAAGTATTCACAAATAACTTGGATGAACACAACTAGTCCAAGTATTCATAAATACATTGGATTGACCTAAAACACAAAGGTATCATGATGAATATGACTAGCTCATAAATTCATCTTTATCACTACACTAGTGAGTGAGTGATCTTCTCATTGGACATGGTAAAGGAGGGGATCAAGAGGATAATCATATGTAAACATCCTTAACAAATTAAGTGATCATTTACTAATAATTATGCTATAGAAAATAGAAAAAGGGCTGAGAAAATCATCCAAGAGGCTTGCTGGAAAATGAGATTTGACCCACTATTTAAAGGAGACAAAGTTACAAAGGATCTATAACGGCTACTGTGCGCGGTACCTTATCTCACCCCGCGGTACCATATCGCTAAGGTACCGCGTAGGTACTTAAGGTACCGCCACTAGACTCCGCTCCGTTTTTTGTCTTTTAGTGGGGTGGGAATATCTGAGGTATTTGAACCCTTCAAAGGATATTCTAACAGCATTTGGAATATGCCATTTTCAAATTTTCATTTTCCATTTTAATAAAACATTTTCTAAAAAAGGAAGTTTATTAAAAAGTCTTTTGTCTTATTAGCAAAAGTGAGTTTTAAGGATAGTCATTTTGATGATCACTAAGTATGATTTAGGAAGGTTAGTGATATGATTATTACCTTGATGATAGTGTTAGTTAAATAATTCATTTTGTGTTTCTACACTAAATGTGTTGTATGGTTTGTTGTGATCAAAACTAAGAAAAATTAGTTAACACTAATAATGTTTTTAGGCATTACTTGCATTAACAATCTCCCCCTTTTTGATTACGACAAACGATAAACTCATTTACGTATAAACACAAACTATGGATTTATTAACTAGTTTATCACTATCATTTCTCCCCCTTTGTCGTAGCAAAAAGGTTAGCATAAGTCTTTGAAGTGCATCGAACTTTGCTAGTAGCTTCCCCTTGGTGGTTTCTCCCCCTTGCTCGGGGCACCAAGTTTGTGAGCTAAGGTGACATGCTACACAAAGGTTAGTAGAAAGGAAAGAAACACCAATGTATATATGATCACTACCTACTAAGTAACTTGAGAGGGAGAAAGAGAAGAAATCTCAAATTAGAAGCAAGTATTTTGCTAAGTATGTCCAAAGAGGTAATTGACAAAATCAAACTTCAATAAAATGAAGATGATAAGCTTGTCAATGGGTTAAAGCTTTAGAATTGATGGAATCACCCATAAGCAATTGTAAAAATTTAACCAAGATCAACTCAAAAATAGAACTAATTAGATAGCACACAAATAACACAAAAGTTAAAAAAAATAATACAACAAAGAAGATAGTCATACACATAGTATGAGTATCTAAAAGCAATAAATATGGAAAATAAACCACTAAGCATAAGCTAGTCTAATAGTGATATTTTCCAAGATTGCTAAAAATAAAATAAAACTAAAAAGACGACGATGCATCATTCGAAGTTTTGTCCACCGGGACGAAAACTTGAATAGGAGGTCGAGTGAGGAGGAATTCAAGAAAATTTAACTTCTCATACACATGAACAAGTTCAATTTGTTGAAATCGGCAACAAGCACACGAGGATCCATGATGCAACACAAAATCGTTTGATGTGGGTATGACATCAAACTTAGGATTTGGTGGTGGAGGGGTAAGGGGTTTGGGAATGTTTTCACAATGCCTTGTGAGGTTTGGGAAGGTGGAAAGGTCATTGAGTTGGGGGGTTTTGAAGGATTGTGGTGGTGGTGGAACATGTTCTTTTGCTCCGGTGATGGGGTTTATGGTGTAAGTCTCATTCCAATACTTGATTGGAGAGAAGGTAGGGTTTTTGGGTGGTTTGGACGAAGATGGTTCATTCTTCTTAACCCAAACGGGTCGAACCGAGATTTTCGGTTTCTTTGAAAGCTTAGAAGAGGAAGCTTTGGGTGAGTGGGGTTGTGACAAAGAAATGTCAAGGTTAGGAATGTAGGAGTTAGGCATTGTGAGAGTGTGAGAATGATATCTCAAGGTTATGTGAGAATGAATTCTCAAGGTTGGGAAGGTGTGAGAATGAAATCTCAAGGTTGGGGTATCAGTAAAATGTAATCAAGGTAGGAATTTGAATACAAAATGTGTATTGTCAAGGAATGTTTAGTCAATTTGAGTAAACAAGGAATCTTGACTGGGAATAGGGTTTTATAAGTTTTGACCAAAAAATTCGTCAAAAGTCACTTTCTGGCCGCGGTACCTTATATGGGCCGACGGTTCCATATCACTAAGGAACCGCGGGTCCTTAAGGAACCGCGTCCAGTGGACTTTAAACAATGTTTTTCCTGGGTTTTGGGAAAAACTAAGACTTTTTCAAAAAGTTGCAAATCTTGGAATTTTACCTCTATTAGAACCAAAATATGCTAGGGTTGCATAAAGCAACACATTCACAAAGAATGTCTTGACAAAGGATGACAAAATAATTTAGATATCATTTTGAACCAATTTTAGTCAAGTTTAGGGGTTGTGATAGATTTAGGTTCAATTTTAATTTCAAATTAAAGTTGATTAGTGTGCACAAAAAGATAGAATCACACAAAGCTAAATCCATAAGACAACAACATAAAACATTCATTAGTGAAACAAGTACAAAGATAAATAAAGCTAACTAATACATAGCTAGCTTATCATAAGATAAGTAGTTTTCTTAGGCTTGGTTTTGTTGAAAACTCTTATTAAGGCATCTCCATCATTCATCTCCTAGGAGGAGGCATGGAGAACAAAGTAAGCAAGAAATCTTGCAAACTCCTATGTAGTCCATACATATCCATCCTTAGGTTTTGGATGAGGAAGTGGTTATAGAGACAACATGGACATCTAGGACCATGAGTTTGTTGAAACCCAAAGTAAGGATAACCCAAGAGGAGGGAAAGAGGGACACCAAAAATTGGGATGTTTGAGTTGGGTGGAGGTGGAGGAGGCAAGTTCTCCAAGGGTGATATGGGTGAGTTGTGAGGGGTAAATGGTGAAGTCACCAAAGAGTCATCAAAGTCATTCCCAAAAGGAATGCTTTGGATTGGTTGAGGTTGTGTGGTCACTTCCAAGGGTGCACTTGGAGTGAAGGGTGAAGAAAGCTCATTCATTCTAGAATTGAATGAAGAGGAGGTAGAACCAATGGAGTGGTTAGTACCATGGGTGGAGGAGGTCTTGCATGGTGCAAGAGGTGGGGAAGGTGATGAAGAAATGAGGATAGGAGCATTCTCATTCTTAGGTGTGTGGAAAGGTGAAGAGTTAGGCTTAGCTACCTTAACCCTTATTTTGAGTGTTTTTCTTGGGGTGGAGGTCTTGGAAGTGTTTGAGGTTTTGGTACACACCATGGTTGATTAGGGTGGTTTAAGGTTTAGGGAAGTATGTTTGATGTGTGAAGAACATGGCAAACAAGGTGGGTTTAAATGGGTGAGGGGATGATCCAAACTAGTAATGGGTTAAAAACATTTTAGGTGAATAATGAATTTAGATACCCTAGTTTAGGAAATGTGCAGTTTATTACTGAAAATCATGCAAGGTTTACACAAAATTAAGAAAACAGTGTAAAGCAAAGATGCTGTCGTGCACAGTGGCCGGTGGTTCCTTATCTAGGACCGGCGGTACCTTATCGATAAGGAACCGCGGGTCGATATGGAACCGCGACCAGAAGGTTTTCAAAAATTTCCCATTCCAGTTTTTGAAAAACCCAGATTTTTTCCCAAAGGTTTCACAAGCCAAAGTTAACTACAGATCATAATCTAATAAGCTAACTATCATATGGCATGCACAAAGCTATGTAAAGCACAAACATGATGGCATAATAAACGTTTAGGATCAAAATAAATAGTAATCCAAATAATTAACATAAGTAAATAAACACCTAAACCAAAGTGTTAATAAGCAAATGTTTAAGCTGCAAAAGATAACCAAACTTTGACACACTACAAAGTCTTCACCTCCTTTTCTTGCTTAAATCCTTGATCATTTTTCCCAAATACTTGATTCCCCTTCTTGACTCAATCCGGTGTTCATGCAAATCACCTCGGGTTCGAAGATTTTGACGGTAAAGTTCCTCCAAATTGAGATTATTAGGAACTTCACTAGAGGAATGATGGGGAGGGGAAGCAATGTCATCTAAACCATCCACGAATGAGTTTGTGGAGTGGTGAGAAGATCTCGAAGAGTCAATGGGAGCACTTGTGCCAATGCCATCACATCACTTGTTGGCATGTCCATGTCCTCATCACTGAACTCTTGTTGATCGGATTTACGGTCAGATCTTGTCTTTCTCTTATACACCTCTCGAATAGGTAGCATGACCCGTTTGACCGGATGAAATTGAGAAAGATCAAGATTTGGAAAATCACGGCCAACCCTTTTAAAAAGGCGAGTGAGAAGCATTGCGTGAGGGAGGTTTGTTTTAGGCTTGTGAATAGCATAATTGATCCGTTGAGCGATAAAATATGCCAAATTGTAATTGGTGTTGGTAAAGATGCAATATAACATATGCACTAAACACGCCGGAACATGATCACGGTTTCCACCAAGACAAAACACATTTTCCCTAAGGATATTGGTCCATTGAACCATATTATCATTAATGTCGCTCAAGAGAACCTCATGACGTTTCACCGAACGTACCTTAGTATGAAGGCTTCTCTTAACGGGTCGATTACGCTTTTTGGAGACAACGTCGATAATGAAGTCAAGATCAATTTCCTCATGATCATTTGGAGGACAATTGTCGGATTCAAGGAGAGCACTAAGCTTCCATTTATCCGTGAAGCGACAAGTGCCTACAAATGGGACATCAAGAATTTGACCAAACACTTCGAGAGAGTATTGAATGAGTTGATCTTTCAAGATGAACCTAACAAATATTCCATCACTGTTTTCAATGACAGAGTATGTGCTAAAGAACTCCAAAAGGAATCGAGGATAGATGTCTTCCTTAATGTTCAACAAACAATCAAATCCAATGTGTTCAAACATGGACTTGATGTAGACATAATTCTTGATATCCTCTTGGACAACTCTACCCTCATGAAAGCAACGGGATTTAAGAGAGGAAAAAGTATGGGCAAGGTGAGTTGAGTGACAAAAGTCGGATAGGTTTGGCATATACTGTTTGGTGAGTTGATGATCCTTTTGGTATTGTGAAGGCATGATTAAGTACCTAAATACAAACACAATACAATATTTCTCCAATCACTCATATGAAAATAAAAAAGAAAAACGAAAAATGAAAATGTGTTATATAAATTTCTTGACAAACATAGGATTGAATCCATATCATTTTCATGTTCACAATGTGTTTATTCCATCATTGACCAAGAACACATGATCTATGTTAGATCAACAATGGATTAGAACATTGGTTTATCAAAACAAGGTTTTTAGGTAAGCATTAACAATGTCATTACCTACTTGTTCATGGGTTCATCTCAAATCCATAATTCAACCAAAATCATTTAGCCTAAATTCAGATTTGTTCTACAAGTGGGTTTTAGTGAAATCTTAATGAATATCAACCTAAGGAATCATAGTAAAATAACTATGTCAACCCACATTCCTATTAAGGTTTTAATTCAATTTCAATTTTAAAAATCCCCAATTATGAAAGGATGAACCCTAAAACAAAATAGATGAAATTGAAAGAAAATACTTACAATTAATTGATGTTAGATGAAGGATGAGTGAAACCCACAGCTTGGAATCAATTAATTTGAGTGATTGAAGGTTTTGGAAGCTTCCACAATGGTGGAAAAGGTAAAACCTGTCGGCTGTGTGTTTTTGGGAGAGAGAGAGTTTGGTTTGAAAAAGAATAAAAAACACAAACTGGCGCTCTGACAAAAGTTACTGCCCGCGGTACCTTATCGATAAGGAACCGCGGGTTTGAGCCGCGGAGATAAGGAACCGCCCGCAGAGGCAGGTTTCTATCTCTGAAAAATGCCAAATTTTGAAAATCCAGTTTTTCTAAAATACTTAAAATTAAATCATGATCCTTTTAGAATATCATTGGATCATTATAACACTAAGCAATATGCCTTGACGAAGGATTACGAGTTAAATCAAGATCGAAAAGAACCGAAACGGACAAACGACTACTCGTAGCAAAACGACTAAGTGGAGAGAAATCAAGGGAAGTGAATCAAGACTAGGATCAATGCTCAAGGGATTAATGACAATCTTCAAATAGTTGAAACGAAGAGCTTGTGTCATATATAGTGGTTTAAGACGTGCCTTTCCGGCGAAACGATAAACAGCTTTGGTAATGAATGAGCACAAAGCATTTATTCAAGTCTAAACTAAGATCACTTTCAATAATAGTCTTAGTCTAAACTAAAATATGAGCAAAGTATTAATTCACTTTCTCTCCCACAAAGGGCCTACTAACCGTATGGGTGCAAACCATGGAAATCATGCTTGATACTTTAAGCTTCTACTAACTCACTCTACATCACCATAGTGAGTCAAGTATCCAAGCAATGAAGGTTTGAGAGGATAAAGGAAAAGAAGCACAAACCACAAATAAATGTCAAGGCAAGGATGCCGAGAACAAGCACATAGTCAAGTAATGATCAAAAGAATGATCAAAGGGCGTGTGGGAGAACGAAAGCGTACCTTGGCCACAAAGAGCAATCCATGAAGGAATAAGTGCTATGCCCAATCAATGACTATGATGAGTACTAAGTCTTCAAGGACTAGTATCATTCCCAATCATCTTGGTATCATCATTCAAAGATGTTAAAGATCAATGAAGATGATTCTTCTACAAGTGCAAGTAACTCAATCCACAACCAATTAAGTGATTGATCTTCATGAGTACCTACACAAAGCAAGATGCAAACTAGTAGATACATTTCAAGAGTATATCTAAAATGCATAAAGGCTACTAATCTTAAGTGGGATGCAATATTATCAATTAAAAGACCTATTTTTCAAAGAAAACATAGTTTTGACCAAAGAGAAACTTTAGTACAACTAGACCTTCTAATTTGAGGAGACAATGGATCGATCCAAGTTTTAAAGTACAATATACTTCAAAGATCTTGAGTGACCATCGCTCTGATACCAATTGTAGAAACTAGAAGGGGGGGGGGGGTTGAATAGTTTCTCTTCGATTGGTGACCAAATTAAAATTTCTTTCAATTTGGTTTGTATCAAAACTATCATTTACTTAAAGCTAAGTTGCATAATGATTAGGTTCAATTGAAATGCACTAGCAAGAATAATAAGCAAGTATAATGATAATGAAATAAGTAAAGAGCAAGGAAGGAGACAACCTAGTGGGAAGACACCAAGATTTATAGTTGTTCGACAACGAGGCTCTATCCTCGTTTCTACTCCACTCCTCGAGTACACCTACTCGAGATTTCCACTATATCCACAAGCTCCCTTCTCGGCGGAGAAAACCTTACATCGTTGCTTACATTATTTTCCGACACTAAGCTAAATGTCGAGACCTAATCTTTAGCTAGGACCAATCTACACGACGTTGCCTACTTCACAATTTAACGACACAAGGCTAGATGTCGAGTTCTAATCTTAAGGTAGAACCAATCTTCACGACGTTGCCTACTTCACCATTTTATGACACAAGGCTAGATGTCGAGTTCTAATCGAAAGCTAGAACCAATCTTCACGACTCTTCACTTTGAAGCTAAGTGAGAACTTCACACAACACAACTACTAATCACTTTAAAGTTTAGTGAGAACTCACAAGACACAACCACATCACTTTATAGTTTAGTGAGAACTCCTAATCAAAACTATTACAACTCAACTAGACTTATCCAAGTACACACATGTAGCTTGGATTTACACAACACAAATCCAAGCAAACACATATGCAATGGATGTATACAACAAATCCAAGTATTCACAAATAAATTGGATGAACACAACTAGTCCAAGTATTCATAAATACATTGGATTGACCTAAAACACAAAGATATCATGATGAATATGACTAGCTCATAAATTCATCTTTATCACTACACTAGTGAGTGAGTGATCTTCTCATTGGACATGGTAAAGGAGGGGATCAAGAGGATAATCATATGTAAACATCCTTAACAAATTAAGTGATCATTTACTAATAATTATGCTATAAAAAATAGAAAAAGGGCTGAGAAAATCGTCCAAGAGGCTTGCTGGAAAATGAGATTTGACCCACTATTTAAAGGAGACAAAGTTACAACAGATCTATAACGGCTACTGTGCGCGGTACCTTATCTCACCCCGCGGTACCATATCGCTAAGGTACCGCGTAGGTACTTAAGGTACCGCCACTAGACTCCGCTCTGTTTTTTGTCTTTTAGTGGGTGGGAATATCTGAGGTATTTGAACCCTTCAAAGGATATTCTAACAGCATTTGGAATATGCCATTTTCAAATTTTCATTTTCCATTTTAATAAAACATTTTCTAAAAAAGAAAGTTTATTAAAAAGTCTTTTGTCTTATTAGCAAAAGTGAGTTTTAAAGATAATCATTTTGATGATCACTAAGTATGATTAAGGAAGGTTAGTGATATGATTATTACCTTGATGATCGTGTTAGTTAAATAATTCATTTTGTGTTTCTACACTAAATGTGTTGTATGGTTTGTTGTGATCAAAACTAAGAAAGATTAGTTAACACTAATAATGTTTTTAGGCATTACTTGCATTAACACTATTAAAAGGTTTCTTGGTCATCTTTCCAGAGATACAAGACTCACATTTATCAAATGATTTATCATTGATACTTTCCAAAGAAGCTTTTGTATGCGAGTGTTCCTAATATGGGCAAGTCTACAATACAAAGATAAGAAGAGTTCTTGTCTAACTTTCTTTTCTTATTCATGCTAAAAACATAATTAATATTTCTCTTGGAATTATTATCATGCATGTTAATTTTAAAAACACCATTCCCAGAAATTGCATCAAAATAGAATAAACCATCTTTGAAAACAAAAATTCTATTATTATCAATAGTGTGAATAAATCTAAGATCCAACATACGTGAAAAGGAAATAACACCCCTAACAATTTTAGGTGCATAATAACAATTATTTAATCTCAGTACTAAACCCGAAGGTAAAACTAGATTAAATGTTCCTATGGCTTCAACCGCTACTTGTGCGCCATTGCCCACATGCAGAAATTGTTCCCTAATAACTGTAAATTTATGTTCTTGATTTGGTCTAATCGAATTGATCCGGTTTTTACGTGTGACTCAATTGTTTTTGGTGAATAAAAGAAAAGTTGATTATCTATTTTAAACTAAAAATGAAAACTTCAAAAGTATAAAACAAATGACAAATTATAAAGAAATTAAACAAATTTAAAACTTTATAAAAAGTAAATTAAAAATAAAATAAAATACTTTAAAAATAAACTTGACAAATATGGTGGGAAAATAAAATATTAAAAACAATTCGGATTAAAAATCAAAATCTAATTCAAAAAAACAAAATTATAAACGTAACTCGGGAAACAACTTTATCAGCTAATTCGGAATGTAAGATTGTGACCTAATTCGGAATGAACAAAATTATGCAATTCGGAATATAGTTTCTACATATAATTCGGAAAACATGCATATACATCTAATTCGGATAAACAAAAACAAATGCTAATTCGGAATCTCATGAAGAAAGGTAATTCGGAATGCTGATACTATAGCTAATTCGGAATGCACTAACTCACAATTCTATTCGGAATAATTACTTGAAATGTAATTCGGAAACCAAAGATTAAGATCTTAATTCAGAAAAAGCAAAGCTAACATAATTCAGAAAGTGTGATTTACATTTAATTCGGAATACACCTAAATCAACCTAATTCGGAATTTTTGAAAAAGAACTAATTCAGAATATATATATATTTGATGTTAATTCGGAATGAAGTTTAAAAGCCTAAGTCGGAATAAAAATAAAAGTATCAGTTCGGATAAAAAGGGTTTGTGAATCCGGAATAAATGAAAATAAGCAAAAATCAAATAAGCACTTAACCAAAATTAAGCTAAACAAATTTTAAGAAAAGCTAAAAAAGACACAAATCAAAAACTACAAAAACACTAAATAAGTAAAGTTAATGAAATCAACTTTTAAAACACTAATCTACCAAATCCACTTAATTAAAAACAAGAAAAACACAAAATAAACTATAAGCACAATAAGCTATAACATCTACCACATCAAAACCATAAGATCAATGAAATAAGAACTTCAAGAATCAAATAAGCATAAAGATCAAGTAAACTACATGATTAACCAAATCAAATACAAGATTAAAATCAAGAAATGAAGAATGAAATATATTTAATAAGCTTGAATTAATGATGAAAATTAAGATTCAAATACACAAGATTAAAAATAAAAGATTAAGAAACTTGAAAGAAAAACTAGAGAGAGAAAATGATTACACCTACTCCTAATCACCTTAATGAAAAACTAAAAATAAAAACTAACTACAAATGAAGGCTTAATGGTCTATTTATAGTGGAAGGGATGTGGTGTTGTTGCATTCCTTCTTTCTCTTTGTCTTCTCGTCTTTTTAATTTTTCTCGACTTTGTCTCGGGATTTGTCGATACATAAAATGAACTCGTCTTCTAATTTTCATCTTTTATTAGACTTGGTTATTCGACTTCGTTAAACTTCCGTCTTTGGTCTTTTTCTTCGATAAATCTTCAGAATAGGCCTTTGACTTCCGTTCTTTTTGCACTTTTGATCTTTTGACTGTTGATCCCAAACTTAGATCGATTAGCTTTGTGTTAACTAGATTAGATCAAGTTAAACACTTAGAGAAACTTTGTTGTATGAATAATTCAAGTATTTTGCGGAATTAATACTTGAATGAAGAACAAGCAAAACAAGTAAACCAAACTTTCACTTTTGATTGATGAAACGAACTTGATTACAATGAAAGTCGAATACTGAATAATAATGTGTATATTCTATAAACCCTACGACCTCCTTTTATAACATAAGGAGTCGTGTACAATGGATAACCTATAAACTATATTAGGAAAAGATAAATATAGAAAATATAATATTTGAGTATATCTTTTCTAAATAACAAACGTGTTGACTAAGTTTTTCTATCAGTGCTTGGACTTCTTCTTATCAACGCTTGAATACTTCTTGTCAACGCTTGATCTGTCAGCGCTTGATTTCTTCCTATCAACGTCCAAATAACTCTTGTCAGCGTCTAAGTGTCTTGACTCATTTTATTCCCAACAATCCTCCCCTAAACTTGATATCTACTATGGCAATCCCCTTTTTTCGTGATAATGTGAAAGGACTCAATTCCGTAATCAAGTTTCTGAATAAAAACTATGTTCAAAGAGGATTCTTACAAATACAAATCACTTGTTAATTAGATAATGAATGAATCTAATTAAATCTTTGCCAACATCACTTGTATAATCCATTTCCAGCTGTGTTGACACCATTTGCCTCAAAACTTCTTTGGACATGGGATATTCAGCATCCACAAGAAGATATTCTGAAAACTTTGTAGTACTCAAGTGGTAAACACCAGCTGCTGAATGTAGACGCCATTGAAGTCCACTGATATCATCCAAATCCAACCATACTGGATCTGCATCATTTGGCTAAATCATTCTCTTGAATGTGGACCAAATATTTATTCCATTGACTGAAGTAGGTGCTTCAGCCTCATACTTGGCCTTCATCAACACCAAAGATCTACCAAGTCTTCCCTATCCAAGCTTGCAAACAAAGAGATGAAAGAAGTAAAAGTATGTACCTTCTTTCCATATCTGGTGATCATCCAAAACCCACTTGCATCTTATTCATAGTGAATTATAGGGTTTCTGGAATCAAAAGGTAATACCTCTACAATATGTGAAGCTTCTAATGGTGAGAGCTTAATACTCCTTCTAATAACTGCTTCACTAGGATTCACTCTATCTAAGGCTGGGAACTCAATAGGAAGTCCCTTCTTCACTGGCCTTGGTGCAATTGAAGCCTTTTGGATATGCATTTCTTCTTCAAGTTCTGCCTTTCTTTCATCAGAAAGGAGTCTGATAGTATTCCCCTCTTGAATACGTGCCCATATAGGATAGGCACAAAACTCCAATTCATCAAGGGACAAATCTTGAAATTTCTTGAAAGTCCAACCCCCTTGATGACATCTGAGAAGCATATAATAGAGCTCCCTTCTATCCCTCTTAAGTTGTGAAAGAAACTTGCTAGACTTATACTTCAAGATTACCTTGCAATCACGTTGAACTCTTAACAGAATCTCCAAACCCCAAATTTGATCAGAAGTTGTCATGTCTGGATTCTCCATAACCTTATTCTCCCATGCAAAGTACATTGTGGCTACTTCAGGCATTTCATAATCAACTTGTATTTTCAACTCCTCAAGCCTTTCCTTAGCCAACTCATCTCCATATTCCAGCCTCTCTGGATCTTCAATGATCATAACACTAGAATATGAGCTTTCATCATCACTAACAACTTTTTCTATCTCTATAGTAGTAGCCCAATTCTTCTCTTGTAGTTGTGCATCCTAAGCTTGATCAAACTTAATCTGGGCTTCATTCTTCTTTGGCTTCTCAACTTCCACCAAGATTGTTTTACCCTTGTCTTTAGCTCCAATGGTTGGTAAAGTAGTTGGTGGTAGCTGTGTAGAGACATCTTTAATGATAGCTGATGGTTGGGATACATCAACTATGTCTGCAAGGTAATACCTCTATACTTGTGCTGATTGCTTGGTCCCAAAGAAAGTTTGAGAATGCTTAAAGTTTTCATGTCATTCCTTCTCTTTACAATATCCTCAGTTGAGACAGCTCTCCCATATGAAGGTCTTTCTTTTCGATCCTCTTCAGTTGAGCCCTCAACTGCTCTTGAAGCAATAACAGTAGCAATCTTAGCAGCCTTATCTAATGTGTTTTCATATTCAATAATTTCCCAGAGAGTGTGATCATGAATTTGAATGTACTGTTCAAAATTGAACTTCCATAGCTCAAAGTTGTAAGGGTCTAGCATGGGTATTTTTAGATTGTGACTTAAGGAGGAGGTCATATCTGGAGTAGACATCTTGTCTGGATTTTAGGGTTTCTTGAAAAATTAGGGTTTTTGGCGATTTAGGGTTTTTAGGGTTTCGTGTTCTTTAGATCAAAGTTCCTCAACAAGCTCTAATACCACTTGTTGATCCCAAACTTAGATCGTTTAGCTTTGTGTTAACGAGATTAGATCAAGTTAAACACTTAGAGAAACTTTGTTGTATGAACAATTCAAGTATTATGCGGAATTAATACTTGAATGAAGAACAAACAAAACAAGTAAACCAAACTTTCACTTTTGATTGATGAAACAAACTTGATTACAATGAAAGTCGAATACTGAATAATAATGTGTATATTCTATAAACCCTACGACCTCCTTTTATAACATAAGGAGTCGTGTACAATGGATAACCTATCAACTATATTAGGAAAAGATCAATATAGAAAATACAATATTTGAGTATATCTTTTCTAAATAACAAACGTGTTGACTAAGTTTTCCTATCAGTGCTTGGACTTCTTCTTATCAACGTTGAATACTTCTTGTCAACGCTTGATCTGTCAGCGCTTGATTTCTTCCTATCAACGTCCAAATAACTCTTGTCAGCGTCTAAGTGTCTTGGCTCATTTTATTCCCAACATTGACTTCGTCTTTTGTCTTTTTCTTCGATAAAAGCCCGTGAAAGCCCGTGTTTTCTTCCTTTTTCATAATTTGGTCCTAAAACACAATAAAATCACAAACCACGCATAATTCCGACTTTTACGACATTAAATACACGTTTTGGTCTCATTTTTATTTGTTTTTAAGTGGTAAAAGGATAAGTGTTTTCACACTTATTATTCCCCATAGGTAAGCTTCCTCTCTAACTCAAATCCCGGCATGGTATTACAAATGTTAATACCACATCCCGTATCATATACCCCGGGATTTTATTTGTATGTAAGATTAAATAACTCTATCAAATATAAGTTACCAGAAGATGCTACAGCACTAAGCTCAGCCTTCTTCTTTATTTCTCGCAACTCTTCGAGATAAAGAGGGTAGTTCCTCTTCCAGTGTACACTTGCTTTGCAATGGAAACAAGTCTCATCCTTCTGAGATTGATTCTTCTTGACAAAGTTTTGCTTAGGTTTAGAGTAAGTCGCAACTTGTTTTGCCCTTATCACCCTTGCCTTTGCCTTTGCCTTTCTTGTTGTTCTTGTGCGGTTTTGCCTTACTCACTCCACCCTTTTGTACATAAAGCACAAGAGGAGTAGAAGTAGATGCCTTTTACTTTAACCCCTTTTCAAAGTCAATTAGCATTGCATGCAAATCATTAACTGTCTTTCCCGTGCAATGCATATTATAGTTTCGAACAAAATCATTAAAGTCCTTGTTAAGGGACCTATTGATCAAGTTGATAGCCATATTATGATCATAGGATTGTCCTAGTGCAATAAGTTGTTCCATATAACCCCTCATCTCCATATAATGGGCACTTACAGACTTTCCAGGAGCTTGCTTGCAACTATGCAGAGCATCTACCAAGTCGTAGATTTCCACAGCTTGCGGCTTTTCGAACATAGCCTTGAGATCATCAAGCATTCGCTTAGGAGAAAATAGCTCATACTTCTGTTGAACTGGAGGAGCCATTTTCCCTAACAATAAAGCAACCACCTCAGAGTGCTTCTTAACATTAGCAGCGTGTTCAAGCCTTTGCGCATCAAATGCTCGTTCAGCAAGATCCTCCGGATAAGGAGTAGTCAAGATATCGATAGTACCCGCTACTCTCAGAACTATTCTTAGTGAGCGATACCAATCATTGAAGTTAGGGCCAGTAAGTTCAGGACGATAAAAGAAACCTTTGAACGCATAACTTATAGTCATATTGTTTTCGGGTTGAGACATTTCTATAGAAATAAATTCAAACATTAGTATTTTTGATAATATCATTCAAGAAAATAAAATTACCCCGGTAATAAAACCATAGTATTTTCGTTGAAACTAGAATCCACATTGACATAAACTCATCACATCAGTTGATCTGCTAGTGATAAATGTACTCAACATGGTAACTTGCCGAACAATAATTGACAAACAAATTTGCAATTTCAAGATATTTTAGGGATTTACATTGCTAAAAGTCTTTTTGTATTGTAAACATGTTTTATCCCTACTTTATGCCTTAAGTTTCCAGATCTCACTGAGTAACTCAATTAAGTCGACTAATTTAAAGAACGCAAAACCTTCATGTGCAATCTCATTCAGTCATGAAGTTTTCTCTCCATTATAACATCGTCCAAGATCTCACATGACGACATTGTAACTTCAAGTGTTCGTCAATTAGATCGAATAAGACTTAAATTTAAGGGTATTGATTTTGGTGTCAAAATCATGTGTGGAGAATCATGCATACATCTCCATAACATTAGTTTAGTAAAAACTTTTAGTAAACCTTTTGGTGAGACTAAATATTTCGCCACATATTTGCAAGTTGAGGTATTGGTTAAACCAATTAAAAAATTTAACCCACAACAATTCACACCTCACGTTCTTAGAACTTGGCTAAAGCACAAAGCAATAACTTTATTCATTATGTTTCGGATGTGAATTTGTGGTTAAACCAACCTTAAGGAATTATGTAAAAAATAACCGTAGGTAATTCCAACTTTGACGCACATGCAAGCTGGGAATTTGGTCAGCGCTGAAGCGTAACACCTCCTTCCTTAACCGGGTACATGACCAGCGGTGCGTTATACCCACTTTATAATTTGTCAAAATTGAGTAGGCCGTTAAGTTATTATTGCAATTCCAATCAACGCAAATCATATGTAATTTAGATCTCAAAACAATTCATTAATTTTTTATATGATTTAGTCCATATTAATTTTTCTTGGAAAAAATTACTCTTGTTTACAACATACAATTAGTATAAAAACGTATGAAAACAAGTAGGTACAAAAAATAACTAAATCAAATAGCCACATGCATAACAATTTATTCAAAGAACATAAAATCTAAGGTTTTTATAAACATAAAAAGTCTTCTCTAATTTTAAAACTTTGAATCAAATAAAGCAAATAGCATATAAAATCCCATAATCCGTGAAAAACATGCATGTTCATCACGGATCTCCCACATACTCTTAACAATTAAAATACTACAAATCATAACCATACATGACATAACAATTAAGTCATGCAATCATCTAAAGATTATACCATGTAATTTTAGGGTTTACAATTTTTTAATATAAAATTCGGCTAAGCGGATATTAAAAAACAAAAAAAAAACCCTAATTTTTTGTTAAAACCTAAAAAACAACATGTATTTTTAACTCAAATCACCATTAGTTAAAACCTTTATATCTCGATAATTATAACATGTTAAAACGTCTCTCGATGCCACTGATGGTTTATGACATTCATAACAATTATATAATCATAACAAAGATCAGAGCACGTAATAGCGGAAGTGATTTAACAAGATCAAATTAACACAATTATAATTAATCGATTAGGGTTACATACCTTTATCCTAGCAAAGATCCACAATCACCAATTAGGGTTTGTGAAGAATAATACCAAGATATAGTTTAAAGCAAAACTATATTACGCTCTTGTACACACGTAATGCAACGGGCTAACCGTGAGTCTAGCACTTGCAAACCGAAACTACAACACTTGTGGAATATTAGCTAAATCGAAAACCAAAGAACCCTAAAAAGGGTGTTTGGTCGCCGATCGCAAGAGAGAATGAAGGAGAAGGGATGGGAAAAATTATGAAGGCTTTGTGTGTTTATATAGGCTTGGCAAAACTTGATTTCCAAGTAACACACAAATTAGGAAACAAAATCTTTCCATTTGCCCCCTTGTAGCGACGGTCGAACCACACCCAAGGGGTGTTTCCGAAACTTTCCGTTTTCCTTTTTCTTCTATTTAATTCCATAACGTTCGCTTGACTTAACTCTTAATTTATTTAACGATCGTTTAGTTAAGTTCTGTTTGATTTAATAAACATATATAAAATATAATTAATAAATAAAATTAACCATTTACGTATTGTGTGCAGTCCCGTAATCCCGAGTTCGATCCTATCACACGACTAATAATTTTAAGTCCATAAACTTTCAAGCTTTATGATACAAAAGATTTCCTATGATGAAAGTTCGATTCTCGGAATCTTCTCGAATTGATCTCAGTTCTAAGTGGAATGATTTGTTCTTGGTGACAAAAAGGAGTTTGGTTTTCTATTCTATTAAAAAGTACAACTAGACTTAAAAATTTAAATCAAACAGTAAATGAAAAATACCCTAACAGAAATTACCCTATTCGGAAAACAAGTACTATGCGGAAAGCATTCTTCTATTCGGAATAAAATGCAACTCGGAATAAAATCTCTATTCGGAAAAATACAGTCTATTCGAAAAAACACAAACCTATGCGGAAAAATTGCTTTATTCGGAAAACATGTCCTATTCGGAAAAACAGATCCCTATTCGAAAAAACACCCTTACGCGGAAAAAGGTCCTATTCGGAAAACCTATTCGGAAAACATGCTATTCGGAAAGAAAGGACTATGCGGAAAGTCTGGCTCTATTCGGAATATATCAAATATTCCGAGTAAGGAAATGGCAAATTTTGCTATGCGGAATAATTTATTCCGAGTAAAGGAAAAATAAAAAGCCCTATTCGGAATATGTAATATTCCGAATAAGGGAAACATAAATTGTCTATTCGGAATGTTTAGAACTGAAGAACAGTAACAGTACCTGGAAAAACGTTTTTAATCAAATCGACCCAAATACTCACAAAGGTTTTACTAAACTAAACACAAATCATCTACTAACTACAAGGATTAAATCCCAATCATAAAAACACAAATTCAACAACTTTTTAAGATCAAACTCAATCACACAAGAACTTAAGAACTTTGAATAAAAATGGAGATGAACAAGATGAATGAAAAGATGGAATTAAAAGATTAATGTAAAGGTAACAAGAGTAATGATTAAAACTTACAAGATTGAAGGAAAAATTAAAAATCACCAAACACCCTAATGGTGTTGGTGATGGAACGAACCAAAGAGAAAACTGGGGAAAGAAAAAATAAAAGCTAACTCCCTAATTGTGTGTAGGAGATCCTTTTATAGTCCTTAGTAGTTGGTTGGTGAGTGGGCTTTCTTCTCTATCTTTCGTCTTCTCGTCTTTTCAGAAAAGTTGACGTTTTCCATTCTGATTCGGGATTTGTCGTCGATTAAATTCAACTCGTCTTTTAATTTCTTCGTTTAATAGACTTGAGTTTCTTCGACTTATGTAAATCTTCCATCTTTGGTCCTTTTCTTCGATAAATCTTCGAATAGGCCCAGTGACTTCAAATCTTTTGCATCTCTTGGACAATAGACTTTATCTTGAGTCTTTTTCTTCAGTAAAACCCGTGCAATTTCATGTTTTCTTTAATATTCATCCGGTTAGCTCTGAAAACACAATAAACACAAAAACCACGCATAATTCCAAACAAATGATATTAAATACGTGTTTTGGTCTTGTTTTAGCCAGAATTAAGTGGTAAAAGGATGGGTGTTTACACACCTATCAAATCCCCTACACTTAACCATTGCCATGCCCTCATGCAATGCTTAGTGATAAAGCAATATTTACACTTTTCTCATAATCAATCAACCTTGGCCTTATTAACAAAGTACTAAGAGAAATTAAAACTTTAAAATAAACAAAAGGATGGAAATAACTTGCAAAGAAATCAAAGACTTACATTAGGGCTTTGGGGCTGCGAAGATTTATCACCCTCAAGTTTCACGTTCCCCAAACTAAGCTTAAAAACGAGATCATTGTTATTATAAGTTAGCAATTCAAACACTTGCACACATGGCTTAATTAACTGCTTAAACTCCCTTATTCCTAGGTGTATCTCTTATATTTTATTTTTGTCTTAGAATGATCATGAAGATGCATTTTTGGACTTATTTCGATAGTTTATTTAGGCTGAAAGCAAAGTAGGACGATTTGATCAATAGTTAGCTAAAGGACAAAATCTCTTAAAACTGCTTCTCGGGATATCAAAAAGTTCATATCTTGGCATAACTTGGTTCACGATTTGAGACCTTTCTCGGGCCGATATTTGGCATGTACTTCATACTTCATATCTTCGAGAGACGTTCTTGAGATAATGGTCTTCTCATCGTAATAGAGTTTCTTCACTTGGAGACTTTTGAGGGGTACTCCAACTTTGTTGACCACGACTTCATGATTATTTCTTCAATCTCTAATTGGGATTTTGAGATACAACGATCCGCCTCCTTTTCGGACTTGGATCTATTTATCCTCATACCTTGTTAGGGTCTTTTCGGATAGACTTCTCCATGATCTTTATGGGAGTTGATTGCTTTTCGTCGTGAGTCTTGATCCTTCATATTGATTTTAGGAATAATGCTTTTCACATCACTTTGGATCTTCAGCAATAAAATTGAATCCTCATGCCTTGTTAGGGCCTTTTCGGACTCGCCAATCTTCGCGCCCCGCTTCATAAGTTATGCCTTGGCTATGAACTCTTATCATTACCGAGCAACTTTTAAACGATCTTGGGCTAGAAGCTAAGTAACTTTTCAAATCGTACGACCTTACTTATTGCAGATAAATTATTAGCAAGTGATGGGAGAATAGGCAAATAATTACACCAAGTGAGCTTGCGCAAGAATACCGACTTATAATTGACTCTATCATTTCTCGTTCTCCACAATTTAAAATCTCAAGTAATGAGACTCGTGGATACTTAGCCTAATAAACTAATTAAGGTCTACATGGTTAAGGATACTAGCTAGAATAAACTTGGATAAGTCTATTCGGGTTGAGTCAAAATAAACGCAACTGGTCTAATATGTCAAAGATTTCTAAACTAGCTACACCACTTTATTAATATTTTTGACTTTATTGCGGGATATATACATATGAAAGCAACGATAAAAATTTAAAAATTACAACTAAATGGCCAAAGTTAATAAAAATTTTGAAAAATGTTGAAAAATATGATTTTCTGGTTAAATGAAGGCATTTTCATGGAAAAGTCCACTTAAAACTTCGATCGAAGTCCCCCCTACACTTAAGATAAACATTGTCCTCAATGTTTAAGCATGTGGGAAAAGTCTCCCCTACACTTATGACATTGTGCACGTTGGTTAACTCAAGTTAAGGAAGAGACGACTAGAGTGATGCATTTCAAATGTGAGTATGAAGAAAATTGAATCACGATAGTTGAGAGATAGAACCGGATTTCGGATAACACGGGAGCACGGTTCTTCAAAGAATCCAAGAGTGCACTTATCCCTGTAATCACATTACCACACAAAGACAAACGACCAAAATAGGTCCTCCCCTACACTTAGGGGGTTAAAACATAAAAGGATAGATACTCGGGCTGCCTTCCGAGGAGCGCTTGTTTTTGATAACCGAGTCACGAGCCTGACTCGACCCACAATTAGTTCATGGGGAACGTGGTGAGGGTAGGAATCACCTCATGAGAGTTGTCCTCACCAAAGTACAACTTCACTCGTTGGCCATTCACCTTAAAATTAGGTCCATTAGGTTGAGCGAGCTCGAGAGTACCATATGGAAAAATTTGGGCGATGGTGAATGGGCCGGACCAACGAGATTTGAGCTTGCCCGAGAAGATTTTCAACCGAGAGTTAAAAAGTAAGACTTTGTCTCCAACATGGAACTCTCGGTTTTTGATCTTGGAGTCGTGAATGAGCTTAGTTCTTTCCTTATAGATCAAAGAATTTTCATAAGCCTCATTCCGAAGTTCATTCAGCTCATTGAGTTGGATCTTGCGTAGGTCACCGGCTTTGTTTATATCAAAATTAGCCCACTTCAAGGCCCAGTAAGCCTTGAGCTCCAACTCAATGGGGAGGTGGCACGCTTTCCCGTACACAAGACGATAAGGCGTACAGCCGATCGGGGTCTTGTAAGCAGTACGAAAAGCCCACAGAGCATCATCAAGTTTATCAGCCCATGCGGCACGATGCTCTCCCACGGTTCTTTCCAAAATTCGCTTAAGACCTCGGTTGGATATTTCAGCCTGGCCATTAGTTTGTGGGTGGTAGGCTGTGGAAAGACGATGGTTTACACCGTACTTAGCCATGACTCTAGCAAATTGTTCATTGCAAAAATGAGTCCCACGATCACTAATAATGGCACGAGGCACACCGAATCTAGCGAATAGAGCTTTCAAAAAGTTACAAACCAACCTTGCGTCATTAGTGGGTAAAGCTTTGGCTTCAACCCATTTGGAGACGTAGTCAACAGCTACAAGGATGTATTTGTTTCCTTTAGAAGAAGGGAATGGCCCCATAAAGTCGATACCCCAAACATCAAAGATTTCACATTCTTGTATGAAATTTTGAGGCATCTCATCTTTATGTGTGATCTTGCCTTGTTTCTGGCAAGCATCACATCGTTTAACCATATCGTGAGCGTCACGATATATGGAGGTCCAATAAAATCCCGAATCAAACACTTTTTTGGCGGTGTAGTTGGGACCAAAGTGACCACCGGTGGGTCCTTTGTGGCAAGCATCGAGGATTTCCGAAGCTGCCGGTCCATCAACACATCAGCGAATAATCAGGTTGGCACATTGTTTGAATAGGTAAGGGTCGTCCCAAAAGTAAGTCTTAATGTCGGTGAAGAACTTTTTCTTTTGTTGGGAAGTCAACCCTTCCTTGAGAATTCCACCCGCCAAGTAATTCGCAAAGTCCGCAAACCACGGGGTTTCATCGGATTTCGAATTTATAGACATTAAGGTCTCCAAGGGAAAAGAATCATTGATTTCTTTGTTCGGATGATCCCCTTGGTAAGGATCCTCAAGTCTGCTGAGATGGTCCGCGGCTAAGTTTTCAGCTCCTTTTTTATCGCGAATTTCGATTTTAAATTCCTGGAGCAGCAAAACCCAGCGAAGAAGTCTTGGTTTGGAATCTTGCTTTGTCAACAAGTACTTCAACGCGGAATGATCGGTATACACGATTGTTGTAGAAAGGACAAGATAGGGGCGAAATTTTTCAAAAGCATAGACAACAGCTAAAAGCTCTTTTTCGGTTGTCGTATAATGCAATTGTGCCCCCGTCATTGTCTTGCTAGCGTAATGGATCGGTTGGAAGTGTTTGTTCACTCTTTGTCCAAGAACCGCTCCAATAGCAAAATCACTAGCATCGCACATCAACTCAAAGGGCAGCTCCCAATTAGGGGTAACCAAGACGGGTGCCTTAGTTAGCTTATCCTTAAGCGAGTTGAAGGCTTCAAGACACTCTTTGGAGAAGATAAAAGGAGTATCTTTTTCCAAGAGGTGGGTCATCGGGCGAGTGATCTGAGAAAAATCTTTGATGAATCGACGATAGAAGCCCGCATGACCCATAAAACTTCTCACACCCTTCACGGTTGAAGGTGGAGGCAACTTGGCAATAACATCGACTTTAGCACAGTCTACTTCAAGACCGGCTTTGGAAATTTTGTGTCCCAGCACGATGCCTTCTTTTACCATAAAATGGCATTTTTCCCAATTTAGAACAAGGCGAGTGTCTTCGCACCGCTTAAGCATACGTTCCAAATTGGCAAGGCAAGAAGAGAAGGAATCCCCGAAGACCGAGAAATCATCCATGAAGACTTCCATGGTTTGTTCAACCATGTCATGGAAGATAGCTAACATGCACCTTTGGAAAGTACCGGGGGCATTGCATAAGCCAAAAGGCATTCTTTTGTAAGCAAAAGTGCCATAGGGACAAGTGAATGTTGTCTTCTATTGATCTTGGGGATCGATGGGTATTTGGAAATAACCCGAGAAACCATCAAGAAAGCAGTAATATTCATTACCTGCTAATCGTTCAAGCATTTGGTCCATAAAAGGTAGAGGGAAATGATCCTTTCTCGTGGCATCATTGAGTTTGCGGTAGTCTATACAAACTCTCCACCCAGTAATGAGACGAGTGGAAATCAACTCGTTGTGTTCATTGGGAACAATGGTTATTCCGCCTTTCTTGGGCACACAATGGATTGGACTAACCCATGGTGAATCCGAAATAGGGTAAATCATACCCGCATCAAGAAGTTTGATAACCTCTGTTTTGATGACTTCATGTATTTTTGGATTCACCCTTCGTTGTCTTTGAATTGTGGGCTTAAAGTCGTCCTCCATGAGAATTTTGTGTGTGCAGAAGTGAGGATCAATTCCACGAATATCCGAGATTTTCCAAGCAATAGCCTTCTTGTGATCTTTCAACACGGTGATAAGTCGGGCTTTTTCTTCTTCTTTTAGGTCCTTAGCGATGATGACTGGCGACTTCTTATCTTCTTCAAGAAATACATACTCGAGATGGGGCGGCAACTCCTTAAGTTCCAAATCCGGAGGATTTTCGACGGGAGGCGTATTCAAAGTCGGAGTATCGATAGCAATGACCGTGGGAGATGGAGGAGAAGGGTTATCTTCGTTGAGAAGGCTTTCAAAGAAATGCATGTCTTCGTCCCCATCGGTAGGAGAATCATCAGTAGCTAAAGTCACATCTCCCATGGTATCTTCAAGATTGTTCCAAAATAAATCACTATCTTCAAATAGAGACAACGATGAATCAATAGAGGACACGGTCTCAACATTGGGAAGAGAGGTAGGAATACTTTTGCAAGCATCATTAAAGTGTTCTTCACAAGCCTCATCAAGAACGTCAATACAATTAACACTCTCATATGAATAAGGCTGTTTAGACAACTTTCCCATGTTGAAGACTACTTTATCGTCACCCACTCTCATGATAAGCTCACCGGCTTCAACATCGATGAGAGTGCGACCGGTCCTAAGGAATGGACGTCCCACGATCAAGGGAACACGAGGGTCCATCTCATAGTCGACGACAACAAAATCAGCAGGAAAGGTGAATCTGTCGACTCCTACAATGACGTCTTCGGCTATCCCCACTGGATAAGCAACCGTACGGTTAGCTAATTCCAAAGTCATTTTGGTGGGGACTAGCTCTGGGAGAGATAATTGCTTCCAAACGCTTAGAGGCATAAGATTAATACTGGCACCTAGATCGGCTAGGGCCATGCAATTCTCTACTCCCGGGAAATTGCAAGGAATTAAGAAACGACCCGGATCACCAAGCTTGGTTGGCAATTTCCTTAAGAGCACTGCAGAGCAATTCTCATTAAGTTGGGTGTTGGCAATATCGAGGAGCTTTTCCTTGTCGCTCAGAAGATCTTTAAACATTTTCGCGTACTTAGGCATGTGAGCGAGAGCCTCAGCGAAGGAGATATTGAAATTCAGTTGTTTAAACATCTTAAGAAAGTTTGAAACCTGAATATCGTCCTTGCTTTTGAGCTTCTCTTTCCTCAACCTAGATGGATAAGGTATATTGGAAGAAGAGGAAGGCTTTGGGAGAATAGGATCACTCACATCCTTGGGTGGAGGTGGGGTAGAAGGAAGAGGTGGAGAAATTGGGGAAGGAGAAGGATGAGGAATAGGAGCAGGTGACTCGTTCTCCTTAGTCACAATCACCGGTGGAGGTATAGGAAGCTCGGGTTCCTTGGTACCTTTGCCACTTCGAGTAGTGATTGCTTTCATCTCCCCTCTTGGATTCGCGACGGTGTTACTCGGAAGAGTACCCGAAGAAGAGCGTTGATTACCTTGGAAGAAACTAGCCATCATGTTCCTCAAGTCATTTGTTTGGCTATCCAACGTATTTCTCATATCGGCTCTCAAATCGTTTCCTTGCTTGACCAAGTCTGCTTTCAAGTTACACACTTCCTGCTGGAGATTTTCCACGATCACATCATTGGTCCTCATGTAGGTTGCAACCTCTTGGTGTAATGCAGTGGGTTGGTTTGGAGGAGCATTGTATGCAGGTGGTCGGTAAGCAGGTTATTGGTAGACTTGGTTGTTTCGTTGAGGTGGTTGTTGCTGCTTGTGAGGAGGTATGTATGGTTGTCGAGGTTGTTGTTGTTGTTGAGGAGGGCGATTGAGGTTTGGTTGTTGGTTTGAGTTGTTTGGGGGAAAACCAGGTGGGGAAAGATAATTGTTAGAACGGTAGCTCAGCAAGTTACGGTCACCTTGAGGTCTAGCTTGATAGGCGGGTGGAGGATAGGTCCCATATGCTGCATTCACATTCTCAGCAGGGTGGTCTTGGGTGGCAGTACAAGTGGTGTAAGAGTGAGGACCACCGCATATCTCACAAGGTTGGCTGACAGCGTTAACTTGGGCGTTTTTAGCGTTGTTGCTGTTGTTGTTGCTGACGGTGTGGGTGACAAGCGATTCAAGAAGCGTAGTGATTTTGTCCAGTCGCTTGTCGCTGTCATTAGTGCTAGCACTAGCGACATTGGTCCTAACACTCTTGGTTTGTACACGAGATTTATTCTCAATGATGTCCCAAGCAGCATTGGAAGTCTTAGCCAAAAGATTACCCCCCGAGGCACTGTTTAGTGAATCTTGGTCACTCATGCTTAAACCATTGTAAAAAGTATTAATTTGATGTACTTCGGTAAAACCATGTTGTGGGCATTTTCTTAAAAGATCTTTAAAACGATCCCAAGATTCACTGAACGACTCATCGTACTTTTGTTCAAAATTTATGATTTCATTCCGCAAAGCGGTAGTACGAGAGGGTGGAAAAAGTAATTGATGAACTTAGTTTCCAAATCCGTCCACGAGAGAATACTCTGTGGCGGTTCCTTAGCAAGCCAATGTCGGGCTTGTCCCTCTAAAGAAAAGGGAAAAAGTTGTAACCTTATAACCTCTTGTGGAACGCCATTGAATTTGACCGTGTTAGTAAGTTGCAAGAATCTCTTGATATGGTCGTGAGGATCATCAATGGTACGTCCCAAGAATGGTTGAGCGGAGACCATCTGGATAAAGCCTGATTTTAGCTCAAAGTTGTTGGCGGCAATTGGAGGTATGACAATTGGATCAGTGTTGCCATCTACATGAGCTTGCAGCAATTCAATCATCGGGCGATTGTCCGGAAGGGGCTCATTGTTGTTGTTATTGTTCATGTTGTTGAAAGGCGGGTTGTTGTTGTTATTATTGTTTGGAGGTGGTACACCGGCCATGTCTAAGTGATCGAGAGGCTCGGGCTCTTGATAAGACGTGGATCGAGTGCGCATACACCTGCAAAAGAACGAATAAAGAAAAACAAGGCAAAAATATTTTTGGTTTTTATGTTTTTTAATTTTTTTTGTATTTTTGAAAATTTTATATTTTTTAGGATTTTTTTTGAAATTTTTGTGAAAAAGTAACGTTCACGGGGAACGGATCCCAAAATCCAAGTTCTCACAAAAAACTTTTGATCTTAACGAGAAGAGCCGGCAGCGGCGCCATTTGATACAAAAGATTTTCTATGATGAAAGTTCGATTCTCGGAATCTTCTCGAATTGATCTCAGTTCTAAGTAGAATGATTTGTTCTTGGTGACAAAAAGGAGTTTGGTTTTCTATTCTATTAAAAAGTACAACTAGACTTAAAAATTTAAATCAAACAGTAAATGAAAAATACCCTAACAGAAATTACCCTATTCGGAAAACAAGTACTATGCGGAAAGCATTCTTCTATTCGGAATAAAATGCAACTCGGAATAAAATCTCTATTCGGAAAAATACAGTCTATTCGGAAAAACACAAACCTATGCGGAAAAATTGCTTTATTCGGAAAACATGTCCTATTCGGAAAAACAGATCCCTATTCGGAAAAACACCCTTATGCGGAAAAAGGTCCTATTCGGAAAACCTATTCGGAAAACATGCTATTCGGAAAGAAAGGACTATGCGGAAAGTCTGGCTCTATTCGGAATATATCAAATATTCCGAGTAAGGAAATGGCAAATTTTGCTATGCGGAATAATTTATTCCGAGTAAAGGAAAAATAAAAAGCCCTATTCGGAATATGTAATATTCCGAATAAGGGAAACAGAAATCGTCTATTCGGAATGTTTAGAACTGAAGAACAGTAACAGTACCTGGAAAAACGTTTTTAATCAAATCGACCCAAATACTCACAAAGGTTTTACCAAACTAAACACAAATCATCTACTAACTACAAGGATTAAATCCCAATCATAAAAACATAAATTCAACAACTTTTTAAGATCAAACTCAATCACACAAGAACTTAAGAACTTTGAATAAAAATGGAGATGAACAAGATGAATGAAAAGATGGAATTGAAAGATTAATGTAAAGGTAACAAGAGTAATGATTAAAACTTACAAGATTGAAGGAAAAATTAAAAATCACCAAACACCCTAATGGTGTTGGTGATGGAACGAACCAAAGAGAAAACTGGGGAAAGAAAAAATAAAAGCTAACTCCCTAATTGTGTGTAGGAGATCCTTTTATAGTCCTTAGTAGTTGGTTGGTGAGTGGGCTTTCTTCTCTATCTTTCGTCTTCTCGTCTTTTCAAAAAAGTTGACGTTTTCCATTCTGATTCGGGATTTGTCGTCGATTAAATTCAACTCGTCTTTTAATTTCTTCGTTTAATAGACTTGAGTTTCTTCGACTTATGTAAATCTTCCATCTCTGGTCCTTTTCTTCGATAAATCTTCGAATAGGCCCAGTGACTTCAAATCTTTTGCATCTCTTGGACAATAGACTTTATCTTGAGTCTTTTTCTTCAGTAAAACCCGTGCAATTCTATGTTTTCTTTAATATTCATCCGGTTAGCTCTGAAAACACAATAAACACAAAAACCACGCATAATTCCAAACAAATGATATTAAATACGTGTTTTGGTCTTGTTTTAGCCAGAATTAAGTGGTAAAAGGATGGGTGTTTACACACCTATCACTTTACATCAAGATAGCACGCTGGTGGGATATTCTTTTTATGGAGTGTAGCTCGTATGGGGAGTGGTTGCTTTGGCTTGTCATTCGGCTCCCGTCTAAACTTAAATCTATTTTGGAGGGGTGTTGTATACTTTGTGGTGGTTCATTTGGACGTTTCGTAACAAGACTTTATTTGACAATAATCCTCCCTCCAAGGCGACGTTGTTTGATGATATTGTTTAAAAAAAAATTATTGGTGTAGATTTCGATGTAAAGCCGCGTTTAATTATGACGTTTGGCTTAAAAACTCCTACTTAGGGGGTGTTTGGATGTGCGGTTAAAAGGAGATTATCTCCAAATATCAGTTCCAAAATGGAGATAAGTTAAAAAAAAATGTTTGGGTAATAAATGGAGATAACTGATTATTTGCGTTTAGAAGCTCCAAAATGGAGTTTTGAAAAAGTTAGTGGGGAGCTACTTATTTCATTTTCAAAACAGAGTTTTGGAAAAGTAAGCTTTCAAAATGGAGTTTATTATCAAATAATCAAATTTATCAAACACTCAAAAAAATGATTATTTGATTATTGCGATTTCAAACTGAAATATCAAATCCAAACACTATTTTTTAAAATGGAGTTTTCAAATTGATGATTTTTCAAAATGGAGTTTTCAAAATGAATAATTTGTTTTCAATAAGCACATCCAAACACCCACGTAATTGTTGTGTAATTCTAGCTCTTTTGCTAGTTTTCTTAATAAAATCGTTGTTCTAAAAAAAAAAAGTTTGCCGATAGCCATTATTTCATATTTTCGTGTTTAATTACAACATTGTATTGTAAAGAAAATGCATCTGCGAATTTAAGGACCTTTGTTTTTAAATTGGTGAAGGAAGTTGAAGTAATTGCCATTTGTTTTTGTTTTGGTATGTGCAACTTGTGTTCGGTCTAAGCATTCACACTTCTTTCACACAAATCACACAAATCACACTAACCTGTGTAGTCAACATGACAACATGTCTGTGGTTAATAAATGTTGGGTGCCCATAAATTGTGAGTTGTGAACTTGTGACCATCATTTCTCTTTTTGGAGACTCGCACAAAATAAATTATGCATATGGTGTTTTCAAGATATGTTCCATTTTTTTTTGGGGTTTCTTAGTTGGTCAAGACCTGTTTGTGGCAACCGAGAGGTTTCAGATTGTTGTGTTAAACTTGTGTGCCATTTGGTGGACCAATAAGAACAGATTAGTAAGTCAAATGGAGAGTTGAAAGTTATGATTGTGATTGCTATGTCTAAAGTTAAAGGTGATGATTTTTATTTAAGAGATATTCACTTAAAGGCTATGTTTGGTAAAATTAGCTGTAAGATGTAAGCTGTTAACTGTAAGCTGTAGACTGTAAGTTGTTGGCTGTAAGCTGTTTACTAAAAAGCTCTATTTTTAATAAAAGTGTTTGGTATATTAGCTGTTAACTGTAAAAATTATAATGTAAAATGACTTAAAAGGACATATTTAAATAAATTATAATATGGTTGGAGGGTATATCATTAATCTACAGCTTTAACAGCTCTAGACAACTTAAAAAGCTGTATCATACAGCTTTTTATTTAAGAGCTACTTGGTGAAAATAAAAAGCTAACAGCTCTTAAAAATTGTTGTACCAAACAGAGCTATTAGATTATTTTTTTATTAAAAAAGCTAACAGCTCTGAAAAAGCTTTAAAAAAACTCTTGCCAAACATAGCCAAAATATGAATGGAAATCTTTCCCTTGCTCGAGTCGTAGGATATTTAATCATGTAGTTGAGGATTGTCTTAAAGCTATGAGAACCATTATTAATGAACGTGAACAAGCTTAAGCATGTATTTACGGTCATCTATGAGTAGGGATGAGCAAAAGAACCGAAGAATCGGATTGGAATCAAGAACTGGACCAGAACCAGAACCATAGGTTTCAGTTCCAGTTCTTGATTTCAAGATTTTTTAGTTTTTAGTTTGGTTCAGTTCGGTTTCACCGATTCTCGATTCTAGAACTAAATATCCCATGATTATAAAAATATTGTATTTTTTATATACGAGACTAAAAAGCCCAATACCTACTAGCTTACTTCATAAAAAATCAAACCAAACACCTTAAACCCTAATTTTTAATCCATAAAAACATAAACAACTATCATCATTATCAAATCAATGAAAGTAAGTTGTATGTTTATTTTTTATATGCATTTAATATATGTATATAGTACAAAATTACTAAAGGAGAAAACATATAGCAATAAAGAACTTGAGAGAAAGGTTGAGGGTATGGTTGAAGAACTTAAGACTAATGGGAGAGTTTTTTGGAACGTATAAAAAAGTTTGAATTTCTATCGTAGAACTCGAGTATGGGTGAGCATAAGGAATCTAACGTTAAATCCCTTAATGATGAAGACAATGACTTCTTAAATGATTATTATACTGTTGATGCTAATAGCTCATACAAAACCAAAATAGAGTTGGATATGTATCTTAAAGAGCTGAAGGTTGAGTTACGTAAATGTCAAAGTCATTCTTCAATGGTGGAAATAAATGTTCCCCGTTTCCCGATTAAGGTGTGAAACTATAGAATGTTTTTTTATTCGAACTCATGTTTTAGTTGTTAAATGTTATTGCTTTCAACGTAAATGGTTGTAAATGCGTAAAATATTTAATTTTGTGTGCTTTTTGTTGGCTTAATTAAATTTTCTTCTAGAAAACCGGTTCTTATGCGGGTAGAACCAAAGAACCGGAACTGAAACCGAAAAATATATTTGGTTTGGTTCTTGGTTCCTACTTTTCTCAAAATTTTGGTTCTCGGTTTCATCAGTTCTGGTTCCGGTTCCAGCTCTATCGGTTCTAGACCCATGCTCATCCCTATCTATGGGTATACTGATTGATTCTATGATAAATATTAAATCAAATGGTTTTAAAATTACTCAAGAATAACGAAAGCAAGAAATATCAATTTTCATAAATCTTACAAATACACTCACACATAAGAGTAGGGGTGAGCATCAGGTCCTGACTGAATTGGACCAGACTGAGAATCGAAATGGTCCATAATCTCTGATCGAGACCGGACCAAAATGGTTCGGTCCGGATCGGTCTTCGGTCCGGTCCTATTAGACATAATCAACGAAGTTTTAGTAGGACCGGACCGAACCGAGGACCGAATTAGTCCAAAACCCTGGATCGAGGACCGGACCGAAATTGTACGGTCCGATTAGGTTCAGGTCGGTCCGGCTCGGTCCGGTCTGGTTTTTCGTTTCGGATCGTCGGTTCGGTCTAGATCAGTCTTCGATTCGGTCCTATTAAACATAATCAACGAGGTTTAAGTAGGATCAGACCAAACCAGACCGAGGACCGAATTAGTTCAAAACCCCGGACCGAGGACCGGACCGAAATTGTACGGTCCAAGTCGGTCCGATCTGATTTTCCGTTTCAGATCACTGGTCCAAATACTCAACCCTACAAAAAAGTATATCTTCATTTTGTGCCACAATTGATGGTTACCTCCACCTTCCACTAAAAATCACTTCAAATCATTGGTGTTATCTCACACCTGTTTATTCACGATAATCAAGCACCAAAACTGCACATATTGGCAACGGCAAGTGTTATAGTCATCTCGCCGTCTCAATGTCAATGTAATTTTCTTTCTTTAAGATCATTAACATGATCAAATGCTCGTAATGACAAAGCATATAAATAATTAGCCGTTGAGGTGGTTTTGTGTGCTAAACAACACGGTTAGACCCGACTGAGTCTTCATTTTCTTTAAAGAGAACGCATTCAAAAAATATCTCGTAAAAAATGGACGCGTCTAAAATGACGATCGAGAGATCGACCACTATCACGTCCGGTCTAAGAGTATCCGACATCACTTATATTCCTTACATCTTACTCTCCGCGTTCTACTGCATTCTATCACTGCATTCTCTTTCGTACTTTTTTTCAAAATGACACTTTTTATGCAATTAATTAACACGTAGTTTGTAATTTTTAGTATTATTAAATATAATATGATAAAATTTATTAGATTATTTACATTTATATTTGTAAAAAATTATAATTTAAGAAAGTCGAAAATGTTGACGGAGTACTTAATTCACCAAAGAGAACCATTTTATCCGATTGACAAATAAAAAACAAACTAAAAAATTAAATAATTAAACATCCACGTGCTAAATTCTGATTGGGTAAAAAAATTATAGCACTTCCATAACGCAAAGACAAATCTGAAGTCGCTGCTCCCACCTGCCACGCGTCCCTACACAAACACACACACACACTGTTATCACGGGATACCAAATATAACGTCACGTAGGCCCCCCACCCCATCATTTTCTCTTTCTTTTTTCATAACCGTTCGATTAATACCATTAACAAACTCATTCATACACACACTCACTCACTCATCATTCTCTCTCTCTCATCTTCACACACACTTTCACACACTCAAAAACACACACACACTTAGAGTGACTCATTTCGCGCCGTTTTTACCACCCACATTTTATCTTCATTTACCGCTATTGTTAACCTTTAAGAATCTTCTTGGTAACAAACAACAAGAGTATGGTTCGTTTCTTTAAGTTTGTTTTTTTACAGTATTGATTAATGTGTGAAATAATGTAATGTGTCTGATTAAAATGTGCTTTCTAACGGTTTATGTTTCGTGTTCTTGATTTATTTCATAAAATAAATACTCATAAACTGTTCTTTCTTTAGTTTTTAGCTATAAAATATATTAGATCTGTGATTTTGTGAATAAATTATATATATTTTTGAGGGTTTTTATGATTTTTTATATGTTTTTTTGTTTGTTAAAAGTTGTAATGTGTAATGGAATAATATCGAGAGATACTTTTAGGAAAAATTCCAATTCCAAGCGTGTTGTTTCAAAAAAGTATCCATAAATGTTACTACTAGTTTTCTTCACATGCCTTTTTTATGTTTTTTTTTTTTTTTTTTTTAGTTTTGGCATAAAAATATTGGTTAAGTAATGTTTGTTTGGTAAAAGCGTTTGGTGAATTAGAAGTGTATAATGATGATGATGACGATAAACACTTTTAAAAGTAGCATCTGACAAGTAGCAGTTAGCTCCTTAACCAAATGGTTTTGGGTTCAATCGTGCTTAGGAAACGTGAGATTGATTTGTGGTGTATGTATTGTGAGATAGTTAATTGTTGTTAAATAAAGACTAGCGAGAAACAAAAAAGCTAAACGCTCCTTGAGGAACGAGCGAGCTTTCCACTCTAAACACTAAAAGCTAAGTGCTTTTAAAAGATTCTTGACAAACATACCCATAGAGTTATCCTAAATTTCAAGTTAGAGTGTCTGACTAAATTTTGTAGTCAGTGTTAGAAAAAATCAGTACGGAGTATATAATAAGGAGAATGACATTAGTACCTAAAATCAGAGTATAAGTATAATGTTGTGGCTCTTTAGGCCGGATCTCGTTTGGTTTTTGTTTGATGAAATAGAGGTTTTGTGTGATTGTCCATTGCTTGTTTTATGTGCAGTTGATAAACGTATAGGGTGATCGAGACAAAATTATCATGACTCTGTTGGATCTTGTGTAACTTGTTACACAAAGTGCCTATTAGGAGCGACATTTATGTCCCTAGAAAATGGAATGCTGTTAGTTAAGTAGCAAAGGAAAACAAAAACTGATGATGAAATTAGACAGACGAGTACTGGAATTTATCTCTTAACAGAAAGCGAAACTTTGGTATGATATCACTGTTTCATATGTGAATTTAATTAGTACATGGTCTTAGAACTATATTCTTATTCTGCTTTGTTTGATCAAACGTGCTATACCAGCATCTCTTGGTACTTGAATGTTGCCCTCAGTAGAAAGCACTTGCATTTTATGAATCCCATGCTTTTTACAAAGTTTAGAACGCATATATAATGAACACTAGAATTTGAGTACACAATTAACTGAGATCCTTTTGTGTGATTGTTGCCAGCTAGCATGGATGAATAAGACATGAGAGATAATACACCACTCAGAATGGGTCTAAGGGAACAACAAACCACAGCAGGGACGACATTGCGATCAAATAGGATAAAGAAATCTCTAGATTACACTAAATTGGAAAACCCGTTATATGTTGGTCAACAAAATGAAATGATACAAACTACTGGTGGGGAAATGAAGTACAATCAACAGTCACTAAGAAGTTTTGGAGATAAAGATGAAAGCCTGGTTAAGCACATGAGAAATTTGCCTGGATACCTTCAGCGTGCAGAAAAAGGTGAAAATATCCAAGGGAAGGCTTTAAATTTTGGGGTTCTTGACTGGGGTCGTCTGGAAAATTGGAAGTCCAATGAAAAACGTATCCCGCCAAGATATAAATTGAAGACGTCAGACTCTAGCAATAGTCTTGCACCTTTGGAAACTGGATCAGGGAAGTTATTGAAAAATAAGAAAAAGCTCAATCCACTTCGGAGGAATCAACAACCACCAAAAGGTTCTCCACTCAATTCACCAGGTGTTAGATGGCCTAGAGGGAAGCCGGTAAAAGCACAACTTTCTGAAACTTCTCCTTGCTCGAATGATCTGCCATCTGGCAATAAATATCAAATGGCAGAGCTTGACACTAGCATTGCGAAACAAGTGGATCAAATGGCATCAGAAAAGGAAACTTCATCAGACTTGAAACAACAGGGGTCATCTCATTCTAATGATTATATAAAGACAGCATCAGCAGATGATATCAATCATGTTGATGATCCTTGCCACAGTGGGAACCAAAATGATGTACCATCATCACCTGATGTTCTACCCAGAAGCAGTTCTTCTCCTGATCTTTGGCTTTCAGACTCCAGAATTTCACGCGATGATCGACAAATAGAAGTAAATGAGAACAGACTATCCCAGTGCTTTTCTCCTGAGGAGTTCCGTTCACTGAGCCCATTCTCTGATGTACCTCACTCTTGCCCTTTCCCTTTGCCTCTTAGCCCTGATTCAAACCTTGAGCCTGGTGAGATACCATTCAGTTCATTGTCGGTTGTTGAAAACCGCAAGGGTGATATGTATAAGGATGAACAGCATTTCGTAAAAGGGAAACGACTATCATCTCCCAATAGGAGGTTTAGCTTTAGTCTTGGGAAAATGGCCAGAAGTTTTAGCTTCAAGGACAATAGTACTTCTTCATCTCTACCAAAACTAAGTTCAGCATACACTTCTGTCAAGTCTGGCCCGGTGAATGCTCATTCCTCTCCTGATCTAAACAAGCAGAACTGGAAGAACGAAAATGCTACTACTCCATCTAGGTCTAGTCCTTTGAGGAGATTTTTGGACCCGTTGCTGAAGCTCAAAGGATCTCAATTAGCTGAGAAGGTTCAGAAATCAAATCTAGACCCAAGTCCTATCAGTCCTATCAGTCTTGTCAGTGCTACCCCTGTGAACAAGATTGAATCACTTCAGAGCAAGAAACAGAGACCATCTAATGTACAGGCTCTGCTACAGCTTACACTGAAGAATGGAATCCCTTTCTTTAAGCTTGTTGTCGAGAGCAGCAGTGACATTCTAGCTGCTGCTGTTAAAAAGTTACCATCTAGTAAGGATGATTCAAGCTTGATTTACGCGTTCTACTCGGTACATGAAACCAAGAAGAAGAGTGGAGGTTGGATATACCAAGGCTCAAAAGAAAAAAGTTTAGGCTTTGGGTATAATATTGTTGGAGAGATGAAGATTTCAAGTTCATACCATGCTGAGTTTAGTGGTCCCGAGAAAGACCTGTATGTGGTGCGAGAGTCGGTCTTGTATAGTACTGATGTCGTGCAAGCAGATCAGAAAACAGTTGATTGCACGTTGGATGGGGAGCTAGCTGCTATAATTGTCAAAAATCCAAGTGACAAAACCTGTGGAGATATAGGGAGCTCGAAAAGCACAGTTGTTATTCTCCCTGAGGGTGTTCATACCTGGCCAAACAGTGTACTACCTTCTCCAATTATTAATAGATGGAGATCTGGTAGAGAATGCGATTGTGGAGGCTGGGACATCGGTTGCCAATTTCACGTTCTCAGTCATCAAGATGAAAATGTCAAGACTTCAAGTCCGTCTATGCTTTGTGCTACATCAGATCGTCTTGACCTTTGTTACCAGGTATTTGCAGCTTTACTTTCTCAGGATCATTCCAACTGAAAGTTATCTTTGGATGCTATTATGATTAGAAAAATATTAGTACATCCACAGATACTAAACTTACAATATACTAGAAGTACATTTAACTCTTGTGTTTTAGCTACATACAAAGATTATATATTGAAATCCTTTCATAATATCTTTAAGTGCTTAATCGAAGTGCTTTAGTTTAATCCTGGCTCCCAAATTTGAGACAAACCTTTGTATCTGTTACTATTAGACACAGTAGTTAATACGCTTGTACTAGAATTGTTGAAATTTGCTGGAATGATAACTGATCAGTTGTTGTGAACTTGTGATTACAGGTAGGACCTAAAGACAAGTGCAGTTTTAGGTTGGTGTCACTTGAGGATGGACTTCACTCGCTTGAATATGATCCATCAATGTCATTGCTTCAAGCTTTCTCCATCTGTGTAGCAGTTGTAAGTAGCCAGAAGTTAACTCACATGTTTCAGGTCAGTTACGTTCCAGAGTCAGAAAACTTGTCCAAACACGTAACAACAGGTGACGAGAAAGCAAAGCTTCAGGAGGATTACATTTCAAAACCTCCAGCATCTCCTGTTAGTAGAGTATAGTCTTAGAATCTATATTAGGTCTAGATATAATAATTTCTTTGTATGTCATGGGATAGAAAGAAGGTAAAAAGTGCAGGTTATCAGTTTACATATAGTTGATATAATACTGGTATTGTAACGGCTTTTTAGTTCATGGCCGGGAACAAATTTCCGTGTTACCAAAGCTGTCAAGATCATTGAGGTACTTTGCCAACTTTCAAAATCATTGAGGTATGTTGCCAACTTTCACGTCTTTAGACAAAAACGTTTTGCGTCTTATGAGACATGCAACGGAGTGAATTTTATGAACTAATACTAACTGAAAATATTGGACCAGTGGATGCTGTCAATTCAAGACTGTTTTTAAGATCTTTATTTTAGTATTAGTTATACCTGCTGCTAGAAATATGCAGAGTCTTAGTTGACACTTGACACTTGTCAACCAGCCACCCCTTGTAACTTGACAATCCACAGACTTCTTCTATGTGTCTTACTGCAAATGTGTTATTTTGATCAAATTTGGTTTTTGAGCAGCTGTATATGGGCAGTTTGGCATATATGTGGCTCTGTGATAGCATCTCTGATATTTCTATTTCATCTCTCCAGAATTTACATAATTGTATTTGCCTTTTTAGTATATTGACGAGTTATGCCGTACCTCAACCTCAGATCTTTGTAAAGCGCCTTCCATCCTATAAAAAGGCGCCCTTTGGTATGATATTAGAACATAATTCACAAGAGACCCTTGGGTTTGATAATTGATATGCTGTAGTTCACAAGTAAAATTAACATATTTATTTCCATGAAGATCTATGACGAGTTTAAAAAAATATTGCAGATGTGGAGTAACGAGGTTTCGAGGAATAGGATATATATATATCCCTTAACACCTTGTTCTAAACATGTACTTTTTGACTAAGATATGAATTCGCATATGAGTGTGCTTAACTTTTTGTATTTCCTTTTGTAAAGCTGGAAGAAAAAATATTGGCATACCTTGTTTGTTAACCGTCTACATGCCTTTCTTTTGAAATATATTTACTAATTATAAAAAAGCTAGGAAATTGCTACTGGTTTACAACTTTCAGTCCCAATATAGGAGTGTATACACCTAAACCACGACCCTCCAACGCAAAAGCATCACCCCTAAAACGATTGGACAACGACCCTTCAACACCCGCATAACCACGATCCTCAAGCACATAAAGCATGACCCAAAACAATAGTTGAACTATGATTCCCAACACCTGAAACCAGAAACCTCCAACACAAGAACCACGACCCTCGAAAAACTACTCCAACACCATGACCCTCAAACACCCAAGTAAACGAACCTCCATCACGTCAACCTCGACTCTCCAACACCTGTTGAACCACGATCATCAAACACGTAAACTACGACCAACGTGTTTTCGAAGCACACAAATCAAAGACAACAACCATGACCTCCAACACCCGCGTCACAACGACCCTTAAACTCAAAAACCACCACGACCGTCAAACACATAAATCCACAACCTCCAACATACATTAAACTAAGTCCCTCGAACACAAACAATGACCCTCCAACACTTGCTCAACCAAGACCCTCGAAGACCAAACTCACGACCCTCCAACCCTCGATGAACAATGACCTTCGAACACCATACCACAACCCTTGAACACCTAAACAACGACCCTCCTGTTGAACAATGACGCTCCAACACTTCGTTCAACCACGATCCCCTAACACCTCAACCACAACCCTCCTACACCAAAACTATGACCCTCGAAACACCTAATAACACTCTAATATTCACTCAACCTCGACCATAGAAACCATAAACCTCGAATATTCATACTCTTTTCTCTTCCGTAACTGCAACAAAACAACTATCCTAGTTTCAAGAAATTTCACAAATCAACATGAGAGGCTTGATGAATTCGCAAACTAGCTTCCCCAACTTTTACCAGTAGTCCTCACCATTTCAACGCACGTAACATAACCAACATCACCTCTTACCTGAACTTGAACATCCTTAACCTCAATACTCAATGGGAAGTCATAATCCGCCCACACGAATTCCCAACTTCCCATTACAAGTTCATAACCACTTATCCCACTCACACCCGTGTGATGTACAACACAAACATTTTCACTTTTCGACCATAAGGCTTGCATAACGGCTAAGTCACCGTTCCTAAATGCGTTATATGCAGCCAAAACTGCAGCCTTACTATCTACGTGAAGATGTTTGATGCTGTCCCTAATCTTAGCGGTTTGGGCATAGTCTTCGTTTTGGATAGCAATTTGCACTTCTTGGTTTAATGTTTGCACATCTAACATACTACTTTCACTGCTTAAATTCTCCATTTTTAAGTTAAAATATTTGGTTTTTTATTCGGATTCTAACTTTTTTTTTCTTGCTATTATCAAATTTTTTTTTGCCCCCAACTGCTCGATTTTTTGCGTCCGCCACTGCTTGCAGAGGCTTTACTAAATTGTATTGTTTCCGAGACTGCAAAGAAAATGTATCTATTTTCGCGAAACCACTTACACGAGAGCACATCATGTTTCTAATATCCGTGTTTTTATAGAAGCTTCCCTGAAAATCAAAGCACTAGAGTGAGATATGAGCTAAAGCGCTAATTTTCCTATATAATGCAAATAGTACAAACCTTAGGTGTTAATCTGGATCAATTTCGTAACAACTACAAATATATTTTTTAAACGGGTGTTTGGCATTAAGTTTTCTACAGAACCGAACCGGGCTGGCTAGACCAAAGATAGATTGTGACTAAAATCATGGCCCGAAGGCCGGATCGAGGTAGGTTCGGTTTTACCTCGTCGTTTATTCGTCACAGAAAAAACGAGTTGTAAACCAAAAATTGCAATAATCCACAATGTAAATGAACTCGTGTTTTTGTGTTGGGCCAGTCCGGTTATGGGTAAATGGGCTCAGACCAACATCATGGGACAGTTACATTGAGAAAGAAACTCTATCTTTCGCCTTGTCCGTAGAAGATATCTCTTCATCCTCCTGAACCAATTACAGAAGAAGATGGGACATCGCCATAGATGTCGTGCGTTGGTTGAACTTTGTTTTCAACCAACCTTCTGTGAAGGTTTATCGCCCTTCGGTCAAACTCTTCCGGTGATGGATTTCCGGTGATTGATTGTCCATCACCAGAAGAGTTTGACACCGAAGGTTGGTTGAAAACAAAGTTCAACTAACGCATGGCATCTATGGCGATGTCCCATCTTTTGTAATTGGTTCGGTAGGATGAGATATCTTCTAATGACAAGGCGAAAGATGAGAGGAAAGCTACAAACGGTTCGCATAATTGCTAATATGAAAGGCGCGATTGAATCAGAAGGGAGGTGATGCTTATCACTCGAATATAATTGTGTTACTAAGGGAAGGAGGACCGGAGTTTGGTCCGTTGTCGAGTTTGTTGCTGATAATTGCTCGGTAATTTTTTTTATTTTTTTTTGAAATATTTATTTTCAGTTTTCTAGTTTTAAAATTTTGTTAATATGTTTAGATCTTTTGTTTTTTAGTTAAGTTTATTGGATGTTATGAGTTGCTGATAATAAATCTGTGATAAACATTATAGTCATTTTTCCGAACTAATTAGCTGCATATTAGTTACATCTGTTTGTCTAATAGTGACTGAATAAAGCTGTAAGGATATGTTCGTCTTAATGATTTATGAGACTGTAAGAATGCTAGGTTGTTGATCTCTTTTGATTTTGCTACGATTGTTGTATGGTAGTATTCAGTTGTTTTGATTTGCCGATGATGGATTTGGTATAACATGTGGAATCTGACTTAAAGTACACAGCAGTTTGCTACAACTTTGTCTCTTTACTAGTTAAGAACGTTGTATGCTGCTGTAATATAGTCTCTGTAGCATTGTGCCGTAGCATTTGATTTAGAGTTATAGTTTATGCTTAATGTTTTGTTTAAAATGATATAGCTGCTCATATTGTTATTGTCATTGTCATTGCGTGATTTGACAGTAGTGAGGTTGGTAAACTTATTTCCTGCGTGCTAGAGTTAAGCTTATATTACTCCTGATCTCGCCGTTCTAGTTGCTTATTGCTGAATTTTCCTTGTTATTGCTGTGATTTTAGTTGTTGCTACTGCGTAACAGTTGGTTGTGATGATGTTATGCTAGTTTAAAACTGCCAATGTAAATTGGCCGCTGAGATTGTTCTTGTTTATTAGTGCTTAAGTGATAGGTCAGAACTGTGAATTCTTACTGCTGAATATCGTTAACATAATTGTTTAAATTTGAGCACTTATCATAAGCTGCGATTTAGTTTTAATAGAGCTACTTGTTGATTGTTGTTTAACGTTTCTGAGTCCATATTTGCTGCTGCTATCGTGTTCATACTTGCTGCTGCTTTAGACCTAATTATGATCGAATGTTGTTGTTGTGCTTGTTAGTTGCATTAGAAATCAGTGGTAGTAGTCAGGGGCGGATCTAGTTTGATAGCAGGGTATGCACGTGCATACCCTGCGTAAATTTTTAGTAGTGTAAAAACTTTTGTTTTGATCAAAAGTAACAAGAAAATACACTAAAATCTTTTAAGTGCACACCCTCTAGAATATATGAAATTTTGTGAGTGCATACCCTAATCAAAGAAAAAAAAAAAAGCCATTTATGATTTCCTGGAATAAACTAGCGGCAGAGATGTGAGAATGAAGAAGAAGGAGAAAAGAGGCGTAGGTCAAATTAAGGAGATATGGTGGTTATTGGCCCACTTAAACTTTTAATGTTATATTTGAGGATGGGCCTAATAATTTCAGTCACCAAAGGTCCAAGACACCTTTTACTCTTTTAGCACAACCTATAGTCTTGCAGTTACTAACATTATACTCAGATCTTTTTTTCTTCCTTTTGTTTAGTTGCACTACATTGTAGTCTAAAGAACTGTGCTTTCATTCACAGTAAAAAATTCAGGGTTGAAATTACAGCGTCTAGCCCAATTTCTCAAAAACTCAGACCCGAAAAAATCCGACCTGAAAACCGTGGCCGTAAAAATTTGTTTGGACAACTTTTACTAGAAAAATGTGCATACCCTATTTCGAAATTCTAGATCCGCCACTGGTAGTAGTAACTACACTCGCTTCTGTTGTGGCTATTTGAGGTTTAGTTTATTTGAGCTTGATTCTGTGTTTTGTAATGCTTGTTAGTGTTCATGATTGAGTAAATTAATGGTTAAGCAGTTAAACTAGTGTTACTTGAGTTTTCTCATAAGTAGCTTACGTTTTATTTTAAATAAGAAATAGTGATAATAATAATAATGAATAATGGCAGAGTAGTTCAGTAACTTTAGAAACAAAAGAAAAAAAAAATGGTTGAATGGTGTTTTGAACCTGCGTCCTTGCGTTTGCTTAACATCATTCTTTACCATTATGTCTAAATTGGTTTATGGTAATTGGTTTTTGATCTTGCTAAAATATCGAATATATGAGATTTTAAGTTTCTGTTGGTTATTGACATAACTTTTGCCTGTAGGAGGGTGATTCTTCTATTGTTATTGTAAAATGCGAAGATCATCGGTGGATGGAGTCTGAAGAGAAGTTGCAATTGACTGGAAGTAACTTGGCTCGTGCTTTAAAGTCTCTTGAGGAGGCAAAGGCCTCTAGCCCTAATGGAGATAGCTCGGCTTCAGAACTTTGTCGATGTTTGTCAAAGTCATTTTGGATTGGCGATCCAAGAGATGTTAAGTGTTCGCCAACAGGTAGTGTTAGATGAAAGAAACATGGCTAAGTTTGGCGTGTTAGACAATATGAGCTCTAGAATTGAATTGAGCAGGTATTTTTGACTTTTTATATATGATGTTTTTGTATATGGTTTTATAATATTAGCTTATAGTTTAAACTATGTATAAATTTAAAAACTTTTTATTTACGGTTTCAAATATGTATGCATTTTTCATATGATTAAACCTCGAATGTATTTACAATGTAAAACATTGTTTGCCTAATTGGATGTAGCTATAAATATTATACATTTTTGGAAATTGATCTTACTCAAATCAAAAGTTAAGAAACAACTTATCGTGTGTTGTTCGTATGCAGGTTTGTTGACAGTTCCCGGATCCGACGATTCGGCTGTCCGGGTAGAATAAGAATTGACATTTGCAAAGGTCATACCAAACCACAAGCTTCGAATATCGTCAAAGGTGCTCATCGCAGGTTCTTTGTGCATCGTGGTTAATTAGCTGCCATTGTTTTGTCTTTCATAAACGAAACCCTGAATCAATATTGCAACATAAAGGTGGATGATATAGGTCTATTATGTAAATGAGTCGATTCAGGGGATCTTTTATTTAGTACTGGTCATATTTTATTTAATACATGTCGTTCGGGTGAATCAAGAATTAGCTTAGGAAGTCGTCTAAAGTTTACTTTTCTAAATGAAATTATGTCTTTTTACTAAACAAGTCTTAGACAAAAGTGTTTCATGTTGTCCTAAACGGCCCTAAGAATTACCCATTTAGACCTGTTATATAACCAAGCTGATACGAGATTTTTCTACATAAGGTCGTTGGAGAAAAGCAACCAGTGTTTGGTCTTCAATAGTACAAATATCTCGGCTTTATAATTGAACCAAAAGAATAGGCTATTGTTAATTTTTGATGTGATGGTTACAAGCTTCGCAAAGCAGTCCTATACTGGTACTTATTTGAAAGAGTTTACCATTTTTTTTACAGTAAAGAGTTCTATTTCTTAGTGTGTCCAATGGAACAAAGAAAGTGATATTAACAGTCTTCTTTCCTTTTGCAACTCATAATGTAGGGATATGATATTCGTCATGTTGACGGGAGTCCGGCAAGCTCAAAGGTAGAGCGAGAGTTATACAATGTCTTGATGCTGCAATTGAGAGAACTTTTCAGGTATTGTAGATTATGCATAATACTTGGATACAAATTATAGTAATACCCCTCCCTAAACAGGCACATGTTCTATTATACGCATTTTACACAGATTTGGCATGATTGATCGGTCAAACACTCAAACTAAATGGACTTGCTAATACTCTATTTCTAAGGATTTCTCTTTTTTATGTGTACTGTACAGGTAAATATAGAATACCAATGCACACTATCTTTGATGGGGGATCGACTGAAATTTCCGAGCCAGGTAATAAATTGATTAGCACCCTTTTGGTCTACTTATGCATGCTTCCTATTGTTATTTTGATATACTTTATTGCCTATTGTTAATTTTGCGTTCCTAACTAACTTGTGATTGTAGAGATACTTTAAAAGTGTTTTATATTAAAGATTCTTGAAATAAAGAAATATTATTCCATCAAATCAGTAGTGCAGTGAGGTAAACAATTGCTTAAGATCAGAGGTGCCAAAAATAAATGGGTAGAATGTTACAATTTTTTTATAAACAAACAGTATCAAATACGGCTAGAAAATTTATTGTTTATGTACTGATCCTGTTTTTCTTTGATCAAGGTGCTCAAGGTCTTTGATAATGGATTCTTATAAAAGAATAAGTATTTACAACTTAAACTGTTTTGGAACATCTTATTCTTTCCACGACACAATAAGTCAATGTGCGCCTTAAAAAGCTTAGCTTAAACTGTTTCGGATCATCCTATTCTTATAGTTAATCTAAGACTATCCTTTGTAAAAGAACTTCAGGGCCTTATATCTTTCCTAAGAAATCTCAACTACATAAGGATGCTTAATATAGCTAACCATTTTATGACTTATTTAGAGACTCGAAATAAAGATAGTGATAATTAAAAAGATAAGGAGGTTTGATGAGTGTTAATATGTATTGAAATGTTCATTAGTATATGTCTTAATGTCTCAGACCTTTACAATCCTTTGTTCCTCCTTTCGTTTTTTTTTTTTAAAATTTACTTGCTCATAATATAAGCTCTAGAATTTACCTTTAAGGTAAAGCTAACTGGTATTAGTTTATGTAACAATGAGTTGAGCATCAACCCATGAATGGTAAGGTTAACTTAGATCGATCTTCTCTAATGTATAAATAATAAGTGATACACGATCATTGTCACTTACTAATTTTATAGGCTTGCTCTAGGGGAGCTTATTTTGTCAATGCCATATGTTACTGGGAGTTTCTTCGATTTAATCCATTTGTGAGTTAGAATGCACAAGTTAATAGTTTCATGCATTAGCAGATTTATGGGCTCTTCCATCTCCAAATGAATATTAAGATGTTGAAAGCAAATATATATTAGTTTTGTTAATTCTAGATCAGTTGGTAACAACTCACAATGGAAAAGGTATTTGGTAAGCGTGTCGTGTTCTATCTCAAACAAGTCAAAGCAAAACTATTGAAAGTGAACATATCAAACGAGATTACTCAAATTTGGTATGCTATTAGAGGTGTTTCCAAAACGGTAATTACTCAAATTCTGCCAATACTCAACCCAACAATCAACTGATTTTTTCATGACGATCCCTAAGGTCCTACCCGTGCGCGTTTAAGCACCAGTTGAGAGAATTTTAGGATTATTTCTTATAGGATGACTTTCTGTTGTTGTGTCAACGTGCCAATGTAAGGTAACTCATTAGTCGAACGAGTCACTTATTTTCTTGGGATCAACAACATTTTCCTTCTAAGATAGGAAGATGACTTTCTTTAGTTAGATATGATGATCTGAACTTGGTGGTTTTAAGTCCTTGATTTGAAGTGGAAATGAAAAAAGTGATCCTGGAGTCAGGGTAGAAACAATTGGGAGAATATATACATCATGATTAATTGCAATAATTTGTCTGCTAATGTAAATCTGCAGCGTAGTTCATGTGTATTTCCATACCATATCTAGATTGCTGAGATATTTACTTATTAGTCGGTTAGTCTCACATTATGTTTAGCAGCCTACTAAGATGCATATTGTGTTTAGCTGTCCACTAAGCTACATGTTATGTTTAGCAACCCTTTTAAAGTCGTGCGATTATGTATCATAGGTGTCTGTTTTGTGGAATATGACTATTTGGAGTCGATCACACTTTAGTGTAATTTTCTAACAAATTGATCATGTAAATTGGAAATAAGCAGACGAGGAACGTTGAAGTGATATTACTAAGAGATGAAGAAGGAGCGTCCATTGGTTTTCAAACCACAAAATTGAAAAAAGGGGGTGCATATGGTTGTAGGAGCAGTTGGTCGTGTTAAGGTTGCTAAATAACGTATTAACATCTCCGTAATAGTTAAGTCACATGTACTTTATATTTTTTTGAGTGAATCTTGATGTAACTCTACAACCTTAGCATCTACAATGCATCAAGTCCGACTTGATGCATTTAATGCCATTATTATCACATACAATGAATAACTATAACTTTTATCAAAGACTTGGTATTTACCAAGTCTTTGTGAAAAGTTTCATCAAAAAGCCATACATGCAATGGTAAAAAGTCTTCAAAAGACTTGATAAAATTTTAAAAAGTCTTTGAAAAACTTCTCCCATTGCTCATGCTCAAATTAGAGCATCCACAATGGCTCAAATGACCAATGACTTTTTACTATTCTAAGAAGTGTTTTGAAATGGTTTTTTGCATTGTGTCTAAAGCTTTTTGCAAAGCTTTTTCAAAAAGCTTGACAATGCCCAAGTCTTTCATACAAGTCTTGGCTAGTTAATGAAATGTGCATTAATTGCATTAAATGCATCAAGTCTTCAAAGACTTGATGTGTCTAACCTTTTACTAACTAGTGTCCTGAACTACAAAATGGGGTTCAATTCAGACCCTCATGGTCAGTTTGGTATGCATTTATACGCATACAAATTGTTGGTGATTTTATATTTTTGTGTAATTGTGATATACTTGAGATCAAGGGCTTAATCAAGTATAGCTTGAGTATGGAGAGTGCGGAGTGCACGCTCGTTCTAGCTAACTTGATGCCGCCACGAATAAATGGCGGGGGTCAAGGGGCAAGGCCCCTTGCCGCTGCCAGGTCAGCGGGCGGGGGTCAAGGGGGCAGCGCCCTAAAATCTAAACGATTTTTAGCATATTGTATTTACAGTTGCTACATGAAATATTTTCCCTGTCCCAACAGACATAAACTTTTGTGAAAAGTCATCTTTTCCCTGCAACAGTAATTAAACCAAATATAACTGTCATTTGGTTGTTTCATAGAAACAGTTTTTTGATCTTTTCCAGAATACAACGAACATAACAACTTTCTGTGTATTGCTTAGATCTCTCGTGCCTTAGAGACTAAGTGCGATTCTCTGTCTTATCCAATTGAGGATTTCGTGATACCCGAGGCATATAGGGTCAAAATACTTCAATCTGAAAGGGATCTTTACACGATTTAAAGAAATATCAGGATTGTTGATTATTATCACCCACTAAAACTAACACAAATTGCACGTAATTTGTTTACGTTTGGCACTTCTGTATATCATATTAAATCTCTTTTATACAAACTATATAAGGTTGTCCAATATTTTCTCATTGTATCATATATGTATCTTGATAGTTTTTTTGCAATTTAATAAATGAATGCTTTCTAGACTTCGCATTGTGTAGTTATCAAGTTGACATTTTTGACAAACGAAAAATACACAAACCAAGTCAAAAACCGCCCGCTGCAACGTGCGGGGAACGGACACCTCATGAATAACTAAAAATACGCAGGGATTTAAGTTTTATACATTAGCAAAATGTGCGCCAGATTAATACATGATAAAAAATTTATGTCAAAATCTCGTGCGTGCACGTGCATTGGCGATGCGATTAAAAACTGCTAACATCGAAACCACCGGATGTAAATGAACTCGTTATTGTGTTGAGCCAGTCCGGTCGAGTCGCCGGGTCCGGGTCGACCCGGGTCGACCCGGGTTAACCCGGGTTAACCCGGTTTTCTAAAAAAAATATTTTTTTTTTATATTTTTAATAATTAACAAAATTATACTTATAAAAACTACAAAAACTTACGTATATTGAAAATATAAATTGTTTACCAACCAATATAATATGTAAAAATAAAATTTCGTCGCAAATACGTAAATTTAAAAAAATAAAATAAAAAAAACACGAAAAATTTGAAACCCGGCCGGGTCTTGAGAACCGGGTTGACCCGGGTCACCCCAAACCCGCCGGGTCAAGCCGGGTTTCGAAAATATGAAACCCGGGTCAATATGACCCGTTTTTTCGGCCGGAACCGGTTCAACCGGTTGACCCGGCCGGGTCGACCCGGGTCTGAAAACATTGGTTACATCTATAAATAGAGAGAAACCCTAAACCTAAACATTTTCATCGCCGTTCTTATGAAAAAAACCTAACCCTAAAACTTTCTATCAACCGCCGCCGCCTCTGCTATGCAAAGCGATCAACTTCAGTTTGATCCTCTTTTCTCGGATCAAACTGAATTACTCCTACTGTCGTCCAGAAATCCATCACCGGAAGAGTTTGATAGAAGGGTGGTTGAAATGAAAGTTAAACCATCTTATGGCGATGTTCTCTCCTCTGTTATTGGTTCAGGGAGGATGAATCTCTGTGGGAGATATCTTTTATTTACAAGTCGTAAGATGAGGGGGGAAAGCTTTCGACGGTTCGCAAGTTAGCAAATATGAAGGCGCCTTTAAATCAAAAGGAAAGCCAAAAATTATTTCGTGATGCTGGTGGGGGTGTGATGGGGTCGAAGTTTATCTTGTCACTCGAATTTGACTGTATTACTAAAGGAAGGAGGACCAGAGATTGGTCGTTGCGGATAACTGTTTGGTATTTTTTTTTTTATTTTTTGAAATATTTGTTTTTCAGTTTTTTAGTTTTAACATTTTGTTAATAGGTTTAGATTTTTTTTTTTTTTTTGTTTGGTTTATAATCACGTGTGCTTCTGTGTGATGAAAGTTTGTAGTAATTGATCTTGTGATTAGTGTGGTTGTTTTGCTTAGGCTTATACGTGTCTTATGAGATTGTTTGTGTTTTGCCTTATACTTCATAAGCCTCATTTTTCTGGTATATTTTTGGACTTGTTTATAAGTTACTTATTATATGCTTACCTTATATTAGTTTCAAAATAAGCGAAAAAATTGGGTTTATTATGTTTAAGCCGAAATCGAATAAAGCTCATAAGCACCTATAAGCTTAAACAAGCACCCTTAATCATACATACATATTGCTTAGTCTTTTTTTGTTATGCTCATAATAAGAAGCATGTGAAGGACATAAAGCTATGCTCATAGTCCTTGGTTTTGGTGTGCAAATGGTTTTTATGTGTAGGATTCGCTAAGTGTGATTAATTTAAATCTTGTGACTTGAAGCAGCATATGAAACTTCGTTATTGAGAGTATGTAAGTTAACCTGAATTATATATCCAAAATAAGTCTTTTAGGGTCAAAATTCAGTTAAGTTTTTGTCCGACTGTCTAAATTGATTTGTAGTAATTGAAACACCTTTGTGTTTATAGCTCTTAATTCAATCGTTTTTGGTTAACCGTGGTTTTTGATCTTTTGACCAACTAATTAATTAATGGTTTAGTATGGGGGAAAAATTTTAAAAGAAGTTTCATGGAGGTTGATGTAGCTACTTTAGGTTTTTTTCTGTGTATCTGTTGCACATATCATCTGTGTTTGAAAGATAGAAGTTAGTTAAACAAGAGCTTGTTTAAATGACTTTACATATTGTCCAGACTGTTTCATTGTTTGTTAAGTCAATTCTCGTTCAGAATATAATATTTTAGAGTTGGTCTGAGGTTTTACATTAAGTTAATATCTTAGCTGCTCTGTTATCATTCCCTCTGCCTTCATACTGCCTTGTTTGATTTATATACGGACCATTTTTTGTGTTCTTGCTAAAACATCAAAAATATGAGATTTTAAGTTTCTGTTGGTTATGCTGATGAAAACTTCATAACTTTTTCCTGTAGGAGGGTGATTCAACGATGGTTATCTGAAAATGTGAAGATCATCCGTGAAAAAGAGATTTCTTCAACATGCAAAAGATGCATTCGTTGCCGAGCCAGAAGCAGCATCTAACTCTTTTAGAGGCTTGAACAAAAAAGTGAGAGCCTCTAAAAGAGTTCTACATGCAGCTTCTGGCTCGGCAACGAATGCATCTCTTTTGCCTACTATTAAAGAAGCATCTCTTTTGCCTACTAATGTGGTTGCTACTAAACTATTAGTGCATGCAGCAACTGGACCTGCAACAAAATTTGTTCCAGATCTTCCAGATGTTGAAGACTCTTACTGATGTTCCTGCAAGATCTCTTGAAGTTACAAATGTTGTTCCTTTTTCAGTTGTTCTTGATCATCCCTTGCGTGTTTAGATGTTTTTTATTCTGTTGTTGTTTTGATTATGGATGTTATCTGTTTTTTCATTACATTTGGGTTTTGGTTATGGAGCTTTGGTTTAAATGATATCTGTTGCTTTTTAATCATTTTCTGGATATGGTTGTATTGTTTGTTTACAGGTTTTTTTACATAATTTTGGGTTAAAACATTAGTTTATGTCATGTGTTAATTTTGAACGGATTCTTACACTTTCTTTATTTAATTTGTTACTATCTAATTACTTGATTATTATTATATCTTCCAAAAAAATAGTAATAATTTGTTTATAATCATTTTTTAAAAAAAAATTTATTTGAAAAACATTAAATGGAGTTTTGTTTTTATTTATCTATATTCTATTCTATTAGGCTAGGCGCAACGCCTCGGAATTTACTCGGTCGATCGTCGGTCGCGACCGAATCGTCGCGTTGCGGCGATTCGGTCGCCGGTGTAAAACCTGGACAATTCGACCCTAACCGCGACCCTTTCAAAAGTTGGGTAAAAATGGACCGTTTGAAAATATAACCGTTGGATTTAAAAAAAAAAAAAAAAAATTTCAAAATTTTTATAAAACCTATATAAATCAATACATTCTTTCACATTTCACACACAAATTTCAACACACATTAAAAATGTCTAGCAAGAGAACTCCCCAAAACAAAACCCCAAAATCCCGAGTTCGTCAAGAATCTGTTCCACATGTGACACCGGACTCGAATTTTCGATTATCCGGTGTGTCTCCACAATTCCGGTTTAGACCCACCGGTTTTGAATATCAATCACACCAACAACCTAACTATTCAAACCGTCCTTTTTATCCCCCACAACGTGATAACCAACAACCTAACTACGAATCGCCTTCGGGTGTGTATCGGCCTACTATGGATTCTTCCACTACTTCCTATCCAAACCAACAGTATTCTCCGATTAATCGTTTTGAGGTTGATGCACAATTTGAGAATATGATATACAACCAAGACAACTATGTGGGTGACGGGCCTAGCCAAGATCAATCTATGGGTCAAGGTTCGGGACACGGGTCTTTTCATGGTGCATACAACCTTGAAGACGATGTGGAAGAAATGTCCCCAATCAAACCTAAGAAGCCCTCAAGACGTGCTACGAAAAAGAAACAGATTGATACAACTGAGCCACCAAAAGAATGGACAAGTGAGGAGGAGTGTGCGTTATGCAGAGGTTGGTGTTATATTTCCGAGAATTGCATCCAAGGAAACAGTCAAAAAACTAAGGGCTTTTGGCAAGATGTATTGAAGTACTATGAAACCGAGACGGGTTCTACTAGAGGGTATGACGCGATTGTGAGCAAATGGAAAAACAGGTTGCGTCCTAGTGTTGGTGCATTTTGTGGTATTATGAATAACGTTGAGCGTACTCATGATAGTGGTGCAAATGATCTCACTGATTTCCAAAAAGCTTGTGCTGAATACAAAGTGACTTACAATAAAGAGTTTCAATACCGGGAGGCGTGGAAGGTGCTCAAAGATCACCCGAGTTGGATACAGGTTGAAATGCCAAAGTTTACAAAGAAAAAACCCAAGACTTCTGAAACCACTTCTGGTTCTGGACACGCTAGTTACATGGATGTGCACGATGATTCTGAAGAAGAGAAACAAGAAAATCGACCAATGGGTCGTGATCGTGCTAAAAAGAAGTCATCAACCTCTTCGTCAACTGGGAAGTCTTCATTTGTTGAAGCTGTAAGCTCCAAATGGGAGAAGATGAAAGACATTGGATGGGGAAAGAAGAAGCAACAACAAGATTCCTACTTTGACTTGAAGCAACGGGAGTTGGCTTTACAGGAGAAAACCGCGGAAATCAAAAGAGAAAAGCTCGAGTTACAACGTCGGGCTATCGAGCTTGCTGAAGCAAAGAAACGAGATAAAGACTTGATGTTCTACAACTCGGAAATCGACCCCAACTTGCCGATAGCCAAACAGCAAGCACAACAAGAAATGAAGGACAGAATCAAGGAACGTTATAATTTAAATTACTAGGATTATTGTAATGTTTTTTAATTTCGAATAATTGTGTAATGTTTTTTTTTAAATAAATGTAATGTTTTTTATTAAATTTATTGTGTTTAAAAAAAAAAATTGTTTTTTTTTTTTTTTTCAACTAGGTCGCACTAGGTCGCCGGGTTGTGGCAAATAGGTCGCACTAGGTCGCCGGCCGAAAAAACTAGGTCGCGACCCCATGCGTTGTGCCTAGCCTTAATCTATTTCCCATTAAACAAATATTAGCTTCCCTCTCATCTCCTTTCACAACGTCTTCACACACTTCTCTCTCTCACACACCGTCTTTCATCCCCCTCATTAATGAGGTTCGAAGTTGCTTATAATTCTGATAGAAACTAGTTCTAACTTGAAATCCGTTGAATCTTATCACCAGTCTTTCATCCCCACATTAATGGGGTTTGAAGTTGCTTATAATTCTAACTTGAAATCCATTGAATGTTATCACCACAACTAAGGGTGGGAATCAAGTCGGATCAACCGGATTCGGATCAATTTGGGTTGAGTCAAGTTGGATCAAGACTAAAAAAGAAATCATACCTGAACTCGAGCCTAATTAAGAATCCGGTCAGTCGAGTTCGGATCAATTCGAGTCGGGTCAACTCGGGTTCGGACCAACCTAGGTATAAATAAATTTACAATGTAAAATGTGTTAAAAGAATTCGGGTCAAGTTAGATTGGTCGGGTTCAGGTTAATTCGAGTTGGGTTAAAGCTAAAAAATATAAACCCTAATCTGAGCTTAATTAGAACTTAAGTCATTTCAGATCAACTCGAATACATTTTTGAACCCGATTAACCTGACCCAAATAGACTTATTCAATTCCGGATTATGTCAACTTTTCCGACACCTCTAACCACAACAATATTCATGTACATTTCTTCTTTTGATTAGTCATACCTATTCTTACTAACCCACAATCTTTTTTTTAAGGTTGATGGTATTCCTTTTAAATCTTTAGTATGATAAATCTTTCTAAAATTTATATGGCAAGTTGATGGTTCAAATGGTTATAGATAGGACCAACGGACTCATCCGAAAACTAAAGTTGCTTTCGGTTCGACCGACTAATAAAAAGTATCTGAAAATAAAACAGAGTGAGACTAAATTATTTTCTTTTTGTTTTTTTCAAGCTAATCGGTTCGTCATTTTTATTTTGTTTGCGCTTGAACTTTAATTTTAACGTACCCGTAGCTATAACACGTGAATACCGTGCTAGTTTTTATTTAATCTAGCTAGTGTGATACTATACTCCGTATTATTCTTGGTACAATGGTACGTTATAATTTGTGCAAGTTTGATAAACATTTTGAAATACAAACAACCGTGGATTGTAAGTTCTATTCAAATGACTTCCCAGTGTCACAGTAGACCTATTGGTTTTATGACAAAGAAAATTGCCAGATAGTCTTGCGAGTGTTAAAAATGATGGTTTGCGCAAGAGTCTCGTTGCGAATTTGACGTAAAAGAAGGAGAAACACAATCGGTTTAAACAACGAATGTATGCTTGTAAGATTTCCTTATTTTGGGATCAATTAGTTGGGACTCTTCTTCCAGTCCACAATATAGACACATGACAACATGGATAGTGATTTTGGTAATGCATGTGGTCCTAACTCATAAGTAGTCAATTAGAGTACGTTGTGCTTGTGACGACGAAGGCTTTTAGTTATCGACATCAAGATTCACATTAAATAGAAAGTGATGTTTAATTAATAGATTTATCAAACTCGAGCGATATATACTATAATAATAAACGATAACGCACGTTATATGGGAAAAACATATGTTTAAGGTGAAGAAAATTAGTTTAAAACTTGAAATTAGTGTAGCGCACGTCGTGATCACGTTGAGTTATCCGTCCCCACTAGTCAAAACCATGTTGCCTATGGAGCCGCCTCACGTGACCTCACAAACAAACTATTAAACCATATCAAAACTTCATTTTATTGTACAAACTCTCGGAACGTGTAAATCGGTGGGAACACCTTGATCCCATGCATATTTTGATGTCAATCAGACCCTTCCTCAAAGACTCGGCCTTAAGCAATGAGCTCCTGTCCTAACGACCTAATTAGCCAAGAGTTGGAATTGAACACTAGTCATTTTCTCCAAAGACCCTTTTTGACCGGTCAACAAGGCATTTAGGGAGGGAAATGGTAAACAATAAAAAAAAAGAAAAAACTAGTTGTTAGAAAGATTTTTTATCTGAAAAGTTTGTTTGACAACACCACAACAAGCATTTCAATATTGTTTAATCGATCTAATTTCAAATACTTGTTGGAGAAAAATTTAGAAACCGCTAAGAGCAGTTTGTTTATATAATTACATTTATGTTATTAATATGACATTTATAATTTATTTCAATATTGTAGGTTATATGTTATTTTCAGTAATTTTACAGTTTTTTAACTACATCTTATAACTACATTACCAAACACATTTTTAAAACAAACAACTACTGCTTACGTTCTTGCTAATTGCTACTGCTTACTACTCCTGCTTCTACTACTGCTTATAGTTACGTGTCGTCAAACATTAAGATGGTCACAACGCTTGTGTCCTCAAGTCGGTCGACCAACTTCGATGATGATCGGCCACGTTGAGACGATCATGTAGAATCGGCCGACTGAAAGAACTAGTTCGCACTCTCGATTTATTTGGCTAATCTGTCTTCTGCTTTTTTTTTCTTATATATATATTTCTTTTGATAACATTATATTAGTTTTAATTATGTTTTAATTAGATTAAATTTGTAACAGAATTTTTAAATTTTAATATTTTTTTGGATAATATTATATTAGTTTTAATTAGATTTATTTGAATATTTTTAGAGTTAGTTTAATTAATGCATTTTATCATCTTTAAATCTAATTAAGTCTTTTTTAATCATTTCTTTAACAATATTTAAATATAAATATTATTTTAATGTTTTTTATTTTATTTAATAATTATTTGAATAAAAAAATATATTAAAAAATTGAATTTGGTCATCTTGTTGTGGAAAAAAATCGCCTGCCGGTCGTCAGAGAGAGAAATATGAGGTGGTAGGAAAAATCGTGGTCGCACGTCGTTGTTGTGGGTAGCTTAAAAGGTGTATATACACATACTAACTTCAAACATAATTCAAAACCAAAAAATTAAGTTAAAAATATCAAATCTTAACCATTAGATTATTTTTAATCCAGACCTAACTCGAACCAAAGTTACAATCTTGACCATCTATTTTTTTTTCCAAAATTTTTGTAAAAACTTATTAAAAACCACTTTTATTTTAAAATTAAAATATCTTTTTTTCATTTTTTTACACTGTATTTAAATTTTTTTTATGCTTTTTAATTCAATATCTATTTTGATATATTTACAAATTTTTATTTTTATTTTATTTTTAGTGATTTAATTTATTTTAGTTAAATATTTATATATTTTTACATTAATTTGATTGTAAAAAAATAATAACCAAATATCCGTCGCTACATTAGGCCCTTTCATAATTCATGCATGTTTAGAGTCCGAGAAGAGCTTTATGTTCTAGTGATGGTATAATATGCTGCTTGTTAAGTATATTTGATTCGTTTTGTTAATATTATAAGCTAAGTTTTTGGGTTTACAACAAAAAAGTTTTTGGGTTTACAACATACGATTAAGACTACTCCTTCTGTCCTAAAATTATTGTCTTCCGACAAAAACACACAGTTTAAAAAAATACCACCTTTTCAGTTTTCTCTATCTTACTTGTTACAGAAAGACAGTTTTACCCTTAACCAATTAATTTAAAACATTTTAAAAGTTTGTAATTATGATTTCAATTAAGGGTAATCTAGTAATCTCGATCTAAAATTCCTACCTATTTTTAGAAGTTTTATAAGCGGACAATTAATTTGGAAAAACACGAAAAGGAATGAGGGACTATAATTTTGGGACGGAGGGAGTATAATGACTTGAAAGAAAGGTTTATGAAAAGGGTGTGTTTGGTATGTATTTGGGGAATGATGGAATGAATATGGTAATCAATAAATATGTTTAGTTAATGTCTATGGGAATGAGGTTATGAAAGGATACCCATATGTACATAATAGTGGGTAAATGTGACTTTCATATTTTATTCATGTGGGTCCCGTGTATTTTACTTTTCCATCACATATTTATTAAAATACAAATTTCTCCACCACATATATTTATAAAATTTAAATTTTATTAAATTATTACATACACAACTAATACAAACCAAACAACAATACCGATTATGATATATTCATTATCATTTCACCCTTATAACATTCCGTTACCGATAGTGATTCTTTTTAACATACCAAACACACCTTTATCATCGACAAGTCTAGACATTCACCTCGCTAAGTAATAGAAGATGTCATTTCGTAAGTTACATTAGCGGGAAACACTGAGATTTGTTTTGGGGTTTATGCTAATCCTAAGGGTAGAATGAGTCGAGCTTTAGCAGATCGAGTCGAAATCGGCTTGCATATAGTTGTAAACCTTGAGTTCGGGCGCGATTTTGCTTCAAATCTTTATATTTTTAGCCCGCGCTCAGTTTTGAGACAAATTTTATAAGCTCAAACTCAACTCATTTTTATTAAAAGTTAAACGAGTAAAAGCTCGAATCAACGGGCTTGTTAAAAACACTATGCTCGAGCTGGTTTATTTAATTTTAAGCTCGTTATATATATAGATTCTTACGACTCGTTGGGGCTCACAAACTTAGGCTTGAGGTCAGACTCATTTAGACTCGGCTTAATATGAGCTTTTATCAATCCGAATTTGAGTTTCATGACGATAAAAGAGGTCTTACCGTGACCCTATAACAATAAACGTTCAAGTTTCGTGAGGGTAATCGAGTGTATATTTAGAGTGTTTTGATTTGGCGTAAACTATGGAGCTAACATTAATCCCTCGGCATTTGTATTTTTGCAATGTTGCATGACCTCAAGAGTTGTGTTTTCCCATTTTGATTTTGGTATTTCCAGATATCTATTCGCATTCGCAATTAGGGTGATTTGAAATCGAGGAAACCGGTTTCTACACCCTTCACCAATGAATATGCACGTCAATATCTGGTAACACATTTTCTCTAATACGGTTATGTGGCCATTTATTATGTTATGATGAAGCAATTATACCTCCCAGCCTATATATAAAATAGGATAATAAGGTATAAATACTAGACTACCTAAAATTGTTTTTTTTTATCTACGAAAATATACCTAAAACTGTAATTACTAAGGCCATTTAAATTGCAAAACATCATTTCATATTTTCAAGCCACTCAAACATCAAATTGGTCTTTTTTAGTATCGAATTGAGGAGAGGTTTTTATGTTCCCCATGACTGAGTACCCTAATTTCACCAATATACAGATTTCATTAATGCCCCAACCTTATACCTCAAGTTTGAAAATCCCTTGAATTATACTGGAAGGTGAAAAAATATTTAAGAAAAGTAAATCCAAATTTGTAAGGTAAAAGAATGGAGTAAAACATTACTATTATTTTTATTATACTCTTATCTAAATCAAAGAAGATATGTATTTTAATGTGAAAAGTTAGTTTAGAAGCGAAGACAAGTGGTATTGAGAGAGGGTCCCTTGGTTGGCATTAACGACCGTTTTGACAAACGACTAACGAATTCAATCGAGACGGCAAACAGACAGACAACACATGAAAAGTCTTTCATTAAAAGTCAAATAATCTTTAACTTTTGCAATCAGTTTTTATTTTTTTAAACAAACGAGGAGGCACACACAATATAACAATTATTCTTAATAAAAGAAGTGTTTAATTCAAAATATAATTACACATAAGTTATTTAAATAATATTTTATTCGTTTATAAGGTTGTGTTTATTTTATTAATTTCGCGTTGTTTTTAAAAACAGTTGTAAAGTGAATAACTAACAAAAGATTCTTGAATTCTTTTACAACCGTAAAAGGTGTGCTTATTATGATTAGCGATTTTACTTTTATTGAAAAAGCATATATCTAAAAAATTGTTATCTCAAATTCTTTCAAGGAGACCATAAAGATCTTTAGTGATCTTTTTCTTAAACTACAAATAAATTCACTCTACGGAAAGTTATATAAAGATTTCTTTTAACTAAATCGCATAATGAAAGCTCAATTCATTAGTTTCTTGTTCAATTCAAAGTTACAATTTTGTGGAATCAGAATTTAAAGTTATCGAGTGCACAAAATTTTTAATACAAATTATTTATGTGTTACATAATTTGGGAACACGTTCATTTTGAAGAAATAAAGTTTTTTAGCAAATATATATACTACATAACAAAATTTCATTAAATTCCTGTGCATCCTCATAAACCCTAGCTCCACCCCTATTTGTTAACAAATCATAGATTATAAAAATGTAGTATTTGATTATATAAATCTTGGACAGACATGCCAAAAAGCAACTGCATGATGCCATGTGCCTTTCTTTCCATGCTTCTAATAAGTATTTATATAAAAGTCTCCATTTCTTATGTTCGTTGATTAATCACATAGTTTGACCGTCCCACATGGACGTATTTGATTGGAAAATAAGGATAATCTATCTTACAAATTGGATTAATTTAAGGTTCTTGGAAGCTTAAATAAAAGCGAAAAGAAGAGGGGTGTCGCTTGCAAATATAAAGTCCAGTCAGTCCATGATCGTGCTCCTCCCCAAACAGTTTAAAATTGCAAAAAGGTTAAGTTACATATATCCCCTCTCATGTTTTGCCGTGTTTTTTATTTTGACCCCTCACTTTTGAGACATTTATTTTATTTAATTTGTAATCTTCTCTCATAGCTGTAGATTCGTTCTTGTTGGAATTTTTAAAAACTCTTAACCATATTAACACATTAATAATTACGAGTACGCAGCGGAATAATAAGATCACATATAGATAAGTAATTAACATAAACGGTAAAAAAACGTACATTTTAGCAATAGATTAATTCACATTTATCGAACAATCAAATAACCGAAAACCCAATAAAGATCAAATAATGATCTCTCTAAATATACGCACACAATACGTTTATACAAGCAATAAGTTTGTTAGTATGTTTGTGTTAAACCACCAATAAGTCAAACCACTTGAATCAATCAACTAAAGAAACATTTGCTTCTTTCTTCATGGTCGAACCACTCGAATGAATCGAAACCCTAATTGGGATGTTCGGCCGATCAACTAAAAGAAGAGAGGAGAAAAGATTTGGGATTACAATTGAATAATAAGGTATCCAATACCTTCTTGTATACTTATAATAACTTGGTGATTAATCAACCGAGCGCAAAAGCACATGAGCTTTTGTTTCCTTTTTCTTAACTTTTCTTTATTGGTTTATTTGTTTAAATATAATTAATATTTAATACAGTATTAATTATATATTGCTTAACGATTTACGCGTGCGTCTCCTTAGGCTCGAGACAACTTCCGGACATATATTAATTCATGTACATATTCCTTCAGCTTCCACTTGGACATGCACAATAATATAATATAATAACATCGGTTAGCGTCTAGCAACACGCCGATGCTCTTGAAAACTCTCGAGTGTAGTTATTCATAAAGTACATTTAAATGACTTAAACATTTACAATCTCTTTGTTTCTCAAATGTCATGTTAATAATAGATATGGATCGAAGTCATTCCATTTTAACTATTATGTTTCTCGTATTACCTAATTGAATCAGGATTACCAATCTAATCAAGACGATCTAGATTTTGATATGATCGTACACACATCTCATTAATTAAATGAGGGACCCAAGTAGCATTTTTTTTTCAAGCCTTGTTGAATGAACAAATTATATCTTGACTACACGTTACATACTTCAAGATACAAATGATTATAGCCTTTATTACTACCTTGTTCAGGATAGTGTTAGAATTATAGCAAAAAATACCATTCACATATATAAGACCTGATTGCATCTCAAGTCAAAGGAACTAGTATTTACATTTATAAGTTTCACTTAATGTCGAAGATCCATAAAGTGGTTGACTTGTTAGTAGGAGATGTCCAATATGAACCTTTGAATATTGTCTGAGTTGGTGAACCATTCTTACATATTCTACGAATATTACCATCACTCAAATATATCTTAATTCAATTAAATCCCATATAATTGACTGACATAGACTATTTAGAATAACATATTATTCAAGGATTTAAACATGCAAAAATATGACCAATAAATATAAATAAAAACCGAACATATCAAATACTTCAATTCATAAAATAAGTATTGCTTAACGATATCCTTTATTCAAATACTAAAAGATCAATGCATGATAAACCTAGTTAAAGAATCATGCCTCAATATATGACGATCATACTTGTTGTCGAGGCATATATCTCATGAAATTCTAGTAGGCTTGATCTTTGAAGTTTTGAGAATACTTATTTTAAATTCACAATTGTGAAGATCTATGAACATATTTAATGATTGTTATTATGTACGTTTGTACATATGAGTACACAACAAAATATGAGTATTGTTGTTGTACATCCTATAAGATGTGCGAGTCCAATAAAACACCTTATTAAAAACAATCATCTTTAATAGTTTCTTAAACTATTAAGTATTCTTTATTCTTTTAATATGTATTGCAACATAACTAGTCTATACATTAATCATCAAAGATGAAATTTTAATATGACTTGTGTTGAGTGTTATTTCAATCAAACTATCATCCATGTCTAGAAGCATCACTATAATTTATTATAATTCATAAACTATAAATATCACTGTGATAATATTTGGTGTCTTTATAAAGTCTAAGTTTGTTGACAATGATAATTACATCCTATTATCATATAGAATATTCATTACTTTGAACAATTCAAGTTAGTAATGAGTTTTCTTTTCCAAAGAAATCTTATCATAACATTTGTATTAATCATCTAAATGATTTTATCTTTAAACAATCATTGTTGTCAAATCTTCTTGTACTCATACAAGTTTTACAATTATCCATATACACAATATGCTTTACATGATGAATCTCTTAAGTTTCCATCTCATGTCAACTCTCATCAAATGAGATATATACATTCACTGAGACTTACTAAATGATATTTCATGTTGTGTTGGATTTCATTAACCACAAATGTTTATCTTAATAAACATATATAAATCAAGGTCATACGTTTAATTTAAACCCTTTCATATGAAACTTTTGTTCCAAATTAAGATGGAATATAGTTTTTTATATGTTATACATCAAATGTGATTTAAAGAAATAAACATAATACTCTCACTAGCTTTTAGATGTACTCACAAGTTATCTTAGATCTAATTAAAAATCAAAACATAGATTTAATAATTATATTTGAGATACATCCTTTAGATGCATGTATTAATCCATGCATGGATTATTGCATAATGTACACTAAATAAAGATTATTGTAATTTATAAACCCTTTGATTACAATCGTCCTCGCTAATGCAATCATACGAAAAGAGTTTAAACATTACATTGTCATATTTATCAATATAAAACCATCATGACAATAAATCATCTTTATTAAATTAATACGCGTAGAACTTTTTATCACATAGTATGTATTAATCATGTGTACGATATTGTCCATATGAATCTTTCTCTAATAAAAACTTGTATTCACCTCGTGGTCTAACCGTTTTAGTTAAGATCAATCAAGTTTCAAAAAGTTGATTATCTTCTATGGACTTGCATCTACTCATTCATAGTTTTATTCAATCATGACATTTAAGATTCAATAATACATCTATATAGTTAGTAGGTTCACCATGATCCTCTAACTTACATTCTTCAGTATTGACATATCAATATATCATTTAACTTAATTATCAAACTTTATACAAACTTAAATGTATTGTGATTATAATAGCTAGCTTTATTTACCCTAGTTATTATGTTTTAACCCAATGTAGGCGTTATATACCCTTATTGAATGGTAGGCCTAATATCGAGTAAATTGCATGCGAGTTTTCAAGTTAATAAAATCATGATGGATAGTCCCTCATGTACATCGTAAAAGTTCATACACTCTCTATAATACATAAGTAATTGTTACTTATGGACATTTAAATTGAGTGGGAAAGTACATAAATCGCTATTATGCTTTTCGCTGGTGAAGTAACATTTATAATGTTGTCAAATCCAGTGAGAGCATTGCGTTTTACTACTAGAAATACATTAATGTAATGTTGTCTATTTCAGTGGGAGTTACAAGCTTGTTTACCTTGGTAGTAATCCATATTATTTCTAGTTTAACATGAAATAATAACTCACTTTCACGATATGAAGAATCATAGTTTTAAGGATAACTACTAACTATATTATATGATAATCACTTTTGAGTATTTTCCCATATAATAATTATGCACTATTCCTTATAAATATATATGGTTGATATTCTACTAGTTATTTAAATATACATGATATTATCATATTATTCACATAAACAAATACGTTTCACGTGGTTTGTCTGCATACATGATGTTGTGCCATGCACAAGTGGGAGAAATCTTTATTGTGTGCAAGTTACAACAGATAATAATACGACAAATGATTTCTTAACCGCGAGATAAGAATATCATATTCTATTAAGACTTATACATTTAATTGTCAATGTATGTTGCCTTGTTTAGAAAATATCAAGATGTGAATAACAAGCTATTTCAACTAATTCGTTTATAGCTTCTTGGATTGTTTCTTATAATGTTTCTTGAAATACACATAAATAATAAAGTAAGCAACTAAGTTGAAGTCTTTGAATTATTCAAATGAATAAATAATGTATATATAGTTATTAAACTATTTAAAGATGTATACATTAAAGCATGCACTAAGTTTTTTTAAATACTACATATTATCAATTTTGTTGTGACACAATTGATAAGTATTTAATCTAAAGAGTATTAAGTTATTTAAGAATTATGATATAGTCTCATAATCTCAATACTCATAGAATACCACAGTTTTGGTATGTTTTAAGGGATAAATCTTCTTTAGAATTATTTGATTTTGATAACTTGAAATAATTTACCTCCAAAATTTGTCAAGGTTTGAAAATTGAGTATACAAAGTATATACTTAAATATTACTCCAACTTAGAAGTAAACTAAGACACCATCAAGCTATGGAATGTGATGAATCATATTAAGTCTTAAAGTTGAAGTTTTGAATTTGTCAAAAACTATCAAGGTATTTTGTGATGTGTCCAAAAAGATAAGAATTTGTTGTTGCTCTACATGCTAAGTATTTGAAGAACAGTTTATGATTACTAAAAGCAAGTGGGAGGACTTGTAGATCTTTAAGAGATAAAATAACAAAATACGCAACATTCTAAATATACTAGTGAATGTAATAATGAGGGTGAACATTAAATGTTGAACCTCGTGATGATAGAACTCACATTCATAGATCCGCAAGGATGTCTTTAGTACAATAATCTAATCCCACCTATTAATAACTTTTCCTTGCAAGAAAAAAGGATAGGTATATGCCTCTCTTTCTTACAAGAAAATGAGACTCTGTTTGTAGAACAAACATAAGTTTATGGAACTTCGTTGCAATAATACTTTTAAAAGAATCACAAAATCGATTTTAGTATTTTTGATAATATTATTTTTATAGGAAATTAAATATCTATGTTTATATATAAACAATTAATTTTCTAAAAGCTAGAATCTACCAAAACATACCACCACCGCATCAGTTGATCTGCTAGTGATGATGGTATTCAAGGGGTAATTGATGTTCAATGATTGCATCTAATACAACTTCTAGAATTATGGGACTCTACTTTATATACATCACTTGTGACAAATTCAAAAGTGAAAAAGTGAGCATGTTTATCCCATCAATTGCCACGATTTAAGGTCTCACCTATCATAACTTGCTTAAGTCGTTCAACTAAAAACTATGATTATATAGCACCAATATCTCATAATTGAGTGTGTTAATGCAAAACAATGCCTAAAAACATTGATAGTATTAATTAATCTTTCTTAGTTTTGATCACGACAAATTACAAAGACATTTATTGTCAAACACAATTATAAAACGAATTATCTAATAAACACTATCATCAAGGTAATAATCATTACACTAACGTATCTTAATCATGCTTAGCGATCATAAAAGTGATTAGCCTTAAAACTCACTTTTGTCAAATATTACAAAAGATTTTTAATAAACTTTATTTTTAAGAAAATGTTTTATTAAAATGAAAATGCAAATTTGAATATGGCATATTCCAAATGCCATAAGAATATCCTTTAAAGGTTTAAACAGCCTCAGATATTTCAAATTCACTAAAAGACAAAAAGGAGCGGAGTCTACGCCAGCGGTACCTTAGCACCTATGGCGGTTCCTTATCGATAAAGAACTACGGGCTCCAATAAGGAACCGCGTCCAGATATAGCCGTTAGATATTTTGTCCTATAAATAGTGAATCAAATCTGCATTCTCATCAACCCTTTTTGCACATCTTCTTCAGCCTTCTTTCTCCTTTCTAATCCTAGTCATTTATAAATGATCACTTAATGTGTTAAGTATGTTTACTCATGATTATCCTCTTGATATCCTTTTTACCTTGTCCAAAGAGAAGATCACTCACACACTTGTGATGTGATTAAAGATGTAGCATTGATGAAGATCACTTTCTCCTAAAGATCTAGTCATGTTCATCATTTGCTTATTTGTGTCTTGTGTAAATCTAATGTATTTGTGAATACTTGGACTAGTTACGTTCATCCAAGTTATTTGTGAATACTTGGATTAGAGTTGTGTACATCCATTGCACATGTGTGTGCTTGGATTTATGTTGTGTAGATCCAAGCTACATGTGTGTACTTGGATATGATTAGTTGAGTTGTAATTAGTTGTGTTGGTTCTCACTAAACTATAAAGTGATGTGGTTGTGTCTTGTGAGTTCTCACTAAACTATAAAGTGATATGTAGTTATGTTGTGTGAAGTTCTCACTTAGCTTCAAAGTGAAGAGTCGTGAAGATTGGTTCTAGCTTTAGATTAGAACTCGACATCTAGCCTTGTGTCAGAAAATGGTGAAGTAGGCAACGTTGTGAAGATTGGTTCTACCTTTAGATTAGAACTCGACATCTAGCCTTGTGTCGTAAAAGAATGAAGTGGGCGACGTTGTGTAGATTGGTCCTAGCTATGATTAGGTCTCGACATTTAGCTTAGTGTCAGAAAATAATGTAAGCGACGTTGTAAGGTTTTCTCCGCCAAGAAGGGAGCTTGTGGATATAGTGGAAATCTCGAGTAAGGTGTACTCGAGGAGTGGAGTAGGAACGAGGATAGAGCCTCGTCGCCGAACCACTATAAATCTTGGTGTCTTCCTACTAGGTTGTTTCTTTCCTTACTCTTTACTTACATTCATTATCACTACACTTACTATACATTGTTAATGCATTAGAATTGAACCTAATCATTATGCAACTAGCTTTAAAGTAAAAGATAGTTTTGTGCACTCACCTAAATGAAAGGAATTTTAATTAGGAGATAAACCGATGAGAAACTATTCAACCCCCCCCCCCCCTTCTAGTTTCTACAATTGGTATCAGAGCGATGGTGACACAAGATCTTTGAAGTATATTGTACTTTAAAACTTGGATCGATCCATTGTCTCCTAAAATTAGAAGGTTAAGTTGTACTAAAGTTTTTCTTTGGTCAAAACTATTTTTTGTTGAAAATAAGCCTTTTAAAATGATAATATTGCATATTACTTAAATTAGTAGTATTAATTCATTTTAGATTTACTCTTGAAATGTATCTACTAGTTTGTATCTTGTTATGTGTAGTTACTCATGAAGATAAATCATTCTATTGATTGCGGATTGAGTTACTTACACTTGTAGAAGACTCATCTTCTTTGATTTTAAACATCATTGAATGATGATATCAAGATGGGTAGAAGTGATACTAGTTTTTGAAGACTTAGTAGTCACTAATAGTCATAGTTGGGCTTTGCATCGATTCCTTGAAAGCTTGGAATGCAATTTGTGGCCAAGGTACGCTCTCGTTCTTCCACACGCCTTATTGATCATTCTTTTGATCATTAATTGACTATATGCTTGTTCTTGGCATCCTTTCCTTGACATTTATTTATGTTTTGCGATTATTTTCTTTTTCCCTCTCAAACCTTCATTTCTTGGATACTTGACTCACTATGGAGATGTAGGGTGAGTTAGTAGAAGCTTAAAGTATCAAGCATGATTTCCATGGTTTGCACCCTTACGGTTAGTAGGCCCTATATCATGTGTAACTTGTGCTATTAAGCTCATCTCTAGGATGATTAGTGAATCCCTTGAGATACTAAAATACTTCATTAAGTTGTAGGTGGATTTTACACATTTAGAATTGAAATACTCCAAGGATATTTTTATTATTAATTCTAGCAATAATTATTTGATCATGTGGGAGAGAAAGTGAATCTATTCTTTGCTCATATTTTGAAATAGAATAAGACTACTCTTGAAAATGATCTTATTCTATGCATCAAAATTGCTTGGTTTAATTCATTACCAAAGCCGTTTAGACTATCGCCGGAAAGGCACGTCTTAAACCACTATATATGACACAAGCTCTTCACATCATCAATTTGAATAATGTCATTTGTCCTTTGAGCAATGATCTTGGTCTTGATTCACTTCTCTTGACTCCTCTCCCTTTGCCTTTTCGCTACGAGTAGTCGTTCGTTCGTTTCGGTCTTTTCCTATCTCGATTCAACTTGTAATCTTTCAACAAGGCATTATTACCTAGTGTTGTGGTGGTACAATGATATCCTAAAAGGTTTAAGATATATTTTTAAGTATTTTAAAAATTTTGGTTTTCAAAAATTCATCGTTTTTCTATGATAAAAACCTGCCTTTGTAGGCGGTTCTTTATCTCGGCGGCTCAAAGGCGCGGTTCCTTATCGATAAGGAACCACGGGCAATAACTTTTGTCAGAGCGCCAGTTTTATTAAAATATATTTTTCAAACTAGACCTTCTCTTTACTTCACACACGGCAGACGATTTTTCCTTGTTTTTCCACCATTGTTGAAGCTTCAAAAACCTTCAATTACTCAAATTAATTGATTCAAGTTCGTGGGTTTCACTCATCCATCATCCAAGATCAATTAATTTTAAGTTATTTCTTTCAATTTCATCTAATTTGTTCTAGGGTTCATACATTCATAATTGGGGCTTTTTAAAATTGACATTGAATTAGAACCTTATTAGGAATATGAGTTGACATAATATTGTTACTATGATTCCTTAGGTTCATATTCATTGAGATTTCACTAAAACCCATTTCTAGAACAAATCCGAATTTTGACTAAATAGTTTGGTTGATTGATGGAATTGATATGAACCCATGAACAAGTTGGTAATGGCATTGTTAAATGCTTACCTAAAAACTTTGTTTTGAAAAACCAATGTTCTAGTTCATTGTTGATCTTACATAGTTCATATGTTTTGATCAATGGTGAAATGGGTACATTGTGAATATGAGAATGATAAGGATTAAACCTTTATTTATGAAGAGATTGATAAAACACATTCTCACTTTCCTTGTTTTTTGGTTTATATGTAACATATGAGTAATTGGAGAAATATGTTTATATGTTTTTTTAGGTACTATCATCATGACCACAGGATATCAAAATGACCATCTAATCACTAGAAGATACATGCCAAATCCTTCGTTGACCAATCAATCTCGCTCTTTTCAAACACTTATCAAAATTTCGAGTCTCGTTGTTTCCATGAAGGACGTATTGTTCCTTCTAACCTTTGTGGACTTGATTTCATTCGATTCATGTTCAATACCATTGGATTAGATTGTTTGCTTGATATTGATGAGCCAATCTTTCCTTCTTTCCTCATGGAATTCTTTAACTCATTCAAGTTAATACACATCAACAATGGTCTATCTTTAAGATTTTACATCAAGGGGAGAACCTTTGTATACACTCTCGAGGAATTTGGTGAGATTCTCGGAGTTCCATACGAAGGTCAATATAGGTTCACCGATGCTTGGGGTGTAAACCACTTAGAATCGGCCCCTGTTGATGTGCATTACTTGACTTAGATTCCTTCGGCTTCGGCCATCACTCGTGCCCTTGATTCACCTCGTGAACATCCTATTCTTGGTAATTTTGAAGGAGAATTTCGTGCTCTCACTCCTTGGGAATTACTAACTAGCGATCTTAGTGATTTTATGGTCCCTTGGGCCGAAATCATTAGGGAAAATGCAATGTGTTTGGTTGGTGATCGCAACCATGTGCCTGCTTGTCTTGCACATATGTTGTATTGTGTTGTTACCACTACTCCATACAACCTTGCATTTTTCGTGGCTAAAAGGATAAGATTTGTTCTCAATGGATCTCGGTCTACTCTTCCTTATGCCATGATTCTCTCACAGCTTCTTAAGAGAGTTCTTCTTGATCATCCTCCTCTTAATCCTTCTTATTTTCACTCTGTGGTTCGAGTCATGTTTCCCATTGAAGGAAATGTCCCTTCAATTCTCATACATGAATCAAATGAAGATAAAAATGTCTCTCAAGACAATTCTCTCATTTCTTGGTATGATTTGTCATCATCTGTCTCTCAATTGTCTTCACTAGACATTGGTTCAGACTATCATTATTGTCTCAATCTTCATCTTCAGGATCGAATCAGAAGTGAATTAAGGCAAGATAGATGAATGACATATACCACTCTTGTGAGATTAACATGTGTGTAAACATGTATGGATTGTTGAACTCTATCTCTTCTCTTATCTCTATTCTTAGAATGTTGTGTATTCTTTAACTAACAATTATGTTTGGATTACTAGTATTTTAATCCTGGTTATCCATGGTATCGATTTTTCGATTTACATGGCTCTTTGCATCTTATGTGTTTAGATAGCCTCCTAGTCTTTGATTATTAGTTCTCTTTGGCTTGATAAATCTTAGTATAAAATCTAGGCTAGCAAAAGTTTAAGGAAGTGCTATTTTCAAACTCCTCTAGTCGCGGTTCCATATCAATGCCGCGGTTCTTTAGCGATAAGGAACCGCGGACCTACGTAAGGAACCGCCCAGTACTGTTTCAACAAAATCTTTACTTTACACTGTTTTCTTTAATATGTATAAAACTTTGATAAAATTTTTGCAAAAACCTGCACTTTCCTAAACTAGGCTACCTAATTTAATTGTTCACATAAAATGATTTTAACCTGTTACTAGTTTGGATCATCCCCTTCTCTTCTTAATCCCTCTTTTATTGATTGTGTTCTTCATCCCTTCAACTCTTCTATTAACCTCAACATTCAACCATGGTATCCACTAGAACATCCAACTCCTCCAAAACATCCTCATCCAAAAGAAGTCTTAAGGTGAATATAAAGTCCTCTAAACTTGGTTCTCCATCTTCTTTCAAACCAAAAAGTGAAGCCTCACCTATCCTCATCTCCTCATCACTTTCACCACCAATTGCCTCATGGCAAACAACCTCAACACATGGTACTAACCATTCACATGGTTCTACCTCCTATTAATTCCAATCAAGAATGAATGAGTTTTCCTCTCCACTCATTTCTAGCCCTCCCTTAAATGTGAATGCTCAACCACAACCTCATCAAAGGATTCCCTTTGTTTTTTAGCCTCTTCCCTTCACTCTACCAAATTCACCCATCTCACCTATTTCACCCTTGGATACCATGCCTTCTCCTCATCCTCCTACCACCAACACTCCTCTATTGGGTGTTCCCATTTCCCATCTCTTGGGTGATCCACACTTGTTTGATTTTTTCATGCACAATGGAACTAATTGTCCTTGTTGCTTGAACAACTTTCACCTCATTGATATCCTAAGGTTGGAAATGATTGGGTCTCACATTAAGTTACAAAGCTTCTTGTTGAACCTATTTGCTAATCCTCCACCTCCTAGGAGATAAATGAAGGACTTTAAAATTAACATGATTTTCAAAAGAAGATCAAGCTAAAAGAGAACTATGAACTCAAGACCTAGTTGTTAGCTATCTTTGTAGTAGTTAATTGTCTTTTTAATTCTTGTATTTCCTTTTCTTTCCCTCATGATTTTCTCATGTGGATGATTTATGGATTTAGTTTTTATGTGCTTTAATCTATGTGATCACATTAAACAACTTCAATTTATTTAAAATTGAACCTAAATCTATTACAACCTCTAAAAACTTGACTTAAAATTGGACCAAAATGTTATTTAAATATTTTATCACCCTTTGTCAAGACATTCTTTGTGAATGTGTTGCTTTTATGCAACCCTAGCATACTCTAGTGCTAAAAGAGGTAAAAATCTAAGATTTGCAAATTTTTGAAAAAGTCTTATCTTTCTCCAAATCTTTTTGCAGTCCACTGGACGCGGTTCTCAAGCCTCCAGGCGGTTCAATATCGATATGGAACTGCGGGCTTCTTTAAAGAACCGCGCCCAGTAAAGCCGATTTTGGCTTATTTTTGGTCTTTCTTCTTTGACCACTGTTTTGGTTAAGATTCTATGTTTACCCAATTTGGCTAAACATTCTCTAAAACCTTTCTTTTTCATTTCAAATCTTTGCCTTGTCTATTCTCTTTAAATTCCTCTCTTTTGGGAGTTCTTTCCTTCATCCCTCACAAACCCTAATTCTTCCTTTTCTAACCTTGACATTTCATTGTCACAAACTTCTCAACCTAGATCTTCTTCTTCTAAGCTTTCAAAGAAACCGAAAATCTTGGTTAAACCCATTTGGATCAAAAAGAACAAGAATCCTCATGATTCTTCTTCTCCAAAATCCTCCAAGAATTCCTCTTTCTCTCCGATTCAGTATTGGAATGAGACTTACTCTATAAATCCAATTACCGGAGAAAAGGAATTGTGAAAGCATCTCTTATCCATTACCTCCCTCTCCACCAAACTTTCATTTTAATGGACCTCCCCCATCTAACGACTTTGTTTTGCATCATGGTTCCTCGTGTGCTTGTTGTCGTTTTCAACAAATTGAACTTGCTCATATCTATGACAAGCTAAATTTTCTTGAATTCCTCTTGACTCTACTTCCTCTCAAAGTTTCCGTTCCCGTAAACAAAACTTCGAATGATGCTTCGTCGTCTTTCTTTTCCAACTAAGGCACTTTTTGTACTTTAGTTGTTTGAGTCAATAAAATTTTAAGCAATCTTGGAAGATTATCACTATTAGAATAGCTTGTGCTTTGTGGTCTATTTTCCATATGTTTTGTTTTAAATATTCATATTGTGTGTATGAATATTTATCTTGTATGTTATTTCATATTTTTGTAATATGAATGTTATGTGTGTTATCTTTCCCTCTAATTCTATTTCACACATTTGTTAAGGAGTTGATCATGGTTAAAACTTAAAATTAATTATGGGTGATTCCATAAATTTTAAATTTTAACCCATTGACATTTTAAGTCATCTTTGATTGGTTTGGATGTTTCTTATCTTCTTTTATTCCACCAATTGAACTATGACGTTGTCAATACACACTCTTTGGACATACTTAGCAAATGCTTGCTTCTAATTTGAGATTTCTTTTCCTTCTCCCTCTCAAGTTAGTTAGTAAGTAGTGCACATATATACATTGGTGTTTCCTTTCTTTCTTCTAACATTTGTGTAGCATGTCACCTTAGCTCATTGACTTGGTGCCCCAAGCAAGGGGGAGTAAGTACCAAGGGGGAGCTACTAGCAAAAGTCCGGTTCTTTTCTTCTTCAAAGACTTGTGCTAACCTTTTTGCTTCGACAAAGGGGGAAAATGATAGTGATAAACTCGTCAATAATTCAAATAAACTTGTATTTTATGTAAATGAGTTTATAGTTTGTCGTAATAAAAAAGGGGGAGATTTTTAATGCAAAGCAATGCCTAAAAACATTGTTAGTATTAATTAATCTTTCTTAGTTTGATCACGACAAATTACAAAGACATTTATTGTCAAACACAATCATAAAACGAATTATCTAACAAACACTATCATCAAGGTAATAATCATTACACTTACATATCTTAATCATGCTTAGTGATCATAAAAGTGATTAGCCTTAAAACTCACTAATAAGTGTGAAAACACTTATCCTTTTACCACTTAATTATAATAATAACCAAGCCAAAACGTGTATTTTATGTCGTAAATGTCGGAATTATGCGTGGTTTGTGTTTTTGTTGTGATTTAGGTTCAAAATGTGAAAAGGGAAGAAAACACGGGTTTTCGCGGGCTTTTATCAAAGAAAAAGACAAAATATGAAGTCAAAAGATCAAGAGTGCAAAAAGAACGAAAGTCCAAGGCCTATTCTGAAGATTTATCGAAGAAAAGTCTAAAGACAGAAGTTTAATAAAGCCGAAGAACTCAAGTCTTATTAACGAAGAAATTACAAGACGAGTTTAATTAATCCCGAGACAGAGTCGAAAAAGTCGAAGAATTTAGAAGACGAAAAGACGAGAAAGAAAGAAAGAAAGAAAGAAAGAAGGAGCAACACATCAAACCTCCCTTCTCCCTATAAATAGAGACCTTTCATCTCATTTGCTTCTTGTTAGCTAATTTGACAACTTAGCTCACCACCTTTAATTACTTGCACATTTTAATTTCATGTCATTTACTTAATTGTCAATTTCATTTCCTTGTCTTGCACCTTAAATTTCTTGCCTTTAATTTCAAGTAAGTTAATTTTGTTGTTGAATCTTTATTTTCCTTTAATCAAGCTTTTCATTATCATTCTTATTCTACTTTTCTTGTTTTTGATTTGATATTGATTCGGATTAAGCATTCATTTTGCTTGATCTTATTTCTTATTTGATTAAAAAATTTACCTTTTTATTCCTATCTAGGATTTCATACGATTTAAGCTTTGAGCTTGACATGCTTATTGGCTTATATTGTATTTAGCTTATTCTCTTTTAAAGTTTTCTTAAAAGTTTTATCTTTTTAAAGTTTGCTTATTTTGTGTCTTGAAAGTTTTTAAATTTGTGCTTATTTTATTCGTCTTATTATTGCTTTGGTAAGTTTCAGTTAGTGCTTATTAATCTTAGCTTATTTAGTTTTGCTTATCACCATTTCTCATTCCATCGGAAAGGGGATTTGGATTTCGACAGCTTCACTTATTCTGATCGTGTATCGGATTAGGGTTTGAGATTCCGACAGTTTTTCCCCCTTATTCCGATCGTGATTGCGATCGCTCATTGCGATCGTATATTGCGACGGGTCTTAAGGCTTTATCACGACGAAGTGCTGCCAAAATTTCATTAGCCTTATTCCGATAGTCTTTCCGATCAAGCATTCCGACGGGGATTCCGATCCGGATTCCGACAGGTTTGTTTGACATTCCGATAGGTGAGTGTTATTCCGATAGGTTTGATTTTCATCATTCCGATAGGGGGATTCCGACCAACATTCCGACAGGGGTACTTTGTTGCATTCCGACAGCACCATTCTGATCGGTATTCCGATGGGATTCCGATGGATTTGGTTTTGTTTTAATATTTTGTCTTAGTTTTATTTTATTTTTAAGATTGCATTATTTTAAGTTTCAAATTGTCATTTTTATTACATTGTCAAATTTACTTTTCGTCAAGTTTTAGTTTCTCGTCATTAATTAATTTACTTATTAAAATTTTAAATTTTGCACATTTACCTTTTAATTAGTTTCAGCTTTAATTTTCGTAAAGATTAACGGTTTTCTGTAAGAGACGCGTTGAATTTTGGGATCCGTTCACTCGTGAACGTTATTTTTCTTGTTTAAAAATCCATAAAAATTAAAAATTGTTAAAAATCCATAAAAATTCAAAAAAATTCAAAAATCCAAAAAGATTTTATTTTTATTTTTACACGTACATATATATTCTCTATTTCTTTGGTATCTTTTTCTTTTGCTTTTGCAGGTGTATGCGTACTAGATCTTCATCTTATTCAGAGCCCGAGACTCGTGAAGATTTAGGTATGGCTGGTGTGCACAACAAAAATAATCCACCCCACCCAAACATGAATAACAATAACAATGTTCCCCCACCCGACCTTAGAACGATGGAGGAGCTTTGTCAACCCATGATGAATGGACGCGGAGGACCGATTGCGCCGATGCAAATCACGGCTCCAGAGTTTTCGTTGAAGCATCACATGATCCAACAAGTTCAAAATTCTTGTCCATTTCGCGGATTGCCGGATGATGATGCCAACAAACATCTCGACAAGTTCATTACCGTCACTCAAAGCATGAAGTTGCCCGGGGTTACTATGGATTTTCTTCGCCTTCACCTATTTCCACACACCTTATCTCACCATGCCGAAAAATGGTTTGATCGTCTTCCGAAGAATTCAATTCATACTTGGGACGAGATGACTCAACGATTTTTGTCGCGCTACTTTCCACCATCCATGGTCACGAGCCTTCGGAATCAAATTAGTGGATTTACACAAGAACCTGATGAATCACTTTTTGATGCTTGGGAATGATATAATGTTTTGATCGATCGATGTCCAAACCACAACATGCTCCTCGTCACCTTAATTGATACTTTCTACAACGGTTTAACTTTTCGTGATCGTGATACGATTAATGCAGCCGTCGGTGGCACATTTATGAAAAGAAGACCCGAGGAGTGTAGAGAGCTTATCGAGAACACGACTACTCATCACAAAAATTGGGATTCATCCGCATCCTCAAGATCAAACCCGAGAGTCAATGTTTCTTCTACTTCTTCAAACCCTGATATCACCGAATTGACCCGCGCAATGGTCGAAATGAGCAAAAACATGCAACTCTTGGCTACAAATCAACAACAAGTTAAAGTTGTTGTAACTTCTTGTGAGATTTGCGGGGGTCCTCATTCATACACTGATTGTCCTTCTACTCATGACAATCCAGAAAACGTGTGTGCGGTTTATGGTAACTATTCAAAAAAAAAAAGCTATCAAGCCCGACCTCAAGGTGATCGTAACCTGCTAAGTTACCGTTCTAACAACTTTCTTTCACCCGGTTATTCTCCTCAAAACCACAACCCCAACAACTACAATAGAAGCAACCCAAACCCACCTAGAGCTTTTAATCCTTATCCCCCACCCGCTCAACAAGCACCACCCATTAATCAAGATGTGGAAACTTTCATGAGGACCCAAGGAGAGCAAATCAAGAATCTACAAAGCCAAATCATCAACTTGAAAGAAGATATCACTAAGCAAGGGAATGATATTAGAACCGAACTTTGACATGATATGCAAACCTCCTTCAGCAATCAAACGAATGATTTAAAGAATATGATGGCTAGTTTCTTCCCAAGTACTCAACCCTCTACTTCGGGCTCTCTTCCTTCAAATACTGTCACCAACCCGAGAGCGAATGTGAGTGCTATTACTACACGCATTGGAGCAACTTTAGTCGGACCTTCTACCCCTCCCCTAGTTACTCCATCTATACCTCCTCCATCGCCATTTATCCATCTTACTCCCACGCCTAGTATTAGTTCTCCATTACCGTCTCCACCTCTTAATAAAGAAGTACCCAAGAAGAACCCTTCACCAACCCCACCTTCCACCTTTAAACCTTCAACATCTCAACCCTCACCTTCTACACCTACACCTCCTAAACCCAATATTCCTTATCCATCTCGATTAGACAAGTGCAAATTGCTCACCAAGGATGACATTCAAGTGTCAAATTTTTTGAAGAAGATTTTGGGAGTGACCATCACCATTAGCCTCGTTGAAGCTCTTTCCCAAATGCCAACATTCGTTAAGATGTTTAAGGAATTTCTTAATAAGAAGGAGAAGATGGCCGAGTTTGTTAATACTCGATTGAATGAGAATTGTTCTGCAATCCTTCTCAAAGAACTTCCGGAAAAACTTGGAGATCCCGGACGTTTTGTGCTACCATGTACTTTTAACCAAACCGAAGAATTTACTGCCTTAGCCGATCTCGGGGCAAGTATTAATCTGATGTCTTTAAGTGTTTGGAAATAGTTATCATTACCCGACCTTACACCAACAAAGATGACTCTTGAGCTATAAAATCGAACTCTCGATTACCCCGTTGGTATTGCCGAAGATGTGTTTGTTAAAGTTGGCACCTTCACTTTTCCGGTCGATTTTGTTGTTGTTGATTATGAAATGGACCCTCGTATTCCGTTAATACTTGTTCGGCCATTTTTAAGAACCGGAAAAGCATTAGTCGATGTTGCCGAAGGTGAGCTAATCTTAAGGGTCGGGAATGATGCAAAAGTATTTAAAATGGGGAAGATCACAACCAAATCAAATGGAAGAGAATCAGCGAATATGATTAATGTGCTTGATGATTTTGTCATCTACAACAATCCTCTTTTTGATTCTTGCTATGATAATCCACTTTTCCAAGATGATGTGGATGATTCTCTCTCCAATTTAGATCCTCCACCAATATTTGAGTCTCCGTCGATCTATGATGACAATGATGATGATTCTAGTTCCGATGGGGATGATTATGATAATTTTGTTTTTGAGTATCCAGACATGCCAACTTATGATGATTTTGATGATGCTGATACTCTCTCGAGTGATTCTTCTCATGATGACCTTACTCCTACTTTTGATGAAGATCCTCCACCAAACACACTTGCTACTTTGGACAATTACTCATTTGAGGAAGATTTTGCCACTTTCCTTAATACTTACTTCCCAAATGAGAATGATGCTCCTCCTTTGGACTTTGATGATGCTCTTTATCCTCCTTTGGATATGAAGAAAACCGTTTCCAAGGAGAAGAAGCCGGAAGACACCGATATCCGTAGTACTTATGTCTTGACACCTCTATATCCACCTTCATCAGATGAGATTGTGAGATTTATGAGCGGATCCTCTTCAAATTCTACTGAGCCTGAGTGTTATTTTCCCCTAAAAGAAAAGGTGTTCGACCCCGGTATTGCAATTTTTAATCCATCTCAGTATCATCTGATGAAATAAAAGGAAAGACTTTTGGAAACCATGGAGATATGCTTGTGCCGCATCATACTGTCTACCACCATGCTCAACAACTGCTTAAGGGAACCTTGCCTACTCTTTTTTGGCTTGCCTTGTTCGCCTTAAGCTTGTGCTATTTGATGGATGAAACCCATGTATTTGATCCCGGTAGATGTTCTTCATGCTTCTTCCTATGCTAATCAAGGTCGAGTCAGGCGCACGACTCGGTTAACAAAAACAAGCGCTTCTCGGGAGGCAACCCGCAGTATCTATCCTTTTATTCCGTTTTTATAATAAGTGTAGGGGAGACCCTAGTATGTTTTTGTTGTTTTCTTTCTTATCATGTGCATGGATTCGAGCTTTCAAAGATACATTCTTGATGACTTTTGACGACCCGTGATTCCGTGTTCCTGTCTTCCCGGTTCTATCCTAAACTCTTTTGATTCATTATTTTATCAATTATGATTAAAATAGGAATCACTTTAGTTGTCCTTTCCTTAGCAAGATTTAAACAAAGTGCACAATGTCCTAAGTGTAGGGGAGCTTACTTCCACATGCTTAAACATTGCGGACAATGTATATATTAAGTGTAGGGGGACTTCTATCGAAGTTAAGTGGGCTTTTCCTTGTATTTGTCCTCATTTTAACCGGAAAATTGATTTTTCGACATTTTTCAAAATTTTTAATCTATTTTGGCCTAGTAGTTTTCCTTTGTTATCGTTATTTACTTTCTTTGCTAGAATAAATTTTTAATAAAGTGGTTTTAATTTTTAAACGTTGTGAATCTTTTGACTCAACCCGAGTTTACTCTATCAAGTATCCTTCACGTGTTTAAGTCAAGTTTTGCTAGGCTTTTATATAGGGAACTTTAAAACGCGAAAGTCTTAACTCTTACGGGTTAAGAACAAGAACTTTTTGCAAGTTCCTATAATTGATCCTAGAAAGTCGTTTATCAAGGGAACTTTGAAATGCGAATTCTAAACTTGAAAAAGTCTAAGAAGTTACAAGATCCTATAGATGACTTGAAAACCCAAAACTTTGATTTAATTGGCTAAGCATCCACGAGTCTCATTCTTTGAGATTTTAAACTGTGGAGAACGAGAGATGATAGAGTCAATTATAAGTTTGGTATTCTTTCATGAATTTATGTGAGTTAATTATGAGCTTATTCTCCCATCGCTTGATAATAAATTTAATTGCAATAAGTAAGGTCGTACGATTTGAAAAGTTACTTAGCTTCTAGCCCAAGATCATTTAAAAGTTGCTCGGTATTAATTAGAGTTCATAGCCAAGGCATAACTTATTGAAGCGGGATGCGAAGATTGGCGAGTCCGCAAAGGCCCTAACAAGGCATGAGGGCTACATTTTGTTGCTAAAGATCCAAAGTGATGTGAAGAATCATTTATCAAAAATCAATATGAAGGATCGAGACACACGACGAAAAGCAAATACTCCCGTAAAGATCATGGAGAAGTCTATCCAAAAAGGCCCTAACAAGGTATTTTTGGATAAATAGAACCAAGTCCTAAAAGGATGCGGGTCGTTGTATATCAAAATCCCAAATAAAGATTGGAGAAAAATGAAGAACGTGGTTCAAATATGAAGAATCTCTCAAAAAGTTCAAGTGAAGAAATTCCTATTATGAAGAGAAGACCATTATTTCATGAATGTCTCTCAAGATTTGAAGTATAAAGTCACTACCAAATATTGGTCGGAGAAAGGTCTCAAATCGTGAAGCAAGTTATGCCAAGATATGAACTTTATGAGGTCCCGAGAAGCAGTTTTAAAAGATTTTGTCCTTTAGTTAAATTTTGATTAAATAGTCCTACTTTATTTTCGGCCTAAATTATCTATCGAAATAAGTTAAACAATGAATCCTCATGATCATTCAAGACAATTATAAATTATAAGAGATACACCTAGGAATAAGAGAGTCTAAGCGAATAATTGGGCCACATGAGTTTGTATTAATTTGCTAACTTATAATAACAATGATCTCGTTTATAAGCTTGGTGTGGGGAACGTGAAACTTGAGGATGATAAACATTCATGACAGCCAAAACCCCAATGTAAGTCTTTGATTTCTTTACTTGTTTTGTATATATTTCTATCTTTTAGTTTCCTTAGTGTTTAGTATTTAATAAAGGCCAAGGTGAGTTATTTATGATGAAAAGTGTAAACCGTGCTTTGAAATTAATGCATTGCATGAGGGCATTGCAATGGTCAAGTGTAGGGGATTTAATAAGTGTGAAAACACTAATCCTTTTACCACTTAATTATAATAATAACCAAGTCAAAACGTGTTTTTTATGTCGTAAATATCGGAATTATGCGTGGTTTGTGTTTTTGTTGTGATTTAGGATCAAAATGTGAAAAGGGAAGAAAACACGGGTTTTCAAGGGCTTTTATCGAAGAAAAAGACAAAAGACGAAGTCAAAAGATCAAGAGTGCAAAAAGAACGGAAGTCCAAGGCCTATTCTGAAGATTTATCGAAGAAAAGTCTAAAGACGGAAGTTTAATAAAGCCGAAGAACTCAAGTCTAATTAATGAAGAAATTACAAGACGAGTTTAATTAATCCCGAGAAAGAGTCGAAAAAGTCGAAGAATTTAGAAGACGAAAAGACGAGAAAGAAAGAAAGAAAGAAAGAATGAGCAACACATGCTAACCTCCCTTCTCCCTATAAATAGAGACCTTTCATCTCATTTGCTTCTTGTTAGCTAATTTGACAACTTATCTCTCCACCTTTAATTACTTGCACATTTTAATTTCATGTCATTTACTTAATTGTCAATTTCATTCCTTGTCTTGCATCTTAAATTTCTTGCCTTTAATTCCAAGTAAGTTAATTTTGTTGTTGAATCTTTATTTTCCTTTAATCAAGCTTTTCATTATCATTCTTATTCTACTTTTCTTGTTTTTGATTTGATATTGATTCGGATTAAGCATTCATTTTGCTTGATCTTATTGCTTATTTGATTAAAAAGTTTACCTTTTTATTCCTATCTAGGCTTTCATGCGATTTAAGCTTTGAGCTTGACATGCTTATTGGCTTATATTGTATTTAGCTTATTGTCTTTTAAAGTTTTATTAAAAGTTTTATCTTTTTAAAGTTTGCTTATTTTGTGTCTTGAAAGTTTTTAAATTTGTGCTTATTTTTTTCGTCTTATTATTGCTTTGGTAAGTTTCAGTTAGTGCTAATTAATCTTAGCTTATTTAGTTTTGCTTATCACCATTTCTCATTCCATCAGAAAGGGGATTTGAATTCCGACAGCTTCACTTATTCTGATCGTGTATCGGATTAGGGTTTGAGATTCCGACAGTTTTTCCCCCTTATTCCGATCGTGATTGCGATCGCTCATTGCGATCGTATATTGCGACGGGTCTTAAGGCTTTATCACGACGAAGTGCTGCCAACATTTCATTAGCCTTATTCCGATAGTCTTTCCGATCAAGCATTTCGACGGGGATTCCGATCCGGATTCTGACAGGTTTGTTTGACATTCCGATAGGTGAGTGTTATTCCGATAGGTTTGATTTTCATCATTCCAATAGGGGGATTCCGACCAACATTCCGACAGGGGTACTTTGTTGCTCCGACAGCACCATTCCGATCGGTATTCCGATGGGATTCCAATGGATTTGGTTTTGTTTTAATATTTTGTCTTAGTTTTATTTTATTTTTAAGATTGCATTATTTTAAGTTTTCAAATTGTCATTTTTATTACATTGTCAAATTTACTTTTCGTCAAGTTTTAGTTTCTCGTCATTAATTAATTTACTTTTTATAGTTTTAAATTTTGCACATTTACCTTTTAATTAGTTTTAGCTTTAATTACCCGTCATTTACTTGACTTTTTGCAATTTAATTATACTACAACGACCAATCTATTGTTTTCCACCAAAAGACGACTGAGTCGCACGTTAACCAGTAATCAATTCGAATAGACCGATTTCAACTTAATTTTTATACTAGGTAAAAACCAAATATTACTCATTTTTGTCAAACATTACAAAAGATTTTTAATAAACTTAATTTTTAAGAAAATGTTTTATTAAAATGAAAATGTAAATTTGAATATGACATATTCCAAATGCCATAAGAATATCCTTTGAAGGTTTAAACAGCCTCATATATTTCAAATTCACTAAAAGACAAAAAGGGGCGGAGTCTACGCCAGCGGTACCTTAGCACCTATGGCGGTTCCTTATCGATAAGGAACCACAGGCTCCAATAAGGAACCGCGGCCAGATATAACCGTTTTGTCCTATAAATAGTAAATCAAATCTGCATTCTCATCAACCCTTTTTGGACATCTTCTTCAGCCTTCTTTCTCCTTTCTAATCCTAGTCATTTGTAAATGATCACTTAATGTGTTAAGTATGTTTACTCATGATTATCCTCTTGATCTCCTTCTTTACCTTGTCCAAAGAGAAGATCACTCACATACTTGTGATGTGATTAAAGATGTAGCATTGATGAAGATCACCTTCTCCTATAGATCTAGTCATGTTCATCATTTGTTTATTTGTGTCTTGTGTAAATCCAATGTATTTGTGAATACTTGGACTAGTTGTGTTCATCCAAGTTATTTGTGAATACTTGGATTAGAGTTGTGTACATCCATTGCACATGTGTGTGCTTGGATTTATGTTGTGTAGATCCAAGCTACATGTGTGTACTTGGATATGATTAGTTGAGTTGTAATTAGTTGTGTTGGTTCTCACTAAACTATAAAGTGATGTGGTTGTGTCTTGTGAGTTCTCACTAAACTATAAAGTGATTTGTAGTTGTGTTGTGTGAAGTTCTCACTTAGCTTCAAAGTGAAGAGTCGTGAAGATTGGTTCTAGCTTTGGATTAGAACTCGACATCTAGCCTTGTGTCGTTAAATGGTGAAGTAGGCAACGTCGTGAAGATTGGTTCTACCTTGAGATTAGAACTCGACATCTAGCCTTGTGTCGTTAAATTGTGAAGTAGGCAACGTTGTGTATATTGGTCCTAGCTAATGATTAGGTTTCGAAATTTAGCTTAGTGTCGAAAAATAATGTAAGCGACGATGTAAGGCTTTCTCCGCCAAGAAGGGAGCTTGTGGATATAGTGGAAATCTCGAGTAGGTGTACTCGAGGAGTGGAGTAGAAACGAGGATAGAGCCTCGTTGTCGAACCACTATAAATCTTGGTGTCTTGTCACTAGGTTGTCTCTTTCCTTACTCTTTACTTATTTCATTATCATTATACTTACCTATTACCATTGGTAATGCATTTGAATTGAACCTAATCATTATGCAACTTAGCTTTAAGTAAAAGATAGTTTTAATACACACTTAATTCAAAGTAATCTAAATTAGGTGACTAATTGAAGAGAAACTATTCAACCCCCATTCTAGTTTCTACAAAAACATTTTCTTAAAAAGAAAGTTTATTAAAAAATCTTTTGTCACACAACACGACTCTTCACTTTGAAGCTAAGTGAGAACTTCACACAACACAACTACTAATCACTTTCAAGTTTAGTGAGAACTCACAAGACACAACCACATCACTTTATAGTTTAGTGAGAACTACTACACAAATCTATTACAACTCAACTAGACATATCCAAGTACACACATGTAGCTTGGATCTACACAACACAAATCCAAGCAAACCCATATGCAATGGATGTACACAACAAATCCAAGCATTAACAAATATCTTGGATGAACACAACCAGTCCAAGTATTTCATAAATACAAATGGATCAACAAAAATAAAAAGGCTAACATGATCAACATGACTAATTCATGGATTCATCTTTATCACAACACTAGTGAGTGAGTGATCTTCTCATTGGACAAGGTAAAGGAGGGGATCAAGAGGATAATCATATGTAAACATCCTTAACACTTTAAGTGATCATTTACTAATGATTATGCTATAGAAAAGAGAAAGGGGGCTGAGAAAAACGTCCAAGAGGCTTGTTGAAAAATGAGATTTGATCCACTATTTATAGAAGACAAAGTCCAACGGCTAGCTGGGCGCGGATCCTTATCTAGCTGGCGGTACCTTATCGATAAAGAACCGCCTAGCTATTTAAGGTACCGCCCAGTAGAGTCCGCTCCCTTTTTGTCTTTTAGTGGGGTAGGAATATCTGAGGTTTTTAAACCTTCAAAGGATATTCTTATGGCATATGGAATATGTCATTTTCAAATTTACATTTTCCATTTTAATAAAACATTTTCTTAAAAAGAAAGTTTATTAAAAAATCTTTTGTCATATTAACAAAAGTGAGTTTTAAGGATAATCACTTTTATGATCACTAAGTATGATTAAGAAAAGTTAGTGATATGATTATTACCTTGATGATAGTGTTAGTTAAATAATTCGTTTTGTGTTTTACACTAAATGTGTTGTATAGTTTGTTTTGATCAAAACTAAGAAATATTAGTTAACACTAATAATGTTTTTAGGCATCACTTGCATTAACAATCTCCCCCTTTTTTATTACGACAAACTATAAATTCATTTACTTAGAAACACAAAATATCGAATTATTAACGAGTTTATCACTATCATTTCTCCCCCTTTGTCATAGCAAAAAGGTAAGCACAAGTATTTGAAGATATCCGAACTTTGCTAGTAGCTCCCCCATGGTGGTTACTCCCCCTTGCTTGGGGCACCAAGTGTTATGAGCTAAGGTGACATGCTACACAAAGGTTAGTAGAAAGGAAAGAAACACCAATGTATATATGATCACTACCTACTAAGTAATTTGAGAGGGAGAAGGAGAAAAAATCTCAAATTAGAAACAAGTATTTGCTAAGTATGTCCAAAAAAGTAAATGACAAAATCAAGGTTCAATTGGTGGAATGGAGGTAAGGAGGAAACATCCAACCAATGAAGATGATAAATTTGTCAAGGGGTTAAAATTTAGAATTGATGGAATCACCCATAAACAATTGTAAATTTTAACCACGATCAACTCAAAAGAAAGAGAGAATGATCAAATAAACAAAACAAACATAACACAAAGATTTCATATTACATAAATATGAAAATGACAAACAAAGTAGATAGTCATACACACAATATGAGTATCTAAAGCAAGAGATATGGAAAAATAAACCACAAAGCATAAGCTAGTCTAATAGTGATAGTTTTCCAAGATTGCTTAAAAAAACTAATGACTCTAAAACAACTAAAGTTTTATCGACTCCAAGGTAGTGTAGCCCTTTAGTTGGAAAAATAAGACGACGATGCATCATTCGAAGTTTTGTCCACGGGAACGAAAACTTTGAGAGGAGGTCGAGTGAGGAGGAATTCAAGAAAAATTAACTTCTCATACACATGAGCAAGTTCAATTTGTTGAAATCTACAACAAGCACACGAGGATCCATGATGCAACACAAATTTGGTTGATGGAGGAAGGCCATCACACCTAGGGTTTGGTGGTGGTGAGGAGAGTGGGTAGGTAATGTTTTCACAATGCCTTGTGAGGTTTGGGAAGGTTGAAAGATCATTGAGTTGAGGGGTGTCAAAGGGTTTTGGTGGTAGGGGATATTCTCCTTTTCTCTGGTGATGGGGTTAATGGAGTAGGTCTCATTCCAATACTTTATTGGAGAGAAGGTGGGGTTCTTGGGTGGTTTGGATGAAGAGGGTTCATTTTTCTTGATCCAAATAGGTCTAACCGAGATTTTTGGTTTCTTGGAAAGCTTGGATGAGGAAGCTTTGGGTGAGGAGGTTTGTGACAAAGAAACGTCAAGGTTATGAAAGGAAGAGTGATAGGTGTGTAAACACCCATCCTTTTTACCACTTAATTACAATAATAACCGGACCAAAATGTGTATTTTATGTCGTAAATGTCGGAATTATGCGTGGTTTGTGTTTTTGTTGTGATTTAGGATGAAAAGGTGAAAAGTGGAGAAAACACGGGCATTCACGGGCTTTTATCGAAGAAAAAGACAAAAGACAAAGTCAAGAAATCAAGAGTGCAAAAAGAACGGAAGTCCAAGACCAATTCTGAAGATTTATCGAAGAAAAAGTCAAAAGACGGAAGTTTGCTAAAATCCGAAGAACTCAAGTCTAATTTATCGAAGAATTACAAGACGAGTTTGAAGAAATCCCGAGACAAAGTCATTAAAGTCCAAGATTTAAGAAGATTAAAGACTTAAGGACTTAATGGTGCAATTAAGGAAAGAAGAAAGAGGGGAGGAAGCTTCCTAAGCACCTCCCTAATCTCCCCTATAAATAGAACATTAGGATAATCATTTCATTTTGTTGGCTAGTTTGACAAACTATGCTCTTCCACTTTAATTTTTGCACATTTAATTACATGTCATTTACTTAATTGTCTTGCACCTTAAATACATTTAATTTCAAGTAAGTTTCCTTTTAATTCTTGTCAATCTTTATTTTTATTGTTCATCTCCTATCTACCTTTCTTGTTTGATCTTAATTTTTATGTTTATTGTTCATGTTCATGTTCTTGAGTTTTTGTTAAATTGATTAAGTGGGTTTTGATTATTTTGATCATTATTGTTAGTTTTGTTGATTTGGATTGTTTGTTTATGATTAGTAGATGTTTATTGATTAGTTTGATCTAATCTTGTGGTTGATTTTGATTAGTTTTATCTAGATTCGTGTATATTGTTCTTGCGTGTTCTTCGTTTCTGTTCCAAGGATTATTCCGGATCAAAGCCGAAAACATTCCGAGTGAAGATTGTTTGTTGATTATTCCGAATAAAGGGCGTTCATCTGGAATAAGTGACATATTCCGGATCAAGGCCATATTCCGGATCAGCAACATTCCGAGTGAAGGCTTTGTGAAGAAACATTTCGGATCAAGGAAGACATTCCGGATCAAACCTTTCATTCGAAATACCAAATATTCCGGATCAAGGAGTTTTATTCGGAATAATTAATTATTCCGGATCAAGTTCTTCATCCGGAATCTTCAACATTCCGGATCAAGGGAAACATTCCGGATCAAGGACCATGATAGGTAGTAAATTACACCCCTTTCTTTGCCTTAGGAAAAACAAAGAGAAGAAACGTAAAGTAGCGGTAAGCGTTAAATACTCGTTTAGGAAAACGGAGTATTAATGACCCTATCAAATAAAAATGATGTGTAAAAGTTCGTTTCCCAAGGAGGTATGGTGTTGTGAATTAACTTGTATATATTTGAGATTAATATTGATGAGATGGAATGTCGGTTTCTTGGAAATTACACTATGACGTAAAAAACGAAAACGTAAAACCGTAGAAAAACCACTAAAATTAAAAATTATTAAAACCAAAAACAAAATCAAGAAAAAGATTAAAAAGACTAAAACAAGTCTAAAATAATATAAATAAAGACAAAAATCCAATAAAGATATTTTAAAACCTTTTATTAATTAAATAATTAATTTTAAATGCTAATTAAAGCCCTAAAATTAAATTTAACTAATTCAAAAGTCTAAAATATGATTTTATTGAACAATTACTTAACTTATATTATTAGAAGACTAAAAAGTAATTTTCTAAAAATTAAAACTTATTAAAACTATTTTTAAAACTCTAAAAATGATTAAAAGTAATTAAAAACTAATTAAACTTAAAATAATTATAAAAATAAATCTAAAAATAATCTAAAAATGGAAATGATCCTAATTAATGCTAAAGAACTTAAGAAAAATGAAAAATAAAGAAAAAGAAAATTTTTAAAATTTAATAATAAAATAATAATAAAATAATGCTAAAAAAAATAAAAGTCACTGTCTTGCGCCGCAACGTTTTGTCTTGCGCCGCAACTAGAGTTGCGAGATCACCAAGATCAGCAGCTACCTAAGTTGCGCCGCAACTATAAGTCTTGCGCCGCAACTGGGACGACGGACCTGGTTTGCTTCTTTTGGACAGATGAACACCCAAGTGAGAGTGCACACTTTTTGGTGCCAAGAGGGCTTGGCAATGAGCTTGTTTGGAAATTACTTTTGGACAATTTGGCACCCTTGAGCTTGTTGAAGCTCAAGGAGTCAAGTAACACACAAATAACAACAAGAATCAAAGATCAACAATCAAAGATCATGCACAAAGTTCATCACAAATCAAGCAAATTAACACTTATGCAGATTTTTAACACCCTTTATCCTTAAAAACCTAACAAACTTGTTCAAATCTTGTTCCAAACTAATTAACTACTTACTAATAACCTTAATCAACCCTAAATAAGCAATCTAACACCTTTTAATTATCAAAACAAATCTAGATGTCCTGCTTAAACCTGTTGCCAAACACCCTTTAAACTTTTTGAAAACCAACTTTAACACATGAAATCCTTACAAAACTTGATTAAACTTGTTCCAATATCTCAAAACATGCATAACAACACTTGAGAACACAAATCCACTATCTATAACACACTTAATCAACAAATCACTTAAGATCATATAAACTAGCACTTTTATGAACTTTTTCAAGGTAAAAGGAAGATACCTTAGGTTCTTACATCCAAGAACCTAGAGGATGAAAATCCTCCTCCAATCCAACCCGGGTTGGAGCTGAACTAAATCAACAAGCCTTCAACCTATTTGAACACAAAACAAGAAAACAACAAAATAATATAACAATATATATTTTTTTTTATGTTTCCTTTTTCTTCTTTCCAAAATCTTTCCAAAACCTTTTCAAACTTCCAAATATGTTTTCTAAAACCCTATATTACCAATAACATTAACCAAGAACACCAAAATACCTTTTGAGAAGATTTTACCAAAATCTCTCAAAATCTCAAAACCTTAAACAACTTTGAAAATCAAAGTTGCTTAACCAAATAAAAGTGGAACTCAGAATCAATCTCCTCACAACACACAAACTTTTAAAAACAATAAAAAAGGAATTACACTTGAATATTTCAAAAACCAAACTTTTTATTTCTTTAAAAAGGAATTACATGTGAGAGACTAGAAACTGGAACAAAGGGATCACCACAACTTGGGTCTCCTTTTATAGAGCCTATAGAACATCCTAGAAGCAATAAAACATAAAACCCTAATACATAGAAAATCCCAAATGTGCCCTTGAATGATTTTGAGTGCATATGAGCTGTCCATTTGATCTTGGCCTTTAAATTTTGCTTTGTGAGCAAGCATAGCATCTTGGACGTCCATTTTGCCACGTCATGATCCTTGGGGGCTAAGGAATGATGTGATTGGTGGGTTGGGGAATTGGGGTTTTGGTGCACATGAGTGGGATGCAGGTTTTTAGGAGTGGGAAGGGTTTTGGCATGTGTGAATTAAGTGTGTGCAAGTTTAATTGGGTTTTACCCAAGTAAAAAGGTGGGTAATTTCTGGGCATGGTAAAGATGAATAGTAACTGAGTTTGATCCTAAAAAGGGGGAGACAAAGGTGTTAGGCGCCTATTTTTTTAAATTGTTTCAGGTTTGGCACTTTTGGTCCTTGTCTTTTGGAATTTTTGGCTTTTAAAGATTTTCAGCCTAAAATTCGTCTCTCCCTTGTATTTAAGTTTCATCACTTGACAATTTTGGCACAAACTTTCCATAAAGATGTTTCAAAGGCAATTTTTGTCATTTGGTGATTTTTCAAGGACTAATCTTGGACAATGTTGATCTTCAAAGGTCTTCAATGTCTCTTATACTTCATGAGGGACCATAATTGGAAATTTTGATTTGTTGAGGGACTAAACTTGCCATTTCTTCAAAGTTGAAGGACCTTTTTGCAATTTTGACAAACTTAAGGGACCAAGCTTGTAATTATCAATATACAAGGGTTTTAAGTGTCATTTCTTCATTCTTGGATGATCAATCTTGTATTGTCTTCAAGTCTTCAAGGGTATTTGATGAAAATTCCATGATTAGGGCCCGGTTCTTTGTACGGCTTCGTTTCTCGTGTTCGTTTTTCCTTGTATCTTGTGATCTTTTGTCTTTTTCACGATATCCATACCTAAAATACACAAGTAAACAAACACAAGCATATATATGGTATTTTATGACATTTTTATGCATTTAAAGCCCGAAAAGAACGATGAGATCATGTATAAATGCCATCTCATCACTCCCCCATACTAAGCCATTGCCGTGCCCTCACGCAATGCTAGAATAAAGTATCTAAGCATCACCAAAGTTCAATTTTATTAACCTTTATTGAAGAGTAAAAGACTTGCAACATACTACGATGATGTGTAAAGACATAATGTATGATTTTCATCACCAAAATGTGACTTTTAGGGTCAAAGAATAGAAACAAGTTAATGTCCCTTAGAGTAAATTTCGTCATCCTTGATTGTCATAAATTCCATGCTAAGTGCAAAAACAAGATCATTGTTGGTACAAGTCACAATGCTAACACTACTCATACGTTCAAATTGTGTAATACTTTTTCTCCCCGCAATCCTAGTTATTATAAAAGGAAATGGGTTACTAGCATTTTTTATCTATTTGTCATGGATCACAAGTGATTCATATTGACTTATTTGAGTAGTTATTAGTCCGAAAGCAAAGTAGCACGATTTGATCAATAGTTAGCCGAAGGACAAAATCTTTTAAAACGGCTTCTCGTGTATCTCCTTAAGTTCATATCTTGGCATAACTTGTTTCACGATTTGAGACCTTTCTCGGACCGATATTTGGCATGTACTTCATACTTCAAATCTTGGGAAGACGTTCTCGAAATTATGGTCTTCTCTTCATATAATTGGAATTTCTTCACTTGACGTTTTTGAGAGATTCTTCATATAGGACCACGACTTCATCATTTTTCTTCAATCTTTACTTTGGATTTTGATATACAACGATCCGCCTCCTTTTCGGACTTGGATATATTTATCCTCATACCTTGTTAGGGTCTTTTTGGATAGACTTTCTCCATTCTTTAGGGGAGTAATAGCTTCTCGTCGTGTGTCTCGATCCTTCATATTGATTTTGGAATAATGATACTTCACATCATCTTTGGATCTTTAGCAAAAATAGAGCTCCTCATGCCTTGTTAGGGCCTTTTTGGATGATCGCCAATCTTCGCGTCCCGTTTCAATAAGTTATGCCTTGGCTATGAACTCTATTCAACCCCGAGCAACTTTTAAACGATCTTGCGCTAGAGGCTAAGTAACCTTTCAAATCGTACGACCTTACTTATTGCAATTATGATTTATTCCTAATGCATTGATCTTATGGGAAGAAAAAGCCACAATTAAAAACATATGAGTTTTTGAAAGAACATTTTCATGTTCTACGTTTAGCATGATCACTTGTCTAACTCTATCATTTCTCGTTCTTCACTATTTAAAGACCTCTAATTAAAGAGACTCGTGAATACTTAGCCATGCAAGTCAAAATTAAGCCAAATTTGGATTAGCTTTCATTAAGACTATATCAAATCAAAGTTTTGGGTTTTCAAGCCACCTATAGGATCTTGCACTTTCTTGGACTTTTTCAAGTTTAGAGAATGCGTTTTATAGTTCCCTTGATAAGTGACTTTCTAGAATCAATTATAGGAACTTGCGAAAAGTTCTTGTTCTTAACCCGAATGAATTAAGACTTTCGCGTTTTAAAGCTCCCTATATAAAAGTCTAGCAAAACTTAAATTGAGCGGGTTAAGGAATGTAAAGGGCTCCAAATGCCCATCAAGTCAAAAATTAACTCTTATTCTACCCATCGGAAAATATACATTCGTGTCTTAAAAACATTTATGAAAACTAAGAAAAATTTTAAAATTTGGCCATTTTTAGCCTTATTAGCAAAGCAAAATATTGAAAATTGGAAAACGTGAGGGCGTAGCAAAGCAAGTATCTATTCACCCCCCCATACTAAAAGTAAACATTGTCCTCAATGTTTCGAGTCTAAAGGTGGAGCACCCCCATACTAGAGACGAAGAATCGAATGCTTAGGATCTAGCATGGAAAGGGTGATCAACAATATATCTAAAGCCGTTTATTAATTATGCTAAAAGATAATTGTTAGAACATTAAAGGATATGTCATGGAATCGTGAAAAACTTCTTCAAACGAACGATGGAGGCTCACGTAAACGAACACGAGAGTCTTCAATCGTAGACGATGATGATGATCTAGATAACACAATCACAAACAACCACGAGACAACGAGTTGGAAGGGTACAAGTCCCCTTATTAGTGAACATAAAGCATAAAGATAAGCATGGGATCTCCCCCACGAGGCACCTCGTTTTTGATTACCGAGTCATGAGCTCGACTCGATCCCCTCAATGTGAACATTTAGGGATATCATGGTGTGGTCAATTTTTGGCGGGGCTTACATGATAAACAAGGCCCAAAAAGCAACCGGTATAAAGGACTAAGTCCTTAAATGATGCAAAATACCGGGGTCGAAGATGGCGTTCTCGTTTTCATGGAAAAAACAATTCAACACCACTTGAACATGTGCCATAAACTCAAAGAGTTTGAAGAAAATAGATGAGAAATAGAAGGGTGAGACAAACGTTTGAGCTACTCGAGGTAGACTCGCACCAAGCAAATAGATATAGTTTCCATTTATTGCATCGGTGGAAGACCGAGATTTCCCTTTACATGAAATTCCGGGATCGAATATCTCGTCCTCGGTGGACAAGGATGAGGGAACATAAGGGGCTTCCCCCATACTAGAACCACACAAAACATCGTCAAAAGGAGTAGACGAGTTCGTAGCACTCAAATCACGCGGTGATGACGGAGTTAGATTTGTAGAAAAATCAATTAAATCACTTTTAAGATCTTTTTCTTTGTTATCTTTTAAACTCTCCTTATGAAAACCCTTGTTGATTATGTCGAAAATATTCGGTGTTTCTAAGACGATGTTGGTCACACTAAAAATTCTCACATTTTGAAACCGTTTTGGTTTTGGTGGTGGCAAGTTCTCAAAACGTTTATCGACGAAGAAAACCTCCCCATCGGGGTCCACAAATTCATCATCCGAAAGATCTTCCGTAGAGACCGGCAACTTATCAACACTTTTCAAGAATGAATGTTCGAGATGAGGCGAAGGATTTTTTGATTCAAGTATTGATGGTTTCTTCTTTGTAGGCTTAGCACTCATAACCTCCACCGGCGGAGGGAATGGTAATTTGTTTTTGGAGACATTCCCTAAAACTCTTGGTGAAAATTCTTTGCAAACGACATTGGTCGAGTCACCATGGTTTAAAGTTGCAATAGAATATACATGAGAAAGATTGGAATTTTGTGTTGCATTGATGACAAGTTCTTCCTCATTGAAACGAAGGGTGATTTTTCGAGCATGAACATCGATAAGTGCTCGTGATGTATCCAAAAATGAACGACCCAAAATGAGAGGAACTTTTCGATCGATGGGAATGTCTACAACGATAAAGTCAACGGGATAGTAAAACTTTCCGACTTTAACGAAAACGTCCTCGGCTACTCCACATGCCATGATCGTAGAATGATCGGCCATCTCGATGGACATGTTCGAAGGAGTAAGAACCGGAAGTGAAAGCGATTTGAAAATCTCGAGAGGCATTAAATTAATACTAGCGCCAAGATCGGCCAAGGCGTAGCATTCCTCCATATCTTGTATAGCACACGGAATCAAAAATTTACCGGGATCACCGACTTTTTGTGGTATGCGGCTTAGAAAAACCGATGAACAACTAGATGATTGTTGTAACTTTTCTTTGTTGTTTAGCATACTTTTGAAGTTTGCGGCGAATCGAGGCATCATGATTAAAGCATCGGCAAAACTTATGTTAAAATGCAAATCACGAAACATTTTCATAAATAGCTCAAATTGATAATTGTTCCTTTCTTGTGCTTTCTCTTTGTTACGTCTCGAAGGGTAAGGTAAAGGTGGTGTGGGTTGGTCATTAGGCAACGGCCTTGGAAACTCGGGTTCCACAATTGGTATTGGTTCAACCGTAGGTGTGGTTTGAGCGGTACTTCGTGGGATTGTAATGTGCTCCTTTTCGACCATCACCTCGGGTTCTTTCTCGATTTCCTTCTCCGTAGAAGTACTTGGACGAGAGATTGGTTCCTTGAAAGTTTTACCACTTCGGGTAGTAATAACCTTCATTTCTCCCCTCGGGTTTGCAATGGTATCACTAGGAAGACCACCCGAAGAAGAGGGCTTACACATGATTGCTTCGAACATCTTAGCCATTCGGTCCTCAAATTTTGATTGCCTAGCATCCGCTTTCAATAACTCTTGCTTAATCTCATGTTGTCCTAATTCCATCTTTTGTTGGTTTTGTTGAAGACGTTGGACATTTCCTTCCATTTTATTTGCATGAGTTTTAAGTTCATTAGCAAGTTCATTTTTAAGCTCGTTTTTCAACTCGGATCTTAAGCTAATCATCTCACGTTGCATATTATCAAATTTTGCATCATTTGCTTTTGCATAATCTAAAAATTCTCCTTGCAAATTTTTCGTGTGAGCATTTTGAAAACCTTGTGTGGTGTTTTGAAAATCACGGTTTTGGTTTTGATTAGAGATTTGTCCATTCCCACTTTGATAATTCCCTTTGTTGTAATTGCGTGTGTTGCCTTGGTAATTACCTTGGTTGTTGTTTCGATAATTATTAGCATTTTGATTTGGTGGAGCTTGATTTTGGCGGGAACCTTGGCCGTTTTGGTTGTAAGTTCCCGTTGCTACATAAGCACTCGAAGTGTTACCATCCGCGGTAATGCACTCGGATAAATCATGAGCTCCTCCACACGATAGACAACTCTTAGCAACCGCTTTAACCGAAGCGGAATTGGAAGCTTCTTGAGCCTTCCAATGGGACATTAGATTAGCAAATCTATCAAAAAACCGATTTTCCTCATTAGCTTCATCATGTAAGGCGTTAATTCCACGAGACGATTGTGACGACGATGACGAACCCATATTGGCAACACTCGGTGTGTTACGAGGGCTATAAACCTTAGATCGATTCTCAATGATTTGTAAAGCCTCATTTGTCGTCTTGCACAAAAAATTACCACCCGCGGCGGCATTCAAATAATCTCGTTCATGATCATTAAGCCCATTATAAAATGTATCAATTTGATGCAATTCCGAAAAATCATGATGAGGACATTCATGTAACATCTCCTTAAATCGTTCCCATGCCATAGAAAAACTTTCATTGTTACGTTGCACAAATCGTGAAATCTCATTTTTTAAGTGTGTTGTTTTTGATGGTGGAAAAAACTTGTTCACAAACTTAGAAACGAGATCGGCCCATGTCAAAATAGAATTTGGCGGTTCTTTCTCGAGCCAAATTTTAGCGGGTCCATCCAACGAGTATGGAAACAACATCATCTTAATGGCGTCATGCGGAACATCTTTGAATTTGCTAGTGGCGGTGAGACGGTTGAAATTCCTAATATGGTAATGCGGGTTGTCTTTCTCATGACCTCGAAATTTGTTTGCTTGTAGCATCGACATTAAACCCGTCTTAATTTCGAAATTCTCCGCAAGGATGGCGGGAATAACAATGGCCTCTCCAAAACCCTCGGTGGGTGCTTGTAGCAACTCCATCATAGTACGATTAGCCATTACGACTTCTTGTTCTATAATAGGTTCAACAATTGGAGGTTCTTTAACAATCAACGATCCTTGATTTGCTTGCTTTTGAAGTCGTTTACGAGCTCGTTTAGCTTGGTTACGAGTGATCATAAACTTCACGAAGAATAGGAGGTGAGCAAAGAAGATTCTTTTTGGTCGTTTTGTGGATTTTCAATTTTTTTGTGTTTTTGATGATATTTAATTTTTTTGGATTTTGGTGTATCTTCGTAGACAACAATCTACAAAATCTCTCCTCGAATCAAACTCTTGATTAAAGAAGCCTCAAAGGAATGAAAACGATCACGTGGAGTGAACGCCTTCGAATGACTTTAGAACTTTGGTGAAAACCAAATTGTTCACGAGGGTTTAATCACAAAGAAAACCAAGCAAATATAGTATACGTATTAATACTTTGGGCGGCAAAACCCTCGATTAGCCTTCAATCTCAAAATACTCACAAGCAAGCGGGGAAACGAGGCGGCGCGAAGCACTTAAGAGCCTTTTTCCTTAGGGTATATTTTATAATACCCGCCTTATACCCACCTTATAGTTCGTATCTTTTAAAATCGAGCTTCTCGAAAGTATTTATCTATTTTTGCCTTTTCTTTTTGTTTGAGATTCGAATACAATAATTAGGAGATCAAATCCCAATTAAGGTTGTGTTTTCACACTTTTGGAGATATTGTATTTTGATTGTGATACTTAATACAATATATTAATAATATTCACAAAGAAAAACCGAGAAAACCGATAATACGTGTTAAGGGAGTTCCACTTAACACAAATATTATTATGGATAATATCAAAAACAAAATTTTCCAAATTAAGACACGACACACCTCCCCGGCAGCGGCGCCAAAAATTGATAGGTAGTAAATTACACCCCTTTCTTTGCCTTAGGAAAAACAAAGAGAAGAAACGTAAAGTAGCGGTAAGCGTTAAATACTCGTTTAGGAAAACGGAGTATTAATGACCCTATCAAATAAAAATGATGTGTAAAAGTTCGTTTCCCAAGGAGGTATGGTGTTGTGAATTAACTTGTATATATTTGAGATTAATATTGATGAGATGGAATGTCGGTTTCTTGGAAATTACACTATGACGTAAAAAACGAAAACGTAAAACCGTAGAAAAACCACTAAAATTAAAAATTATTAAAACCAAAAACAAAATCAAGAAAAAGATTAAAAAGACTAAAACAAGTCTAAAATAATATAAATAAAGACAAAAATCCAATAAAGATATTTTAAAACCTTTTATTAATTAAATAATTAATTTTAAATGCTAATTAAAGCCCTAAAATTAAATTTAACTAATTCAAAAGTCTAAAATATGATTTTATTGAACAATTACTTAACTTATATTATTAGAAGACTAAAAAGTAATTTTCTAAAAATTAAAACTTATTAAAACTATTTTTAAAACTCTAAAAATGATTAAAAGTAATTAAAAACTAATTAAACTTAAAATAATTATAAAAATAAATCTAAAAATAATCTAAAAATGGAAATGATCCTAATTAATGCTAAAGAACTTAAGAAAAATGAAAAATAAAGAAAAAGAAAATTTTTAAAATTTAATAATAAAATAATAATAAAATAATGCTAAAAAAAATAAAAGTCACTGTCTTGCGCCGCAACGTTTTGTCTTGCGCCGCAACTAGAGTTGCGAGATCACCAAGATCAGCAGCTACCTAAGTTGCGCCGCAACTATAAGTCTTGCGCCGCAACTGGGACGACGGACCTGGTTTGCTTCTTTTGGACAGATGAACACCCAAGTGAGAGTGCACACTTTTTGGTGCCAAGAGGGCTTGGCAATGAGCTTGTTTGGAAATTACTTTTGGACAATTTGGCACCCTTGAGCTTGTTGAAGCTCAAGGAGTCAAGTAACACACAAATAACAACAAGAATCAAAGATCAACAATCAAAGATCATGCACAAAGTTCATCACAAATCAAGCAAATTAACACTTATGCAGATTTTTAACACCCTTTATCCTTAAAAACCTAACAAACTTGTTCAAATCTTGTTCCAAACTAATTAACTACTTACTAATAACCTTAATCAACCCTAAATAAGCAATCTAACACCTTTTAATTATCAAAACAAATCTAGATGTCCTGCTTAAACCTGTTGCCAAACACCCTTTAAACTTTTTGAAAACCAACTTTAACACATGAAATCCTTACAAAACTTGATTAAACTTGTTCCAATATCTCAAAACATGCATAACAACACTTGAGAACACAAATCCACTATCTATAACACACTTAATCAACAAATCACTTAAGATCATATAAACTAGCACTTTTATGAACTTTTTCAAGGTAAAAGGAAGATACCTTAGGTTCTTACATCCAAGAACCTAGAGGATGAAAATCCTCCTCCAATCCAACCCGGGTTGGAGCTGAACTAAATCAACAAGCCTTCAACCTATTTGAACACAAAACAAGAAAACAACAAAATAATATAACAATATATATTTTTTTTTTATGTTTCCTTTTTCTTCTTTCCAAAATCTTTCCAAAACCTTTTCAAACTTCCAAATATGTTTTCTAAAACCCTATATTACCAATAACATTAACCAAGAACACCAAAATACCTTTTGAGAAGATTTTACCAAAATCTCTCAAAATCTCAAAACCTTAAACAACTTTGAAAATCAAAGTTGCTTAACCAAATAAAAGTGGAACTCAGAATCAATCTCCTCACAACACACAAACTTTTAAAAACAATAAAAAAGGAATTACACTTGAATATTTCAAAAACCAAACTTTTTATTTCTTTAAAAAGGAATTACATGTGAGAGACTAGAAACTGGAACAAAGGGATCACCACAACTTGGGTCTCCTTTTATAGAGCCTATAGAACATCCTAGAAGCAATAAAACATAAAACCCTAATACATAGAAAATCCCAAATGTGCCCTTGAATGATTTTGAGTGCATATGAGCTGTCCATTTGATCTTGGCCTTTAAATTTTGCTTTGTGAGCAAGCATAGCATCTTGGACGTCCATTTTGCCACGTCATGATCCTTGGGGGCTAAGGAATGATGTGATTGGTGGGTTGGGGAATTGGGGTTTTGGTGCACATGAGTGGGATGCAGGTTTTTAGGAGTGGGAAGGGTTTTGGCATGTGTGAATTAAGTGTGTGCAAGTTTAATTGGGTTTTACCCAAGTAAAAAGGTGGGTAATTTCTGGGCATGGTAAAGATGAATAGTAACTGAGTTTGATCCTAAAAAGGGGGAGACAAAGGTGTTAGGCGCCTATTTTTTTAAATTGTTTCAGGTTTGGCACTTTTGGTCCTTGTCTTTTGGAATTTTTGGCTTTTAAAGATTTTCAGCCTAAAATTCGTCTCTCCCTTGTATTTAAGTTTCATCACTTGACAATTTTGGCACAAACTTTCCATAAAGATGTTTCAAAGGCAATTTTTGTCATTTGGTGATTTTTCAAGGACTAATCTTGGACAATGTTGATCTTCAAAGGTCTTCAATGTCTCTTATACTTCATGAGGGACCATAATTGGAAATTTTGATTTGTTGAGGGACTAAACTTGCCATTTCTTCAAAGTTGAAGGACCTTTTTGCAATTTTGACAAACTTAAGGGACCAAGCTTGTAATTATCAATATACAAGGGTTTTAAGTGTCATTTCTTCATTCTTGGATGATCAATCTTGTATTGTCTTCAAGTCTTCAAGGGTATTTGATGAAAATTCCATGATTAGGGCCCGGTTCTTTGTACGGCTTCGTTTCTCGTGTTCGTTTTTCCTTGTATCTTGTGATCTTTTGTCTTTTTCACGATATCCATACCTAAAATACACAAGTAAACAAACACAAGCATATATATGGTATTTTATGACATTTTTATGCATTTAAAGCCCGAAAAGAACGATGAGATCATGTATAAATGCCATCTCATCAGACCAGCAAGGAAAATATTTCGGATCAGCAACATTCCGGATCAAGCTTTAGTATTCCGAATCAAGACTTTATTCCGGATAAGTGACATATTCCGGATAAAGGATTTATTCCGGATCAAGGGTTTTGGTAAATATTCCGAGTAAAGAAGAATCATTCCGAATGAAGGTGACATTCGGGATGAGTGATTATTCCGAACGAAGGTTTATTCCGGATGAGCTGTTTTCAGGTTCTTTTTAATTTCAGTTTTTAATTTTCTGTTTTTAATTTTCAAGCTTTACTTTTCCCGCCTTTTTACTTAGTTGCACTTTAAGTTTACTTGCCTTAGATTTATTTTAGCCTTGCCTTATTTTAAGTTTTAGTTGCGTTTTAAGTTCGCCTTAGATAGATTTAAGTTTGCGTCATTTACTTTTAGTTCCTTTTAATTTCCGTCACGCTTTTAAATTCTTGTCATTTATTTTAAATTAGATTTAGATTTACTTTAAACGTCATTTTCATTTATGTTTTTCACTTTTTAATTACTACAACGACACAACTATTTGTTTCCACCAAAGAACGACTGAGTCACATAGTTAACCAGGATCAATTCGATTAGACATACATCAACGAATCTTTTTACCTGGCCTAAAACCTAGTTATCAAATGGCGCGGCTGCTGGCTCTTTTCGTAAAGATTAACGGTTTTCTGTGAAAGACGCGTTGCTTTTTGGGATCCGTTCACTTGTGAGCGTTATTTTCTTGCTTAAAAATTTCAAAAAATTTAAAAAAAAATTAAAAATTGTTAAAAATCCATAAAAAAAATTAAAAAATTTCAAAAATCCAAAAAGATTTTATTTTTATCTTTATAGTGTATATATATTCTCTTTGTGTTTTCTTTCTTTTTCTTTTGCCTTTGTAGGTGTATGCGTACTAGATCTTCTACTTATCAAGAGCCCGAGACTCGAGAAGATTTAGGTATGGCAGGTGTGAACAACAACAACAATCCACCGCACCTCAATAATAATAACAACGATGTTCATCCACAGCCCGATCTTCGGACAATGGAGGAGCTTTGTCAACCTACCATGTTTGGACGAGGAGGACCGATTGCGCCGATGCAAATCACGGCTCCGGAGTTTTCGTTGAAGCGCCACATGATTCAGCAAGTGCAAACAAATCCTTTTCGAGGAATGCCTGATGATGATGCCAATAAACACCTCGATAAATTCATTACAATCACTCAAAGCATGAAGTTGCCCGGTGCCACAATGGATGTTCTTCGCCTTCAACTCTTCCCACATACTTTATCTCACCAGGCCGAGAAATGGTTTGATCGTCTCCCGAAGAATTCAATTCATACTTGGGATGACATGACTCAACGCTTTTTGTCGCGCTACTTTCCACCATCCATGGTCACGAGTCTTCACAATCAAATCAGCGGTTTCATGCAAGACCACGATGAATCTCTCTTTGATGCTTGGGAAAGATATAATGTTTTGATCGATCGTTGCCCAAACCACAATATGCTCCCTGTGACCTTAATTGATACTTTCTACAACGGTTTGACTTTTAGTGATCGTGATACGATTAATGCAGCCGCCGGTGGCACATTTATGAAAAGGAGACCCGAGGAATGTAGAGAGCTTATTGAAAACATGACTACTCATCACAAAAACTGGGATTCCTCCGCTTCTTCAAGGAACAACCCGAGAGTCAATGTTTCTTCTACCTCAGCAAAACCCGACATGACCGAATTCACCCGCATGATGACCGAGATGAACAAAAATATCTTGCTTCTCGCTACAAACCAACAACAAGTTAAAGCGGTTGCTAATCCTTGTGAAACATGCGGCGGTCCACACTCATACACTGACTGTCCTTCTACTCAAGGAAATCCGGAAAATGTGTATGCGGCTTATGGTAATTATTCACCGGAAAATTACCAAGCTCGACCTCAAGGGGATAGAAATTTGCTGAGTTACCGGTCCAACAACTACCTTTCACCCGGTTTTTCTCCTCAAAACCAAAACCCCAACAACTACAATAGAAGCAACCAAATCCCACCTAGAGCTTCTAATCCTTATCACCCACCCGCTCAACAAGCCCCACCCATAAATCAAGATGTTGAAGCCATAATGAGAACCCAAGGTGAGCAAATCAAGAATCTACAAAGCCAAATTATCAATCTGAAAGGGGATATCACCAAGCAAGGGAATGACATTAGATCCGAGCTTCGAGATAATATACAATCCTCCTTCAGCAATCAAACAAATGATTTAAAGAATATGCTGGCTAGTTTCTTGCCCACTACTCAACCCTCTACCTCGAGTGCTCTACCTTTAAACACCGTCACCAATCCGCGAGCGAATGTGAGTGCTATTACTACCCGTAGTGGAGTAACCATAGTAGGACCACCTATCCCACCCCCATCATCTACACCTCCTCCACCACCATTTATCCCTACTCCTCCCACACCTAGTATTAGTACACCATTACCGTCTCCGCCTCGTCATGACGAAGTACCTAAGAAGGACCCTTCAACATCTCAACCTTCACCTGCTACACCCACACCTTCACCACCTAAACCCAACATCCCATATCCTTCTCGCTTAGGCAAGACCAAAATGATAACCAAGGATGACTCTCAAGTGTCGAGCTATTTGAAGATGATCTCTCAAATGAATTTCAACATTAGCCTTTTTGAAGCACTTGTCCACATGCCGAAATTTGTCAAAGCATTCAAGGAATTGCTTAACAAGAAGGAGAAGCTGATTGAGCTCGCCAACACACGCTTAAATGAAAACTGTTCTGCAGTTATTCTTAAAGAACTTCCGGAAAAACTTGGAGATCCCGGTCGTTTTGTATTGCCTTGCCTTTTTAACAAAACCAAAGAATTTACTGCCCTCGCTGATCTCGGGGCCAGTATAAATTTGATGCCATTAAGTGTTTGGAAAACACTATCATTACCCGACCTTACTCCAACGAAGATGACTCTGGAGCTTGCCAATCGCACTCTCGCTTACCCCGTTGGTATTGCCGAAGATGTGTTCATTAAAGTTGGCACCTTCACTTTTCCGGTCGACTTTGTTGTTGTTGATTATGAAATGGACCGTCGTATTCCTTTAATACTTAGTCGGCCATTCTTGAGAATCGGAAGAGCTTTAGTTGATGTTGCCGAAGGTGAATTAATTTTAAGGGTCGGGGATGATGCACAAGTTTTTGAAATGGGGAAGCTTACAAGCAAATCCTATGGAAGAGAATCCGCGAATATGATTAATGTGATCGATGATTTTATCATCTACAACAATCCTCTATTCGAGTCTTGCATTGATAATCCACTTTTTCAAGATGATGTGGATGATTCTCTCTCCAATTTGGAACCTTCACCCATATATGATTCTCCACCGATCTTTGATGCTTATGATGATGATTCTAGCTCAGATACGGATGATTATGATGACTTTACTTCCGAGTATCCCGACATCCCCACTTTCGATGATTTTGATGAGGCTGATACTCTTTCGAGTGATTCTTCACATAATGAAGATCCTCCGCCATCACTTGATCCTACTTTGGATGATTACTCATTTGAGGAAGACTTCTCTACTTTTCTCAATATTTACTTCCCTCATGAGAGTGATGCACCTCCTTTGGACTTTGATAATTATGGTCTTGATCCTACTTTGGATTTGAAGAAAATTCTTTCAAAGGAGAAGCAACCGGTCGACACCAACATCCGCAGCACGTATGATTACCACCTCTTTGTCCACCTTCTGAGGACGAGGTTGTGCATTTTCTTCGCGGATCATCTTCAAATTCTGCTGAGCCTGAGTGCTATTTTCCCCTAAAGGAAAAGGTGTTCGACCCCGGTATCGATATTTTTCAGCCATCTCAGTATCTGACTGATGAAATAAAAGGAAAAATCTTTGGAACTACTGAATATATGCTTGCACCTCACCATACTTGCTACCACCATGCTCCATCTTTGCTTAAGGAAACCTTGCCTACTCTTCTTTGGCTTGCCTTGTTCGCCTTAAGCTTGTGCTATTTGATGGACGAAAACTATGTCTTTGATCCCGGTGGATATGTTTCATGCTTCTTCCTATGCTAATCAAGGTCGAGTCAGGCTGTAACACCCCATTTTGGAAATGGAATATTACGCATAATCATGGCGTGTCATCAAAGCATACAAGGATAAATGTCTAAGCATTATTCAACCATAAAAGGGAAATACCGGAATCAAACATCGGTAACCCCAAAGTAAAGCTCATCACACACAAACATAAATACTGCAAAAGGAAAGGACGAAACAATGTCCATAACAACTGTATCAAAGTAAAGGAAATGCATAAAGTAAAGAAAGACAGTAAAGCTTCCAGTCCATATGCACCTACGTTTGAGATCTATGAGCGTCCCTGAGTACCTGCCGTTTTGGGAACATGAAAAGGAAAACGGCTGAGCAAGACGCTCAGTGCACGGATGTACAATATAGCATGAAATAGGATAAGCATGTAACATATAACAGCGGAAGACTAAGTACTGAGTAAACTGGTTAAGTATCAAGAAAACTGGTTTTATAGTTTGAAAAGCCTTATGTTTATCTTGTGAAAACTGTTTTAACATATATATACCATAGCTCATATAGGTCATGAAAAGGTCACGTGCATGAATACTTGGAGGAGTGACCTCATCATGCTGATTAGAGGGGATGCCTCTAATCAATATACTGGTTTGGGTAGGAGGGATCAGCTCCTTGTGAAGGGTGCAAGGCACACACCGCATTCACCATGATAAACTGAATAAAACATGTAACTAGGATGCACCCATACGCCCCACCTGATATAATAATATGGCCAAAACTGAAAGGGACGCCACGAGCAATCACTCCGCCGTGGGGAAGTCATAACATCGGTGCCTCCAATGCTATGGTTATGGTACCTCCATAACTAGGTGAAACTGGTCATGCTTGTATATGGCTATAGATTATGCTGATTTAAACATAAGCAGTTCAAAACAATAAAACAAATACTGGGGAAAACAGTTGGCTGCATACGGGGAAATCCTAATAAGGAAGGAATGTCCATACTGAAAGGACGGGAATCCGTACCTCAAGTCCAGTGAATGAACGGAAGAAAGACTCCTACTTCTGGATCACTAACGCTACATGAATACACACGTGTATAAGTATCGATTCGCTGATTACGTACTGGGTTTTGTGTCTCATTAAAGCTGATTTGGTATGTTTTAGGTCATGGTTCACTGTTTAAAGCCTTAAACTATGTTTATCTTGTATTCTGATTAATCTGATTAAGTATTACTGGTGTTTCATGTATTATTATACTTACTGTGTAATAATAAGTAACTTTCCAAAAATAGCAGGTTTCCAAAAATAGAAAGTTTCCAAAAATAGAAAGTTTCCAAAAATAGAAAGTTTCCAAAAATAGAAAGTTTCCAAAAATAGAAAGTTACCAAAAATAGAAAGTTTCCAAAAATAGAAAGTTTCCAAAAATAGAAAGTTTCCAAAAATAGAAAGTTTCCAAAAATAGAAAGTTTCCTAAAATAGAATTTACTGCTTAAAATAGATTAGTTTCTAAAAATAGAAAGTTTCCAAAAATAGATCAGCTGCCTTAATTAAATAAGTTTCCATATATAGAAGGTTTCCATGATTAGATTAGCTGCCTGAAATAGATTGATTTTCATATATAGAAGGTTTCCATAATTAGATTAGTTGCCTTATTTAATTAAGTTTCTATAAATAGAAGTTTCCATAATTAGAATTAAGCTGATTACATAAGCTAACTTATAAGTCTAAGTGTTATAAGCTTATTTCTTAAGTCATATGATATAGTGTATAGTTTAATTATTATTTCATGTATTTTAATTAAACTATAGGTTAAGCATTTTAATTAAAGTATAACATGTTTTAATTAAAATGAAATGAAAATACTTAGGTTAAAATGTGTATTATTATTTATAATAATATAACCTAAGTCATGTCTAAATTAATTAATTATAGGCATGTTTTAATAACTAATTAATTATAACTTATAACATAAAATACTTAGGTTAAATTAATGTCATGATAAACTAATAATTAAAATAACCTAAGTCATGATTTAATTAATATTTCATGTTATTAATTAATTATATCCTAAGTTCATAATTCATAAAAATTAACATGTAGCATGAATCATGATTTAACCAACGAACCATGAATCGGGCATGAATTCGACACCGTACCCCGAGCCAAACCCGGGGCACATGTGTCCCCTTGCTGCCGTGGGTCCCACATGAGCCAACCAAGACCAAAAGTGGTCTTGGTGGTGGCGGCAATAGCAAACCAAACCCCCCTCGGGTTTGTTTTGCTAGGCGGCTAAAAACAAACACCCTTATAAAACCTTCCTTGATTTTAATTAATACCAAAACATGTTAGATCAATGATTAATTACCTTGTTTTAATAAGAAAAATAATAACATGTTCATGAAAATAATCAAAGATTAAAAGAATTAAAAAGAATTAAAAAGAAGGGTTAGAAAGGTATACCACTATGTAGCTTGGAAAAAGGATGAACAAACACGGTTTCTAACACTTGTTTTTAAGATCAAAATCAAACAAACACCCTCCAATGGTGGTGTGAAGGTGGCGGCACAAAGAGGAGAAAAAGGAGAGGAGAAAAACTCTTTTAGGGTTTTTGTTTATTTTCTTGAAAGTGAAAAGTGAAAACATGTTTAACTCTTTACCCCCCTTTACTTGTAAAGTCCATGGGCTAGGCCCATTTCTTGTATGTGTGCCGTGGGTATGGGGCCCCCACATGGGGTACCCGTACCTTTCTCGTGTCCCGATGTTTCGTGTTCGTTCGTGGTTAAACGTGCTCGTGTTTAAAGTGTTTCTGTTTAATCTAACGTGTCGTTTATCGTAAACTTAACGCTCGTAATTATATTATAAGTATTTACGTAATTATTCTAGTTAGTATTTTAAATGGTGATCATGAATTAATTATGTTCACGTGATATATTATTAACTGTTTATCATGAGTTCGTACGTAATCGATACTTGTCATGTCATACACGTATGCACTTGCTTGATTATTAGCACATGAATGTGATCAATACTAACTGAGGTAAGTTTTAATCTAGGACGTACGATCTTAAGGGCACTATTCATGGTAAAAGCATGCGGGTTTTACAATTCTTCCCCCCTAAAAAGAATAATTCGTCCCCGAATTATAGATAAAGTATGCTGAAAAGAAGTGACATACCCGAACTCAAAATATGAAGTGAGGGTAAGAAGCCCGGATAGACTCCTCTGTTTCCCAAGTGGCTTCCCGCTCGGTATGGTCCCTCCAAAGAATTTTGACGAATGGAATCGTCTTCCTTCTCATGACTCGTTCTTGCCTGTCGAGTACTCGTTCGGGTTCTTCTATAAAAGTGAGATCTTCACGTATCTGTTCCAGTGGATACTGAACCATGTGAAGGGGATGATAATTGTACCCTCTGAGTAAGGACACATGAAACACGTTATGCACGTGCGAAAGCTGAGGAGGTAACGCCAATCGATAAGATACTTCACTGATTCGTTCAACGATATCAAATGGTCCGATGAACCGAGGACTGAGTTTCCCTTTGATCCCGAAGCGTTTAACACCACGTGCCGGCGAAACCTTGAGGAAGACGTGATCTCCCACATTAAAATGTATGTCCCTACGATGCTTATCGGCGTAACTCTTCTGACGTGATCGCGCTTCCTGCAGCTTCTGTTTAGCTACCTCAATCTTCTCATTGGTCATTTCTATAATCTCTGGTCCTTCGAGTGTTCGCTCTCCCACTTGATCCCAGCAAGTTGGAGCGCGACACTTTCTGCCATACAACATTTCAAAAGGAGCACATTTGATACTTGCGTGCCAGCTGTTGTTGTATGCAAACTCGACTAAACAGATGTAATCGTCCCAATCACCTGTCCATTCCAACGCACACGACCTTAACATATCTTCCAATGTCTGAATTGTTCGCTCCGATTGTCCGTCCGTTTGAGGATGAAAGGCTGTGCTCAGCTTAAGTTGTGTACCCCAAGCTTTTTGCAGACCTTTCCAGAATCGCGACGTGAAACGAGGATCTCTGTCTGAGACGATGCTGGAGGGAGTGCCGTGGAGTCTCCTGATCTCCCTTCTGTAAGTATCTGCGAGTTTACTTACCGGATCTTCCTTGCGTATCGGTAAGAAATGAGCTGATTTGGTGAGTCGATCAACAATGACCCAAATAGCATCATGCTTCTTCTTGGTAGGCGGAAGACCGGTAACAAAATCCATGGTGATTTTGTCCCACTTCCACTCTGGAATATCCAACGGTTGAAGGAGACCGCCAGATCGCTGATGTTCAATCTTAACCTGCTGGCAGGTAAGACATTTGGAGACATGCGTGGCTACATCCTGTTTCATACCACTCCACCAAAAGTGCTGTCTGATGTCATGGTACATTTTTGTCGACCCAGGATGTATAGAAAATGGGGAGCTGTGAGCTTCAGCTAACAAGGCTTCCCGGAGTTCTGGATTGTCAGGAACACAAAGTCTCGTACCCTGCCAAATGATACCGTCTGCGTCCATTCGGAATTCTGTCTGCTTCTCCAAATTCTGAATTATCGCCCAAATCTCTCCATCATCCTTATGCGCTTCCTTAATCCTAGTCAGTAACTCAGGTTCTACTCTAAGATTCGCCCAGTATCCGTGCTGCCCACGTACCATGATTTCGATGTCTAGCCGCTCCAAGTCTCTTATGTTTTGTTCCTCGATCTCAATGCCGTTTATCATTCCGGACTTCCTGCTGAGTGCATCTGCTACTACATTAGCTTTCCCGGGATGATACTGTAAGTTAATATCATAGTCCTTCAACAGTTCCAACCATCTCCTTTGTCTCATGTTCAATTCTCGCTGTGTGAAGATATACTTCAAGCTCTTGTGATCCGTGAAAATATCGCATGATTCTCCGTATAAGTAATGCCTCCATATCTTCAATGCGAACACCACTGCAGCAAGTTCCAGGTCATGCGTAGGGTAGTTTTCTTCATAGGGCTTAAGCTGCCGTGAAGCATACGCGATCACTTTCCCATGTTTCATGAGAACACAGCCCAGTCCCTTCCCCGATGCATCGCTATAGATCTGAAATCCACCTGTACCAGATGGGAGAGTAAGAATAGGTGCAGATACTAACTTCTGCTTTAGGTCTTCGAAGCTCTTCTCTCGTTCCTCCGTCCAGACGAATTTCTCTCCTTTTCGCATCAGTTTGGTGAGAGGTAGTGCCAAGCGGGAAAAGTTGTCCACGAATCTTCGATAATATCCAGCTAAGCCTAAGAAACTGCGGACTTCTGTCGCTGATGTTGGTCTTGGCCATTTAGTGATAGCCTCAACCTTCGCTGGGTCCATAGTGATCCCTTCTGCTGATACAATGTGACCTAAGAATGCCACCTTGTTTAACCAGAACTCACACTTGGAGAATTTCGCATACAGCTGCTTCTGACGAAGAATCTGTAGTACAGTACGGAGATGATCTTCGTGTTCCTCCGTGGTCTTTGAGAAAATCAAGATGTCATCGATGAATACAATGACAAATTTATCAAGGAATTCATGAAAGATTCTGTTCATCAGATCCATGAATACTGCTGGAGCGTTAGTCAGGCCGAATGGCATGACCACAAACTCATAATGGCCATACCGGGTACGAAAAGCAGTCTTGGCAATATCCTGCTCTTTAACCCTTAGCTGATGGTAGCCTGACCTTAGATCGATCTTTGAGAAGTGTTTGGCTCCTTGAAGTTGGTCAAACAGATCGTCTATACGTGGCAGTGGATACCTATTGCGGATGGTAATCTTATTAAGTTCACGGTAGTCAATGCAAAGTCGCATGCTGCCGTCCTTCTTCTTAACGAACAAGACCGGTGCGCCTCATGGAGATGCGCTTGGTCTAATGAACCCTCGTTCAAGAAGTTCCTGCAGTTGGTCCTTCAGTTCTTTTAGCTCTATGGGAGCCATACGATACGGAGCCTTAGAGATCGGCTCAGCTCCTGGAACAAGGTCGATGTTGAACTCCACTTCTCTTGCAGGTGGTATGCCTGGAAGTTTATCTGGGAAGACGTCTTGAAATTTCGAAACTACTGGTTGATCCTGAATCGATGGGGATTCAGCATCCATGTCATGAACCGTAGCGAGATAACCTTCGCAGCCATGTGACAGTAATGCACGTGCTTGCAAGGTAGATATGACTTGTACAGACCGTCCGGGTATGAACCCGTTATGGATGTACTCTGGTGCATTAATGTCGCCGAAGATCACTCGATATGAGTGGCAGTCTATGGTAGCATGGTGCTTGGATAGCCAATCCATGCCGAGAATCATATCGAACTCAATCATGTCTAGAGGAAGTGCATCTACTGCACGAACTTTATCGTCAAACTCCAGAGGAAGACTCTTGTATACATGAGTTATTAATACAGAGTCCCTCAGAGGCGTGGAAATGGTAAGCTTATTTTCTAATGGCAAGGGAAGTGTCCTGATGTTCTTAGCATAAGTAGTGGAAACAACTGAATGAGTGGCACCCGTGTCGAAAAGAACACATGCAGCCTGGCCGTACATATACAAAATTCCAGTAATGGTACCTGTAGATTTGTTTGCCTGATCGCGCGATGTCGTGTAGACACGCCCAGTGGTAGGAGGCGGTTTAGTATCAGCATGACCCGAAGTACCCTCCATTTCACCCTTACGGCAATCTCTCATACGATGGCCAGGGAGGCCGCACTTGTAGCACGCGTCGGAGTCACGACGACATGGGCCAGGGTGTCTGCGATGGCAAGTGCTGCAAAGAGGATGAGTGAATCCTCCAGCAGGAGTCCTTGCTTGCTGAGGGCCTGCTGATGACAAAACGTGTTACGAATAAGGTATATGCACGAGTATAGGACGTAAGCGTCATAAGATGTTTACCAGTGTTAGCTGAACGGTTAGGCTGAGAACCCCTGTGGTTCTGGTCCCTTCCGTTACCGTGGTTCCTGGTAGAGATTATTATAGTGTCAGCATGAGAGATATAACATGAAATCATAAGAAGATGCATAAATAGTAGGACCTGCTGTTGTTGGAGTGTCTCGCATTGTTACGGTAATTATCATTACCGTTGCGCCTTTCCACAACAGAACGGTCGTTAGAGTGACCGTTTCCTTTGGGCTGACTAGGCTGCTGCTGAGTAGCCGGCTGAGACCGGTCCCCAGTTTTCTGCCTGGAAGATACAGTTTAAGAGATGATTATAGAACATATAACGATAGGATGCGGTCTGGTTAACGCTAGAACATGAAATGTTTTACCTCTTGTCGGGTCTTTCAGCTTCCCCGAACTCATCGCGTTCCTGCAACATCTCAAGCTTTCTTGCTGCGTCGGCCACTTGTGCTACTGTATTGAACGTAGCACATACCAGATTGTTCGCGACCGAGGTGCGAAGTGCCCACCTAAAATGGTGTGCCTGCTCCTCAGGAGTACCAGCCGCTGCTCCTAGAAAACCAGCCAAGCGAAGAAAGCGCTGCATGAATTCATTGCTATTCTCGCCCGCTCTCTGACGTATCCCATGGTATTCTCGCTTGAGTTTATCCTGCTCTGCCTTAGGAAAGAACTGTTCCATCACTCTCTCCTTGAATTGGGCCCATGTCAAACCAGCGACCCATTCATCACCTCCTTCTGACTGCGTCAAAGCTAGCCACCAGTTGAGTACATCGCCTTCAAACCTGTAGCATGCCAATCTTGCCTTGAAGGCGGGGTCACATCCCATAGCATTGAAGATTTTCTCAATGTGAGTCAGCCAGCTTTCAGCATCGCTAGGGCTATCAGTCTTTTTGAAAGCTCTAGGACGGAGCTTGTTAAATCTTTCCAACCATACCGCTAGTGTCACTGGGGGAGGAGGAGGAGGAGGTGCCTGATTCTGCGGCTGCTGATTATTGGCAGCTTGGACTTCAGCACGAATGTCATTCCTCAGTTGAGGAAGTAAGGCTTGCATAGCAGCCTGAATTGCAGCATTGAGCTGCTCTTGCTCGCGTGTGAGAACCATCTGACAGTATAACATAAAACATATGATTAACAGTTCAAACATAAATATAAAAAAAAAAAAAAATTATGCCAAAATTTCACGAGAAAAATTTTATGCAAGAAAATCTTTGTATGAATGCATGATGCAGTTTTATGAAAACTTTTGATGCTCGAGAGTGAACGCCTCCGGTCAGTTCACTCAAAATAAAAGACATATCGAGGGGACGCCTATGGGTCGGTCCTAAATCTAAAAGTTTCGATAAAACACATGCGACTAAATAGGGCCATTCCTGTACCAACCATTACTTAGTCAAAAACCCTGTAACAATGACATGTATATGTATGCTTAAAAATGATGAGTGCATGAAAACAACTGTCAGTTCTAGGAAGACCGTAGTGACTACCCACTAATCACAGGTCATATTTGAGAGCCTACAGGTCGAAACCTTGGCTCTGATACCATAATTGTAACACCCCATTTTGGAAATGGAATATTACGCATAATCATGGCGTGTCATCAAAGCATACAAGGATAAATGTCTAAGCATTATTCAACCATAAAAGGGAAATACCGGAATCAAACATCGGTAACCCCAAAGTAAAGCTCATCACACACAAACATAAATACTGCAAAAGGAAAGGACGAAACAATGTCCATAGCAACTGTATCAAAGTAAAGGAAATGCATAAAGTAAAGAAAGACAGTAAAGCTTCCAGTCCATATGCACCTACGTTTGAGATCTATGAGCGTCCCTGAGTACCTGCCGTTTTGGGAACATGAAAAGGAAAACGGCTGAGCAAGACGCTCAGTGCACGGATGTACAATATAGCATGAAATAGGATAAGCATGTAACATATAACAGCGGAAGACTAAGTACTGAGTAAACTGGTTAAGTATCAAGAAAACTGGTTTTATAGTTTGAAAAGCCTTATGTTTATCTTGTGAAAACTGTTTTAACATATATATACCATAGCTCATATAGGTCATGAAAAGGTCACGTGCATGAATACTTGGAGGAGTGACCTCATCATGCTGATTAGAGGGGATGCCTCTAATCAATATACTGGTTTGGGTAGGAGGGATCAGCTCCTTGTGAAGGGTGCAAGGCACACACCGCATTCACCATGATAAACTGAATAAAACATGTAACTAGGATGCACCCATACGCCCCACCTGATATAATAATATGGCCAAAACTGAAAGGGACGCCACGAGCAATCACTCCGCCGTGGGGAAGTCATAACATCGGTGCCTCCAATGCTATGGTTATGGTACCTCCATAACTAGGTGAAACTGGTCATGCTTGTATATGGCTATAGATTATGCTGATTTAAACATAAGCAGTTCAAAACAATAAAACAAATACTGGGGAAAACAGTTGGCTGCATACGGGGAAATCCTAATAAGGAAGGAATGTCCATACTGAAAGGACGGGAATCCGTACCTCAAGTCCAGTGAATGAACGGAAGAAAGACTCCTACTTCTGGATCACTAACGCTACATGAATACACACGTGTATAAGTATCGATTCGCTGATTACGTACTGGGTTTTGTGTCTCATTAAAGCTGATTTGGTATGTTTTAGGTCATGGTTCACTGTTTAAAGCCTTAAACTGTGTTTATCTTGTATTCTGATTAATCTGATTAAGTATTACTGGTGTTTCATGTATTATTATACTTACTGTGTAATAATAAGTAACTTTCCAAAAATAGCAGGTTTCCAAAAATAGAAAGTTTCCAAAAATAGAAAGTTTCCAAAAATAGAAAGTTTCCAAAAATAGAAAGTTTCCAAAAATAGAAAGTTACCAAAAATAGAAAGTTTCCAAAAATAGAAAGTTTCCAAAAATAGAAAGTTTCCAAAAATAGAAAGTTTCCAAAAATAGAAAGTTTCCAAAAATAGAAAGTTTCCTAAAATAGAATTTACTGCTTAAAATAGATTAGTTTCTAAAGATAGAAAGTTTCCAAAAATAGATCAGCTGCTTTAATTAAATAAGTTTCCATATATAGAAGGTTTCCATGATTAGATTAGCTGCCTAAAATAGATTGATTTCCATATATAGAAGGTTTCCATAATTAGATTAGTTGCCTTATTTAATTAAGTTTCTATAAATAGAAGTTTCCATAATTAGAATTAAGCTGATTACATAAGCTAACTTATAAGTCTAAGTGTTATAAGCTTATTTCTTAAGTCATATGATATAGTGTATAGTTTAATTATTATTTCATGTATTTTAATTAAACTATAGGTTAAGCATTTTAATTAAAGTATAACATGTTTTAATTAAAATGAAATGAAAATACTTAGGTTAAAATGTGTATTATTATTTATAATAATATAACCTAAGTCATGTCTAAATTAATTAATTATAGGCATGTTTTAATAATTAATTAATTATAACTTATAACATAAAATACTTAGGTTAAATTAATGTCATGATAAACTAATAATTAAAATAACCTAAGTCATGATTTAATTAATATTTCATGTTATTAATTAATTATATCCTAAGTTCATAATTCATAAAAATTAACATGTAGCATGAATCATGATTTAACCAACGAACCATGAATCGGGCATGAATTCGACACCGTACCCCGAGCCAAACCCGGGGCACATGTGTCCCCTTGCTGCCGTGGGTCCCACATGAGCCAACCAAGACCAAAAGTGGTCTTGGTGGTGGCGGCAATAGCAAACCAAACCCCCCTCGGGTTTGTTTTGCTAGGCGGCTAAAAACAAACACCCTTATAAAACCTTCCTTGATTTTAATTAATACCAAAACATGTTAGATCAATGATTAATTACCTTGTTTTAATAAGAAAAATAATAACATGTTCATGAAAATAATCAAAGATTAAAAGAATTAAAAAGAATTAAAAAGAAGGGTTAGAAAGGTATACCACTATGTAGCTTGGAAAAAGGATGAACAAACACGGTTTCTAACACTTGTTTTTAAGATCAAAATCAAACAAACACCCTCCAATGGTGGTGTGAAGGTGGCGGCACAAAGAGGAGAAAAAGGAGAGGAGAAAAACTCTTTTAGGGTTTTTGTTTATTTTCTTGAAAGTGAAAAGTGAAAACATGTTTAACTCTTTACCCCCCTTTACTTGTAAAGTCCATGGGCTAGGCCCATTTCTTGTATGTGTGCCGTGGGTATGGGGGGCCCACATGGGGTACCCGTACCTTTCTCGTGTCCCGATGTTTCGTGTTCGTTCGTGGTTAAACGTGCTCGTGTTTAAAGTGTTTCTGTTTAATCTAACGTGTCGTTTATCGTAAACTTAACGCTCGTAATTATATTATAAGTATTTACGTAATTATTCTAGTTAGTATTTTAAATGGTGATCATGAATTAATTATGTTCACGTGATATATTATTAACTGTTTATCATGAGTTCGTACGTAATCGATACTTGTCATGTCATACACGTATGCACTTGCTTGATTATTAGCACATGAATGTGATCAATACTAACTGAGGTAAGTTTTAATCTAGGACGTACGATCTTAAGGGCACTATTCATGGTAAAAGCATGCGGGTTTTACACAGGCTCACGACTCGGTGAACAAAAATCAAGCGCTTCTTGGGAGGCAACCCATGTATCTTTATTTTAGCTTTCTTTATCCTAAGTTTAGGGGAGACCCGTTGGTGTTTGCTATTTCCTCTCTTCTCATATTCAGGGATTCGAGCGCTCAATGATCCACTCTTGATGATTTTTGACGACCCGTGATTCCGTGTTTCCCTTCTTCCCGGTTCTATCCTAACTCTTTTCGATTCACTATTTTATATTTTCCAATATTAAAATAGGAATCTCGTTAGTTGTCTCTTCCTTAGCGAGATTTAAACAAAGTGCACAATGTCCTAAGTGTACGGGAGTTTACTCCCACATGCTTAAACATTGAGGACAATGTTTATATTAAGTGTAGGGGGACTTCTATCGAAGTTAAGTGGCATTTTCCCTGTATTTGTCCTCATTTTAACCAGAAAATCAATTTTTCGACATTTTTCAAAATTTTTGATCTATTTTGGCCTATTAGTTTTTCCCTTTGTATAGTTATTTTCTTTCTTTGTTAGAATAAATTTTTAATAAAGTGGTTTTAATTTTCAAACGTTGTGAATCTTTTGACTCAACCCGAGTTTACTTATCTAAGTTTACTCTAGCTAGTATCCTTAACGTGTTTAAGTCAAGTTTTGCTAGGCTTTTATATAGGGAGCTTTAAAACGCGAAAGTCTTAACTCTCACGGGTTAAGAACAAGAACTTTTCGCAAGTTCCTATAATTGATCCTAGAAAGTCGTTTATCAAGGGAACTTTAAAATGTGATTTCTAAGCTTGAAAAAGTCTAAGAGTTTGCAAGATCCTATAGGCGACTCGAAAACCCCAAAACTTTGATTTAATAGGCTAAGCATCCACGAGTCCCATTCCTTGAGATTTTAAATTGTGGAGAACGAGAGATGATAGAGTCAATTATAAGTTTGGTATTCTTTCGTGAATTTATGTGAGTTAATTATAAGCCTATTCTCCCATCGCTTGCTAATAAATTTATCTGCAATAAATAAGGTTGTACGATTTGAAAAGTTACTTAGCTTCTAGCCCAAGATCGTTTAAAAGTTGCTCGGTATGGATTAGAGTTCATAGCCAAGGCATAACTTATTGAAGCGGGATGCGAAGATTGGCGAGTCCGAAAAGGCCCTAACAAGGCATGAGGGCTACATTTTGTTGCTAAAGATCCCAAGTGATGTGAAGAATCATTTATCAAAGATCAATATGAAGGATCGAGACACACGACGAAAAGCGAATACTCCCGTAAAGATCCATGGAGAAGTCTATCCAAAAAGGCCCTAACAAGGTATGAGGATAAATAGATCCAAGTCCAAAAAGGAGGCGGATCGTTGTATATCAAAGTACAAAATAAAGATTGGAGAAAAATGAAGAAGTCGTGGTCCAAATATGAAGAATCTCTCAAAACTTCAAGTGAAGAAATTCCTATTATGAAGAGAAGACCATTATTTCATGAACGTCTCTCAAGATTTGAAGTATGAAGTCGCTGCCAAATATCGGTCCGAGAAAGGTCTCAAATCGCGAAGCGAGTTATGCCAAGATATGAACTTTATGAGGTCCTGAGAAGCAGTTTTAAAAGATTTTGTCCTTTAGCTAACTATTGATTAAATCGTCCCACTTTATTTTCAGCCTAAATAACTATCGAAATAAGTCAAAAATGCATCCTCGTGATCATTCAAGACAACAATAAAATATAAGAGATACACCTAGGAATAAGGGAGTCTAAGTGAATAATTGGCCCACATGAGTTCGTGTTAGTTTGCTAACTTATAATAACAATGATCTCGTTTTTAAGCTTGGTTTGGAGAAAGCGAAAACTTGAGGATGATGATCATTCATGACATTTCCAAAACCCAAAGGTATGTTTTTGATTTCTTTACTTTGAATGTTTATAATTTTCTATCTCTTTAATAAAGGCCAAAGTGGATTGATTGTGATGAAAAGTGTAAACTTGCTTTGTAACTAATGCATTGCATGAGGACATTGCAATGGTCAAGTGTAGGGGATTTGATAGGTGTGTAAACACCCATCCTTTTACCACTTAATTACAATAATAACCGGACCAAAACGTGTATTTTATGTCGTAAATGTCGGAATTATGCGTGGTTTGTGTTTCGTTGTGATTTAGGACGAAAAGGTGAAAAGTGGAGAAAACACGGGCATTCACGGGCTTTTATCGAAGAAAAAGACAAAAGACAAAGTCAAGAAATCAAGAGTGTAAAAAGAACGGAAGTCCAAGACCAATTCTGAAGATTTATCGAAGAAAAAGTCAAAAGACGGAAGTTTGCTAAAGCCGAAGAACTCAAGTCTAATTTATCGAAGAATTACAAGACGAGTTTGAAGAAATCCCGAGACAAAGTCATTAAAGTCTAAGATTTAAGAAGATTAAAGACTTAAGGACTTAATGGTGCAATTAAGGAAAGAAGAAAGAGGGTAGAAAGCTTCCTAAGCACCTTCCTAATCTCCCTTATAAATAGAACATTAGGATAATCATTTCATTTTGTTGGCTAGTTTGACAAACTATGCTCTTCCACTTTAATTTTTGCACATTTAATTACATGTCATTTACTTAATTGTCTTGCACCTTAAATACATTTAATTTCAAGTAAGTTTCCTTTTAATTCTTGTCAATCTTTATTTTTATTGTTCATCTCCTATCTACCTTTCTTGTTTGATCTTAATTTTTATGTTTATTGTTCATGTTCATGTTCTTGAGTTTTTGTTAAATTGATTAAGTGGGTTTTGATTATTTTGATCATTATTGTTAGTTTTGTTGATTTGGATTGTTTGTTTATGATTAGTAGATGTTTATTGATTAGTTTGATCTAATCTTGTGGTTGATTTTGATTAGTTTTGTCTAGATTCGTGTATATTGTTCTTGCGTGTTCTTCGTTTCTGTTCCCAGGATTATTCCGGATCAAAGCCGAAAACATTCCGAGTGAAGATTGTTTGTTGATTATTCCGAATAAAGGGCGTTCATCCGGAATAAGTGACATATTCCGGATCAAGGCCATATTCCGGATCAGCAACATTCCGAGTGAAGGCTTTGTGAAGAAACATTCCGGATCAAGGAAGACATTCCGGATCAAACCTTTCATTCGGAATACCAAATATTCCGGATCAAGGAGTTTTATTCGGAATAATTAATTATTCCGGATCAAGGTTTTCATCCGGAATCTTCAACATTCCGGATCAAGGGAAACATTCCGGATCAAGGACCAGCAAGGAAAATATTCCAGATCAGCAACATTCCGGATCAAGCTTTAGTATTCCGAATCAAGACTTTATTCCGGATAAGTGACATATTCCGGATAAAGGATTTATTCCGGATCAAGGGTTTTGGTAAATATTCCGAGTAAAGAAGAATCATTCCGAACGAAGGTGACATTCCGGATGAGTGATTATTCTGAACGAAGGTTTATTCCGGATGAGCTGTTTTCAGGTTCTTTTTAATTTCAGTTTTTAATTTTCTGTTTTTAATTTTCAAGCTTTACTTTTCCCGCCTTTTTACTTAGTTGCACTTTAAGTTTACTTGCCTTAGATTTATTTTACCCTTGCCTTATTTTAAGTTTTAGTTATGTTTTAAGTTTGCCTTAGATAGATTTAAGTTCGCGTCATTTACTTTTAGTGCCTTTTAATTTCCGTCACGCTTTTAAATTCTTGTCATTTATTTTAAATTTGATTTAGATTTAAATTACCTGCCTTTACATTTAAGTCTTGCACTTTTTAATTACTACAACGACACAACTATTTGTTCCACCAAAGAACGACTGAGTCGCATAGTTAACCAGGATCAATTCGATTAGACATACGACAAAGAACAATTTTCCTAACTAAAACCTAGTTATCAGAGAGTTAGGCATTGTTGAGTTGTGAGAATGAAATCTCAAGGTGGGGGTATAAGAAGAAAGTAAACAAGGTAAAGGTTTGAAAAAACAAATGTAAAGAGTCAAGGAATGTTTAGCCAAATTGAGTAAACATGGAATCTTGACTGGGAATAGGGTGATGAAGAAAGACCAAAAACGAGCCATAAAATGACTTTCTGTCCGTGGTACCTTATACGGACCGGCGGTTCCTTATCACTTAAGGAACCGCGCGTCTTTAAGGAACCGCGTGCAGTGGACTTGAAACCTAGATTTTCCAGGGTTTTGAGAAAAACTAAGACTTTTTCAAAAAATTGCAAATCTTGGAATTTTACCTCTATTAGCACTAAATTTTGCTAGGGTTGCATAAAAGCAACACATTCACCAAAAATGTCTTGAAAAAGGGTGACAAAATTTTGGATAACATTTTGAACCAATTTTAGTCAAGTTTTAGAGGTTGTGATAGATTTAGATTCAATTTTAATTTGGATTTAAAGTTTATTAATGTCCACATAAAGATAGAAGCACACAATGCTAAGTCCATAATTCATTCTCATAAAACACTCATGAAAGAGATACATAAAGGAAATAAAGAAAAACAACTAACTAAACTAAAGATAGCTTAAAAAGCTAGGTCTTGATTAGTCATCTTCCTTGGCTTGAATTTTATTTGAAAACTATTTTTAAAGAAAATCACCATTCATCTCCTAGGAGGAGGCATGTTAAACAAGGTGAGCAAGAAATCTTGCAACCTCATATGAAGTGCCAACATCTCCATCCTAAGGTTTTGAATGATGTAGTTATTGTAGAGGCAACATGGACTATGAGAACCATGAGCTTCTAGGAACCCAAGGAAGTAAGGATCACCCATAAAGAAGGGAAACGGAACACCCAAAATGGGAGTGTTTGAGGAAGGTGGAAGTGGAGGAGGTATGTTCTCCAAGGGTGATGTGGGTGAGTGTGGAGGCATGCTCTCTAAGGGTGAAAAGGGTGAGTTAGGAGGGGTAAATGGTGAAGTCACCATGGTATCATCAAAGTCATTCACAATGGGAATTATTTGGATGGGTTGTGGTTGGGTAGTCACATCCAAGAGATTACTTGGAGTGAAGGGTGAGGAAAGCTCATTCATCCTAGATTGGAATGAAGAGGAGGTAGAACCATGAGAATGGTTGGTTCCATGGGTTGATGAAGTCTTGCATTGAGCAAGAGGTGGAGAGTTTTATGAAGAAATGAGAATTGGGACAATCTCATTCTTGGGAGTGTGAAAGGGTGAGGAGTTAGGTTTAGCCATTTTAATCTTAATCTTAAGATTTTTCTTTGTGGTGGAGGTTTTGGATGAATTTGAGCTTCCTGTAGAAACCATGGTTGAAATGAAAGGTTTAAGATCTAAGGAAGAATGGTTTGATGTGTGAAGAACATGGCTAACAAGGTGGGTTTAAAAGGGTGAAGGGATGATCCAAACTAGTAATGGGTTAAAAACTTTTTATGTGAACAATGAATTTAGCTAACCTAGTTTAGGAAATGTGCAGGTTTTTGCAAAGAATCAAGCAAGGTTTACACAGATTAAGGAAAATAGTGTAAAGCAAAGATTCTGTCGGTCACAGTAGCCGGCGGTTCCTTATCTAGGGGCGGCGGTTCCTTATCAATAAGGTACCACGGGTTGATAAGGAACCGCGACCAGTGGTGTTCAAAAATGGTACTTCCTCAAACTTTGGTTAGCCCAGATTTTTACCAAAGGATTTTCAAGCCAAAGTTAACTACTGATCAAAATCTAGGAAGCTAACTAACACATAGGATGCATAAAGCTATGCAAATCATAATGGCAAACATTTAGGATAAATAACAAATAATCCAAACAAGTAGAATTTAGTTAATACATATCCAAAAAAAAAGGAAGCAAATGTTCATCATCACATTACATGTTTACCAATATGTATACTTTGAAACAACTCAAAGTCTTCATTTTCTCTTCTTGCCCAATCCCTTGATCATGTTTCCTAAGTACTTGATTCCCTTTCTTGACTCAACCCGGTGTTCATGTAAATCACCTTGGGTTCGGAGATTTTGACGGTAAAGTTCCTCCAAATTGAGATTATTAGGAACTTTACTAGTGGAATGATGAGGAGGGGAAGCAATGTTATCTAAACCATCCACGAATGAGTTTGTAGAGTGGTGAGAAGTACTCGAAGAATCAATGGGAGCACTTGTGCCAATGCCATCACCATCACTTGTTGGCATGTCCATGTCCTCATCATTGGACTCTTGTTGGTCGGATTTACGATCACATCTTGTCTTTCTCTTATATACCTCTTGAATAGGTAGCATGACCCGTTTGACCGGTTGAAACTGAGAAAGATCTAGATTTGGAAAATCACGGTCAACCCTTTTAAAAAGGCGAGTGAGAAGCATTGCGTAAGGGAGGTTTGTTTTAGGCTTGTGAATAGCATAATTGATCCGTTGAGCGATAAAATATGCCAAATTGTAATTGGTGTTGGTAAAGATGCAATATAACATATGCATTAAACACGCCGGAACATGATCCCGGTTTCCACCAAGACAAAACACATTTTCCCTAAAGATATTGGTCCATTGGACCATATTATCATTAAGGTCGCTTAAGAGAACCTCATGACGTTTCACCGAACGTACCTTAGTATGAAGGCTTCTCTTAACGGGTCGATTACGCTTTTGGGAGACAGTGTCAACAATAAAGTCAAGATCAATTTCCTCATGATCATTTGGAGGACAATTGTAGGATTCAGGGAGAGCACTAAGCTTCCATTTATCCGTGAAGCGACAAGTGCCTACAAATGGGACATCAAGAATTTGACTGAAGACTTCGAGAGAGTATTGAATGAGTTGACCTTTCAAGATGAACCTAACAAATATTCCATCGTCGTTTTCAATGACGGAGTATATGCTAAAGAACTCCAATAGGAATCGAGGATAGATGTCTTCCTTAATGTTCAACAAACAGTCAAATCTAATATTTTCATACATGGACTTGATGTAGACATAATCCTTAATATCCTTTTGGACAACTCTACCCTCATGAAAACAACAGGATTGAAGGGAGGAAAAAGTATGGGCAAGGTGAGATGAGTGACAAAAGTCGGAAAGGTTAGGCATATACTGTTTGGTGAGTTGATGATCCTTTTGGTATTGTGAAGGCATGATTAGTACCTAAATAAACACAAGAAAATATTTTTCCAATCACTCATATGAAAAATAAAATCAAAACTAAAAAATATGAGAATGTGTTATTTCAATTTCTTGACAAACAAAGGATTGAATCCATAACATTCTCATGTTCACAATGTGTCTATTACATTATTAACCAATAACATATGACCTATGTTGGATCAACAATGGACTAGAACATTGGTTTTTCAAAACAAGGTTTTTAGGTAAGCATTAACAATGCAATTACCTATTTGTTCATGGGTTCATCTCAATTCCATCTTTTAACTAAAATCATTTAGCCAAAATTCAGATTTGTTCTACAAGTGGGTTTTAGTGAAATCTTAATAAATGTGAACCTAAGGAATCATAGTAAAATAACCATGTCAACCCATATTCCTATTAAGGTTTTAATTCAATTTCAATTTAAAAAATCCCCAATTATGAAAGGATGAACCCTAGAACAAAATAGATGAAATTAAAAGAAAATACTTACAATTAAATGATGTTTGATGAAGGATGAGTGAAACCCACAACTTGAAATCAATTAATTTGAGTGATTGAAGGTTTTTAAAGCTTCAACAATGGTGGAAAAGGTGAAACCCGTCGGCTGTGTGTTTTTGGGAGAGAGAGGGTTTGGTTTGAAAAAGGTTATTTTAATAAATCTGGCGCTCTGACAAACTTTACTGCCCGCGATACCTTATCGATGAGGAACCGCGGGTTTGAGCCGCCAGAGATAAAGAACCGCCTGTAGAGGCTGGTTTTTATCAATGAAACACGCCAAAATTTTTAAAACCAAATTTTCTAAAATACTTAAAAATATATCTTAAACCTTTTAGAATAACATTTGGATCATCATAACACTAAGCAATATGCCTTAATGAAGGATTACGAGTTGAATCGAGATCGAAAAGAACCGAAACGGACAAACGACTACTCGTAGCGAAAAGGCAAAGTGGAGAGAGGTCAAAGGAAGTGAGTCAAGACTAAGATCAATGCTCAAGGGATTAATGACAATCTTCAAATCATGGAGACGAAGAGCTTGTGTCATATATAGTGGTTTAAGACGTGCCTTTCCGGTGAAACGTTAAACGGCTTTGTTAATGAATAAACACAAAGCAATTATTGATGCATAGACTAAGATCACTTACAATAATAGTCTTAGTCTAAACCAAAAATATGAGCAAGGTATTGATTCACTTTCTCTCCCACAAAGGGCCTACTAACCGTATGGGTGCAAACCATGGAAATCATGCTTGATACTTTAAGCTACTACTAACTCACTCTACATCACCATAGTGAGTCAAGTATCCAAGCAATGAGGGTTTGAGAGGATAAAAGAAAAGAATCACAAACCACAAACAAATGTCAAGGCAAGGATGCCAAGAACAAGCACATAGTCAAGTAATGATCAAAAGAATGATCAAAGGGCGTGTGGAAGAACGAAAGCGTACCTTGGCCACAAAGAGCAATCCATCAAGGAATCAATGCAATGCCCAACAATGACTATGATGAGTACTAAGTCTTCAAGAACTAGTATCATTCCCAATCATCTTGATATCATCATTCAAGGATGTTGAAGATCAATGAAGACGAGTCTTCTACAAGTGCAAGTAACTCAATCCACAACAAATTAAATGATTGATCTTCATGAGTACCTACACAAAGCAACATGCAAACTAGTAGATACATTTCAAGAGTAGATCTAAAATGCATAAAGACTACTAATCTAAGAAGGATGCAATATTACCAATTAAAAGACCTATTTTCCAAGAAAAAATAGTTTTAACCAAAGAGAAACTTTAGTACAACTTGACCTTCTAATTTGAGGAGACAATGGATCGATCCAAGTTTTAAAGTACAATATACTTCAAAGATCTTGAGTGACCATTGCTCTGATACCAATTGTAGAAACTAGAAGGGGGAGGGGGTTGAATAGTTTCTCTTCAATTAGTCACCTAATTTAAATTACTTTGAATTAAGTGTGTATCAAAACTATCTTTTACTTAAAGCTAAGTTGCATAATGATTAGGTTCAATTCAAATGCATTAGTAACGGTAATAGGTAAGTATAATGATAATGAAATAAGTAAAGAGTAAGGAAAGAGACAACCTAGTGACAAGACACCAAGATTTATAGTGGTTCGACAACGAGGCTCTATCCTCGTTTCTACTCCACTCCTCGAGTACACCTACTCGAGATTTCCACTATATCCACAAGCTCCCTTCTTGGCGGAGAAAGCCTTACATCGTCGCTTACATTATTTTTCGACACTAAACTAAATGTCGAGACCTAATCATTAGCTAGGACCAATCTACACAACGTTGCCTACTTCACAATTTAACGACACAAGGCTAGATGTCGAGTTCTAATCTCAAGGTAGAACCAATCTTCACGGCGTTGCCTACTTCACCATTTAACGACACAAGGCTAGATGTCGAGTTCTAATCCAAAGCTAGAACCAATCTTCACGACTCTTCACTTTGAAGCTAAGTGAGAACTTCACACAACACAACAACTAATGACTTTCAAGTTTAGTGAGAACTCACTTTATAGTTTAGTGAGAACTACTACACAAATCTGTTACAACTCAACTAGACATATTCAAGTACACACATGTAGCTTGGATCTACACAACACAAATCCAAGCAAACACATATGAAATAGATGTACACAACAAATCCAAGCATTCACAAATAGCTTGGATGAACACAACTAGTCCAAGTATTTCATAAATACAAATGGATCAACAAAAATAAAAAGGCTAACATGATGAACATGACTAATTCATGGATTCATCTTTATCACAACACTAGTGAGTGAGTGATCTTCTCATTGGACAAGGTAAAGGAGGGGATCAAGAGGATAATCATATGTAAACATCCTTAACACTTTAAGTGATCATTTACTAATGATTATGCTATAGAAAAGAGAAAGGGGATGAGAAAAACGTCCAAAAGGCTTGTTGAAAAATGAGATTTGATCCACTATTTATAGAAGACAACGTCCAACGGCTAGCTGGGCGCGGATCCTTATCTAGCCGGCGGTACCTTATCGATAAGGAACCGCCTAGCTATTTAAGGTACCGCCCAGTAGAGTCCGCTCCCTTTTTTGTCTTTTAGTGGGGTAGGAATATCTGAGGTTTTTTAAACCTTCAAAGGATATTCTTATGGCATATGGAATATGCCATTTTCAAATTTACATTTTCCATTTTAATAAAACATTTTCTTAAAAAGAAAGTTTATTAAAAAATCTTTTGTCATATTAACAAAAGTGAGTTTTAAGGATAATCACTTTGATGATCACTAAGTATGATTAAGAAAAGTTAGTGATATGATTATTACCTTGATGATAGTGTTTGTTAAATAATTCGTTTTGTGTTTTACACTAAATGTGTTGTATAGTTTGTTGTGATCAAAATTAAGAAATATTAGTTAACACTAATAATGTTTTTAGGCATCACTTGCATTAACAGTTTTATTAAAAAGGAAAATGTAAATTTGAATATGGCATATTCCAAATGCCATAAGAATATCCTTTGAATGTAAAAACTTACCTCAGATATTACTTCCCCGCCAAAAGACAAAAGGGAGCGGAGTCTATGACCACGAAACCTTAAATGCCTATGCGGTCCCTTAGTGATAAGGAACCGCATGTACAATTAAGGAACCGCGCTCAGAGAGCCGTTGGCCTTTGTGTCCTATAAATAGTGGATCAAATCTGCATTTTCCACAACCCTTTTTGGACACTCTTTCTGCCATCTTTCTCTTTTCTAATTTATAATCATTTGTAAATGATCTCTTAATGTTTTAAGTATGTTTACTTATGATTATCCCCTTGCTCTCCTTCTTTACCTTATCCAAAGAGAATATCACTCACACACTTGTGATGTGATTAAAGATGAAGCATTGATGAAGATCATCCTCTCCTAAAGATCTAGTCATGTTCATCATTTATTTTATTTGAGTCTTGTGTAGATCCAATGTATTTGTGAACACTTGGATTAAATCTTGTGTAAATCCATTGTATATATGTATACTTGGATTTGTGTTGTGTAGATCTAAGTTACATGTGTATACTTGGATATGTGTTTTATTGAGTTTTAATAGTTGTGTCTTGTGAGTTCTCACTAAACTATAAAGTGATGTGGTTGTGTCTTGTGAGTTCTCACTTAGCTTCAAAGTGAAATTCGTGAAGATTGGTTCTACCTTTTGATTAGAACTCGACATCTAGCCTTGTGTCGGAAAATGGTGAAGTAGGCAACGTTGTAAAGATTGGTTCTACCTTTCGTTTAGAACTCGACATCTAGCCTTGTGTCGTTAAATGGTGAAGTAGGCAACGTTGTGAAGATTGGTTCTTTCTTTCGATTAGAACTTGACATCTAGCCTTGTGTCGTAAAATAATGAAGTAGGCGACGTTGTGTAGATTGGTCCTAGCTAAGATTAGGTCTCGACATTTAGCTTAGTGTCGGAAAATAATGTAAGCGGCGTTGTAAGGTTTTCTCTGCCAAGAAGGGAGCTTGTGGATATAGTGGAAATCTCGAGTAAGGTGTACTCGAAGAGTGGAGTAGGAACGAAGATAGAGCTTCGTTGCCGAACCACTATAAATCTTGGCGTCTTCGTATTAGGTTGTCCCTTTCTTTACTTTTTACTTACTTTAATTATTACTTCACACACCATTATCATGTGTCATTGTTAATGCATTAGAATTGAACCTAATCATTATGCAACTAGCTTTCAAGTAAATGGTAGTTTTGAGACAAACCTAATTGAATGGAATTTTAATTAGGACACAAACCGAAGATAAACTATTCAACCCCTCTTCTAGTTTCTACAATTGGTATCAGAGCGAAGGTCACTTAAGATCTTTGAAGTATATTATACTTTAAAACTTGGGTCGATCCATTGTCTCCTCAAATTAGAAGGCTTCGTTGTACTAAAGTTTCTATTTGGTTAAAACTATTTTTTTATTTAAAATAGGCCTTTTAATTGGTAATATTGCATCTCATCTAGATTAGTATCATTTATACATTTTAGATTTATTCTTGAAATGTATCTACTAGTTTGTATCTTGCTATGTGTAGGTACTCATACGGTTAGTAGGCCCTATATCATATGTAATACGTGCAATTGAGCTCATCTTTAGGATTATTGATTAATCCCTTGAGATACCAAATTACTCCATAAGTTGTAGTTAGGATATTACACATTTGAAATTGAAATATTCCAAGGATGTTATTATTGTAAGCCATAGCAATTATAATTGTCCGATCATGTGGGAGAGAAAGTGAATCTATACTTTGCTCATTGTTTTTAAATAGCATTAAGACTACTTTTGAAAATGATCTTAATCTATTTCTACAAAATTGCTTGGTATGATTCATTACCAAAGTCGTTTAGAATTTCGCCGGAAAGGCACGTCTTAAACCACTATAAATGACATAAGCTCTTCGTCTCTACTACTTGAAGATTATCACTTGTCTCTTGAGCATTGACCTTGATATTGATTCACTCCCCTTGGTTTCTATCTTCTTTGTTTCTTTGCTACGAGTAGTCGTTCTTCCGTTTCGGTAACATTTGGTCTTTTTCGGTATCGATTTGACTCGTAATCCTTCATTAAGGCATTATCACTTAGTATTGAAGTGGTCCAATAATTTTCAAAAGGCTTAAGATATATTTTAAGTATTCTAGAAAAACTTGGTTTTGAAAATTTCTTTGTTTTTCTTTATTAAAAGCATGCCACAGTCAGCTGTCCCTTAATTGTCACGGTGCTAGCCACGGTTCCTTATCGATAAGGCACCGCGGCCCCACCAGGTGACTAAAATAATCAGTATTTTAATAAATAACACTGTTTCAAACAAACCATCCCTTTCTTCTCCATAGAGGCGACAGGTTTTCTTCATTCCACCATTGTTGAACCTTCAAAAACACCAAATCACTCAAGATTAATTGATCCTAAGTTGTGGGTTTCACTCATCCCTCTTCTAACATTAATTAACTGTAAGTACTTTCATTCAATTTTAATTAATTTGTTCTAGGGTTCTTATTTTCATAATTGGGGATTTTTGAAATTAATATTGAGTTAGAACCTTGCTAGGAATGTGGGTTGACATAGTTATATTACTATGATTCCTTAGGTTCGAATTCATTGAGATTTCATTAAAACCCACTTGTAGAACAATCTGAATTTTGACTAAATATTTTTGGTTGAATGATGGAATTGATAGGAACCCATGAACAAATTGATAATTGCATTGTTAATGCTTACCCAAAAATATTTTTGAAAAACCTTTGTTCAAAATTCATGGTTGATTTTACAATGTTCATATGTTATAGTCAATGATGAATTTGGTTCATTGAGAACATCGAGATGTTAAGGATTAATCCTTCGTTTGACAATCATTTGATCAAACACATTTCTCATGATTTTGGTTTTTGGTAATTATGTAACATATGAGTGATTGGAAAATATTTTTTTGTTGTTGCTTATAGGTAACTAATCATGCCTTCGGAATACCATAAAGACGACCAAAATACTAAAGCCTATATGCCAAACCTTGTCGACTTTTGTCCCTCACCAACCCTTGCCAATACCTTTCATTTACTCCAAAACCGTTGCTTTCATGAGGATAAAGTTGTCTAAGAGAACATTGGGGGTTATAGTTACATCAAATTAATGTTTTCTATAATTGGGTTTGATTGTTTGTTATATATCGAAGAAGATATTTACCCCGAATTTCTCTTAGGTGTCGTTTGGTTGGAGGATATTGAAGGATATTGGGGGATATTCGAAATATTTAGATTTTAATTTTTCCCAAATATTGTGTTTGGTATGACCAACGAAGCAATTTAAAATTACTCGAATTCTCAAAATGAAGGATATTAGAATTCCTTCAAAAAGTGAGGATTTTCGGATTACTTGAAAATTATATTTTATAAACTTTTTTCTAGTCGTTTTTATTCCGGTTTTTATGTTTATATAAAAGTTATAAAATTTAAAAATTTTATATAAAAGTTTATTTTCGGTTTTTACTCTTTTAAATAGCAAAACTAAAACTTATATAAAAAAAACTTTAAAAACCTTTTATATAATTTATTGAATTTTTTATAATCTTTTAAAAAACTTTTTATAAAATTGATATTTTTTTATAAATTTTTACAATTTTTTTTTAAAAAATTCTTTATAAATATTTTTTTATAAATTTTTTATAAAACTGATATTTTATATAAAATTTTATATAAGTTTGTTATATAATTTTTAAAAAATTGATATTTTTTATTAACTTTTTATAAATTTTTAATAAATTTATTGATTTTTTTATAAAATTTATATAAATTTTTTATAAAATTTATATAACTTTTTTTATATATTTTAGATTATTTTTTTATAAAACTTTTATAATTTTTTATAACAGTGAAAAATCGATTTTTACTCTTTTGAATAAAAGAATTATATAAAAAATATTTATACGTTAATTGGTTGAACCCAAAATTAAGATTTTAAAATATTATAAATTTTTGACAACCAAACATGCGTAGACATTTTAAATTTTGGATTTTTAATTCTTAGGAATTTTAATTTACTAGAATTTAGAAATCTAGAATTTTAAAATCTTGAACCAAACGGCACCTTAGAGTTCTTTAGCGGATATTCTCTTATCTATAATGATAATGGAGTATTTTGTTAGGTTCACCATTAATGGTAAACTCATTCAATACTCTCTCGAGGCTTTTTGCGCGGCCATTTGTTGGTACTTGCCGGTTCACGGATGCTTGGAGACTTGATGCTCTAACTGAGTCTTCCGATAGGGCTCCAAATGACGACGAAGAGCTAGACCTTGACCTCATCCTTGATGTCATTACCAAAGAGCGTAGTTCAACCGTTGTTCGAAGTATCCACTCTTCTAAGCGATCTTTTAATCGCCATGAGATACTCGAAAGCGACCTTAATGATTGTTTGGTTCGATGGGCCGACATTCTTAAGGAAAATGTAGTTTGTCTTGGTGGAAACCGGGATCATATCCTGGCGTGTATGACATACATGATATGTTGCATCTTTACCAACACCAAGTACAATCTTGCATTTTACATCGCTCGACGGATTACGTATGCTCTCTCTCGACCAACCACAAATCTCCCATATGTCATGCTCCTCACTCGTCTTTTCAAAAAGGTTGGTGAAGACTTTCCCGAGCTCGATATCTCTCGATTTCGTTCGGTCAATCGTGTCATGATGCCTATTCGAGAGGTACAACAATGAAAGCCGAGAAGTGATCGTGGTACGAGAAGGAATGAACCACAAGAGTTCGATGATGAGGACACTCCTATGTCACCAAGTGATTGTGGTGACGAAGGTACGAGTGCTCATTTCGGCTCCTCGAGTGACTCCACCCCATCTATGAACACTTTCATAGACAGGTTAGACCCTCTTGTTCCTCCACCTCACTATGCCACTAGTGAACTTCCGGAAAACCTATCACTTGAACATGTTTATCGTTCAAACCTTCAAACCCGTGGTGAGTTACATGATTTTAGATCGGAGCAAAGGGGAACATTCAAGAGCATTGGGAAGATGATCAAGAGCCTTGGTAAGAAGAAGAAATGAAGCAATGGTAATGGTACAAGGATCAACATGTTTGTAAACATGTTTTGAATGTTGAACTATTTCCTCCCTTTAGACTTTGTTTTATGTTTCTTTTTTTAGAATTTGGTGTTTAAACTAACTAATACTTTATGTAGGATTGTTTAGAATGTTAATCCTTAAGTGTGTATGTGATCGTTGTTTCGATTCACATATCTTTGTGCATTTTATGTGTTAGTTAGATCTCTAGATTTTGGCTTATAATCCACTTTGGCTTGATATAGACTTGTGAAAAATCTGGGGTTTTGAAAATTGCTAGAGCATTATTTTTCTAAAGCCACTGTCCACGGTACCTTAAATACTTGCGGTTCCTTAGTGATAAAGAACCACAGTCCTGTTTAAGGAACCGCAGGCTCTAGTCATGATAAAATCTTTGATTTACACTGTTTTCTCTAAATTTTTGTAAACATTGATGAAATTTTTGCTAAAAACAACTTTTTTCCTAAACTAGCCTATCTATTTTCATTATTCACCAAAATGATTTTTAACCCATTACTAGTTTGGATCACCTCCTTCCCTTCTTAAACCTCACTTCTTTGATATTCTTCTTCATCATTCAAACCCTCTTCTAAACCTTTACTCACAACCATGGTGTCCACAAGATCATCAAATTCCTCCAAACAATCCACATCCAAAAGAATCCTTAAGATCAAATTTAAGTTTCCTAAACTTGGTTCTCCATCTTCTCACACACCTAAGAGTGAGATTTCTCCAATTCTCATCTCTTCATCACCCTCACCACCTCTAGCACCATGCAAGACAAATTAAACTCATGGTACTAACCGTTCTTATGGTTCTACCTCATCTTCATTCCAATCTAGAATGAATGAGTTGTCATCACCCTTCACTCCTAGTCCTCCCTTGGATGTGAACCCTAAACCTATTCATAGCATTCCCATTGTGAATGAATTTGTTGAACCTTTGGTCACCTCACCTTTCGCTCCACCAAATTCACCCATCTCACCATTGGACACCATGCCTCCTCCTCCTCCCTCAAACACTCCAATTTTGGGTGTTTCCATTTCCTATTTCATGGGTGATCCATACTTCTTTGGTTTTCTAGAAGCCCATGGTGCTAATTGTTCATGTTGCCTCTATAACAAATACATCATTTAAAACTTAAGAATAGAGATGTTTGGACTTCATATGAGGTTGCAAGACTTCTTTCTTACCTTGTTTTCCATGGCTCCACCTCCTAGGAGATGAATGATGATTTTCTTAATAAATGTTTTTAATGAAAAATCAAGCCAATGAAGATTATCTATCAAGAAGTAGTTTAGCTAACTTTGTAATAGTTAGTTGTTGTTTCATTTCTTGTATTTATTTTCCTTCACGAGCTTTCATGAAGACGTGTTATGGATTTAGCTTTTGTGTGGTTCAATCTATGTGCTCACACTAATCAACCTTAACTTATTTAAAATTGAACCTAAATCTATCACAACCTCTAAAACTTGACTAAAATTGAATCAAAATGGTATTTAAATATTTTGTCACATTTTGTCAAGACACTCTTTGTGAGTGTGTTGCCTTTTGTGCAACCAAAGCATAATCTAGTGCTAAAAGAGATAAAAATCCAAGATTTGCAAATTTTTGAAAAAGTCTTATTTTTTCTCAAAACTTTGTAAAATTGCATTTTCACGTCCACTGTATGCGGATCCTTAAAGTTTGCACGGTTCCTTATATATAAGGAACCGCGGGTTCTTTTAAAGAACCGCAGACAGCATGCCATTTTTTGGCTCATTTTTGGTCTTTCTACTTTGACCACAGTCTTTTTCAAGATTCCTTATTTGCCAATCTTGGCTAAACATTACTTGAAACATTTTGTTTTCATTTCAAATCTTTTCCTTGTCTATTTTCTTTAAATTCTCTTCTTTTGAGAGTTCTTCTTCTCATCCCTTACAATGTCTAACTCTTCTAACCTTAACCTTGACATATCTTTGTCACAATCTTCTAAACCTAAAGCTTCTTCTTCTAAGCTTTCCAAAAAAACGAAAATCTCGGTTCGACCCGTTTGGATCATGAAGAACAAGGATCATCATGATTCCTCTTCTCCCAAACCTTGCAAGACTTCCTCTTTCTCTCCTATTGTGTATTAGAATGACACTTTCTCAATCGATCCCATTACCGGAGAAAGAGAAGTTCTTCCACCACCACCTAAACCTTGCAACATTCCACCTCTAAATGACATTTCTTCTTTCCTAAATCTTACTAGGCATTGTGAAAACATTTCTTATCCATTATATCCCTCTCCACCTTCTCATCTTGATGGTCCTCCCCCATCTAACGACTTTGTTTTGCATCATGGAAACTCGTGTGCTTGTTGTCGATTTCAACAAATTGAACTTGGTCATATGTATGACAAGTTAAATGTTATTGAATTTATTCTCACTCGACCTCCTCTCAAAGTATTTGTTCCCATGAAAAAATCTTTGAATGATGCCTCGTTGTCTTATTTTCCCAATTAAAGCACACTTTGTGTTTAGTTGTTTGAGTCAAATAAAAACTTAACAAATGTTGGAAGAGTATCACTACTAGAGTAGTTTATGCTTTTGTTGATTTTGTGTTGTTCTAACTATTCATACTGTGTGTATGAATATTTCTATTGTTTGTTTCTTCATATTTTTGTAATATGAATGTTATGTGTGTTATTCCCTTTCCCATCAATTCTTTTTCACACATTGTTTTGAGTAGATCATGGTTAAAACCTACAATTGTTTTTGGGTGGTTCCATCAATTGTAAGTTTCTAACCCTTTGACATATTATCACTTCAATTGGTATGGATGTTTCTTTTCTACCTCTATTCCACCAATTGAACTTTGATTTTGTCAAAACATCCTCTTTGGATATGCTTAGCAAATACTTGCTTCTAATTTGAGATTTATTTTCTTTCTCCCTCTCAAGTGACTTAGTAGGTAGTGACTATATATACACTGGTGTTTCTTTTCTTTCTACTAACCTTTGTGTAGCATGTCACCTTATCTCATTCACTTGGTGCCCCCAAGCAAGGGGGAGTAAACACCAAGGGGGAGCTTCTAGCAAAGTCACTTCTTCTCTTTCTCAAAGACTTGTGCTAACCTTTTCGCTTCAACAAAGGGGGATAAATGTTAGTGATAAACTCGTTAATAATTCGAACAATTTTGGATTTTACATAAATGAGTTTATAGTTTGTCGTAATCAAAAAGAGGGAGATTGTTAATGCAAAGTAATGACTAAAAACATTATTAGTGTTAACTAATATTTCTTAGTTTTGATCACGACAAATTAAAAATATATTTATCGTCAAATACAATCATAAGACGAATTATCTAACAAACACTATCATCAAGGTAATAATCATTTAAGTATTGCACTAACATATCTTAATCATGTTTAGTGATCATAAAAGTGATTAGCCCTAAACTTACATTTTGTCAAATGTGACAAAAGATTTTTTAATAAACTTTCTTTTTAAGAAAATGTTTTATTAAAATAGAAAATGTAAAATTGAATATGACATATTCCAAATGCCATAGGAATATCCTTTAAAGGTAAAAACTTACCTTAGATATTACATCCCCACTAAAAGACAAAATGGAGCGGAGTCTATGACCACAGATCCTTAAATGCCTATGCGTCCCTTAGTGATAAGGAACCGTAGGGACAATTAAGGAATCGTGTTTAGAGAGCCGTTGACCTTTGTCTCTTATAAATAGTGGATCAAATCTGCATTTTCCATAACCCTTTTTGGACACTCTTTATGCCATCTTTCTCTTTTCTAATTCCTAATCATTTGTAAATGATCACTTAATGTGTTAAGTATGTTTACTTATGATTATCCCCTTGATCTCCTTCTTTACCTTGTCCAAAGAGAAGACCACTCACACACTTGTGATGTGATTAAAGATTAAGCCTTGATGAAGATCATCCTAACCTAAAGATCTAGTCATGTTCATCATTTATTTTATTTGATTCTTGTGTAGATCCAATGTATTTGTGAATACTTGGATTAAATCTCGTGTAAATCCATTGTATATGTGTATACTTGGATTTGTGTTGTGTAGATCCAAGTTACATGTGTATACTTGGATATGTGTTTTATTGAGTTGTAATAGTTATGTCTTGTGAGTTCTCACTAAACTATAAAGTGACGTGGTTGTGTCTTGTGAGTTCTCACTAAACTATAAAGTGATGTGGTTGTGTCTTGTGAGTTCTCACTTAGCTTCAAAGTGAAGAGTCGTGAAGATTGGTTCTAGCTTTCGATTAGAACTCGACATCTAGCCTTGTGTCGGAAAATGATGAAGTTGGCAACGTTGTGAAGATTGGTTCTACCTTTCGATTAGAACTCGACATCTAGCCTTGTGTCGTTAAATGGTGAAGTAGGCAACATTGTGAAGATTGGTTCTATCTTTCAATTAGAACTCGACATCTAGCCTTGTGTCGTAAAATAGTGAAGTGGGCGACGTTGTGTAGATTGGTCCTAGCTAAGATTAGGTCTCAACATTTAGCTTAGTGTCGGAAAATAACATAAGCGACGTTGTAAGGTTTTCTCCGCCAAGAAGGGAACTTGTGGATATAGTGGAAATCTCAAGTAAGGTGTAATCGAGTAGTGGAGTAGGAACGAAGATAGAGTTTCGTTGCCGAACCACTATAAATCTTGGCGTCTTCGTATTAGGTTGTTCATTTCCTTACTCTTTACTTACTTTCATTATTACTTCACACACCATTATCATTTGTCATTGTTAATGCATTAGAATTGAACCTAATCATTATGTAACTAGCTTTTAAGTAAAAGGTAGTTTTGAGACAAACCTAATTGAAAGGAACTTTAATTAGGACATAAACCGAAGAGAAACTATTCAACCCCCTCTTCTAGTTTATACATAGTTGAAGGGGTATTCATCTTACTCTTCAATCATTTTACGTCTTCTAAAAGCGAACCTTTATTATCGTCCAAGATGCTGATCAAACAAATAACATATTTTAAAATTCACAGGACACTGTCAAGACTGATGCTGGTCATGTTGCAGTGGAGAAATATCTTTTAGGGTTTTTGAAATTTGGGCAAGCTTTCGCCCACAATACATGATTCGCTCAGGCAAAAACAAAGATTGTAAAGAGTGATTCTTTGATTGTAAGTCTCGCCTCATATTTGGGGACCAAAATAAATGTTCAAGGTGACTCCTCTTAGGTGACAACTCAAACAAACAAGTAATTTTGTGTGAGTCGAATAACACAAATTATATAAACCCTATATTCTTTCACTACACGGATGCTATCAAACACCCAATCACAGCTCATCACCACCACCAAACCCCGACGCACCTCACCACCACCTCTTCCATTCAATCTCCGGCCAAAACACCTCAAATAATCGGGTCTTGGTGAAGACATCCTAATATTAAAGCACAAAACACAAGATCTAAAAAAGAATAATGAAGGTCGATGTTTGGATCTGGTTGCATATCATGGTTCTCTGGTTGTAGATCTAGAAAAGAATAATGAAGATAGCCATGGTAAAAAATGGTGGAGGGAGGGTTTTGGTGGTGGAAGGTCTCAGTGGTGGAAGGATAATATGGGTTCTCTAGTTGCAGATGTATAAAAAAAAATAAAAAATAAAATAATAATAATAATAATAATAATAATAATAATAAAGGGCATTTTAGTCCATTCACATTGTCAGACGAGGGTATTTTATTACTTTAAATAAGCTTGACTGGTTAAAGTGACGAAATTAACAAAAATTGTCCACAAGTGAAAAACAGTTTACCTTTTTGGCCTAAATCAAAACTATTTGAATTTTTGGACCAAAAGTGAAATCTAGACCAAACCACGAGTACCAAAAATGCAGTTAACTCTTACAACTAAATATTCTAAGAAGCTTAAAACGAGTTTTAAAATATACTTGTATAATGTAACACCAACAGGTTAGCGTTTTGTATCACGACAATAATATTTTCCGAAATAACATAATCAACGTTCAAATACCAACATATACTTTCATGTGAAAATCCTTTACGTTGTTAGGAGTGAATACACTCGATGACAAAGCTGCGAGAGGTTACATAAAAAAAGGTGTCACTGTACATGCACAAAGACACATAAAAGAACCAGAAACACATCACACATACGATGCTTGCGATGGAGCTGCACGATCACAAACACACATATGATTAAGTTTCAAGGATGAAGCAAACATGTTGCTGTTCTCGCCCGTGAAAGGTGCCACATCTAGGGGTGTCAAATAGATTGACCTTCCGGGTTCATCGGGCCACTTGATAGACCTGATAGCATAATTAGGCCATGTTAAGGTCTTAGTTAGTATCTTATCGTGTAATCGAGTCAACCCGATAAGATATAATGACATATTAACAAATCTTTAAATTTTAAAGAACCGACCTGATAAGCCCTAAACCCGACCCGACAAGCTCCCACATCACAGCCACGTCACCTTCCCCTTACATGTGAGGTCCAAACTTTAAGGGAAAAAGATACTCTCAAGTTGAAGCCAACTTGATTGGTCAATTCTCCAATTACGACAAAGATAAATGCATGTGAGCCCCTGTATTTTACTAAAAAAAAACTTTTAAACATTTATCTAAATTCTCATTGGCTAACATAATCAATCAAGTTACTTTCAACTTGAGATAAATTTGATCCAACCTTAAAAAAGCTTATAGCTATTTTGAGAATCTAGAGGGGGCTAAAACACAAACACCAAGAAAGTTAACGGATGACCTTGACTTTAATAATAATAATAATAATAATAATAAAAAAAGAAGGTTTTCTTTAAGATTTCCTCAACGGTCCCTCCGTGTTGAACTCGCGTTTCACCGAAATCACATAACACAAGAATTTTCTCACCAATTCAGCCATCCATTTACGAACACACTCAAAAATATAAAATCCCCTCATCATCAAATCATATTTTATAAAAAATTTATAACACCTTGGTTTATTTATAATCTTCGATCTCACTTTCCTTATTTTATTCATTTTATAACCAACCTACGATCTGCTCTGTCTTCGAATTCTGAATCACCTCCTTCTTCAAAAATATTTATAAAAAAAATTATTATGTTGTAGTATGGCATTGGAGATTGCTACACACTTATACGATGTCGTTTTACATTGGTCGTGAGGCTTCTAAGGTAGTTTTTTTTTTTTTTTAATTTGTTGTGTTAATTATTAAATTAAACCTAATTTAATGATCTGGTTTTGTTTTAATTTTGTTAAATAGCTTTGGAAAAGAATTTGTTCAGAAACTACTACAGAAATTAATCTTCTTATTGAACATTGGAAGTATATTTTAGCCGGTTTAATTTGTCAGGTAAATTAATCTTTTTTTTTTAATTTTTTTTAGTTTCATTTCAAGGTTAAATTTGTACTAAGGTTGATGTTTGGTGTGTTCTTCAGTATATACATGGTATCGCAGCTCGAAGTGTTCATTATTTTCATCGCCCCGGTCCCATACTTCACGACACCGGGTTCTTACTGCTTCCCGTACGTTTAATCAAAACAGTTATTGAGTTTAATGTAAAACGCATTGGTTATGCTCATTTGTGCTAATAATTGTGTTATTTATTCTATGTTAATAGGAACTTGGACAGGAGAGAGCGTACGTAAGCGAGAGCGTGTTTACCTTTGTTTTTCTATCGTTTGTCTTGGTAATTATGCTTGTTCTCTGATTAATTTTGATTAGTTATGGTAATTTTGTGTACTTAATGTTGCATTTATGAATGTTGTGTACATATTGTTTCTGATCTTGTGTTTGTGTACTGTTTGACTTTGTGTGTGGTACAGTGGACGTTCCATCCTTTCATATTCAAGAGTAAAAAGATCTACACAGTTCTCATATGGTGCAGAGTACTCGCGTTTTTAGTTGTAAGTGGCAATTTGTACTGGTTCATTACCTTATTTACACTGTTTTGCAATAAATGCTTGTGCTTTTGTGCTTAATTGCTTATGGGTAGAATGAGCGACGTTTGAATGGGTAGAATGAGTGACGTTTGAATTAATGATTGGTATACACGCGTATTTTTTATTTATGTCTTTTTATGTGTACACGAATGCGTATTTGTATATCCTAGTACGTATTTGTATATGCATAAACATGGCCGTCTCAACCATAAAGGCTTTAGGCCCCAAGATTTAATAAGGCTTCAAAGTCATAGATCCTTTAACTCGTATACTCACAACAAACATACATAAATTTTATAACTAGTATATATTTGTACACATATACAATTACTCATACTCTTGCAGGAGGTCTTTCTTGAAGCAGTGGCTGCTGCCCTGCTCGGGAATGTTGATGTTGTGGTAACAAATTTTCAGTTAGAAATAAATTAAGTTGTAGAAAATGACTATAAAAGCTGATTAAAGAAAGCTTGAAAGTAGAAATTCCAGGGGAAAAAATGAAGTATTTTTTGTAGTGTGATCTTAATATTAATATTAAGTCCCAATTAGAGAATTCGCTTTTGACATCTCGACACCTTGACACAGCCCTGTGCATAAACAGAATGAACAGTTCTTTTTTCTTTTTCTTGAAACACAATATCCCCCACATGCTAGACATACAGGAATGCCGTAGTTTATGCAATTTCATGTGAAAAATAGTTTTATTGTGGTAGTACTGTCCCCACACACATGTATGCTAGTACGGGAAGAAGTTTAGTTGTTTATTTTACAAGACTTTTACATGAATCATTTGGTCTTTTCCGGTCTTGAGATGTAATTTACTTTAGTGTTTTGTAGGGAGTTGAAGCGATGACCAATTGACCCTAAGTGATTTCATAATCACGTTTACACCATGCCTTAGTTTTAATAGCATCAAGTTTGTCAGCTGAATGATTTATTTGTAGATATTTTTTGTTTAAAGTTTCAACCAATACTTTATCTGCCCCATGAAACCACAAAAAAATCCTATTGGCGAGATACCTGTGAAAATTGCAACATTTTCTTATCCGGAAGATCCTTGATGTGGGATTAAGTACTTGGTTAATCTGTATCAGTTTGTCAATATGAAGTTCATTTAAGGCAGTCGGCAATAATCAAATAATTCTTTGACATCTCTCGACAAAACAACCTTTAAACTTGCAATTTCCATTCTGATCATATCTTCCACTATCTGCCATATCTATCTTCCCATTTCCTCTTTTTCATCTGGAAAAGCCTCAACTTTCTTTCAAGCTAATTGAAATATACACTAGCAGCAAACACTAGCTTTTTCAGAATGATCCAGATATTCCTTCTATTTGGCATTAACTCCATTTCATCAAGAACAAATTTTAAATCATTACTACTAGCCACATTTGTTTTGCCTTACTCCATATAGTAATAGAATACTGGCATTGGAAGAACAGGCGACCATGACTATCAATTCCAGTATCGCATAAGGCACATTGCATCAATTTGTTTGGATAACCATTTCAGTAATATGTCTTGAGTTGGTAGCCTCTCTTGTATTAATAGCCATAGAATGAATGCATGTTTTGGTATCAGTGAAGGAAACCATACCACATTACTCCATTCCACTGTTTCATACTGACTTTTCAAATCATTTCACAAGGTTCTTTTTATTGCTATTTGCTAAGCCATTTCACGCAATCAGTCTTGCTCGGGGTTAGTTTGACCTTTCTTACTTGACTTAGGCTTGGATGTTGCTGTATCCAATCATTGGGTTTCTGCAGCTCACCATTGATCACCAAGTCTGCAACTTTTGCTGAGTTAGAGTATCCTGCACTAAATATTTGCCTTTTAGTTACAATATTTGCTAGAGAGCCATTTCACTCCAATTATCATGCCATGCCATTGTATACTCTCCATTTCCCAAAAACCACCAAATATGATGTCTAACTTCATCTCTAATCTCAAGCGGTTTCCTCCATCCCCAACTAGCTCTATCATCACTATCAGTTGGAATTTCCCATATACTTCTATCTTTCAATCTATAGATGTTTATCCATTTTACCCACAAGGAATCTTTTTACTTGCTGTATTCCATAAATGCTTTGCCATTAGGATCCTGTTCCACTGTTCAAGAGGCTTAAGACCAGGACCATCACATCTCTTTGGTTTGCACACATTCTCTCAAGCTATTCTAGCCTTCCCCTGCACCTTTTTACCTTGACTCCACAAGAAGCTTTTGGATAACTTCTCAATGTCCTTTATGACATATTTGGTGATGAAGAACATAGATGCCCAAAAGGACTCTTACAATAGATGCAATAATTTGCATTTTTCATGCATACGAGAGATGTCTTAGATCTCTACCTCCCTTAAAATAACCAAATCTTTCCCCATTCACAGCAACAGAAATTGAAGTAGATGTAACACAAGTCATTATCCACTTTATGAACTTGCAGGGAAGCCAAATCCTCTTAACACTGTCTCTAATAATCAAAGATTTGTATATAACTACGTGTCATTTGTACCATCTAGTTTTAATGGGCTGGAGTAGTAGCATCTATTTAGTAATTGAGCGGCGTATAACACATTAGCCAGTGGGTATCCAGTATTCTAGTATTATGTTTTTACAGTATCATACAGTATTATGTTTCTATGCCGTGTCCTGTGAGATCCAGTCCCACATATATTTATGAAGGTTTCTACTTAATTTTGTCCTGCAGGCCTGTCAAATGCTTCGGATCATTACATTTTATTCAACCATATTGCCTGGTCCAAATTACCATTGTCGTGAGGTATTTATACTTGTTCTTTATCTATTGGTATCTTTTACTCTGTAAGCATCAAAATGTTCACACATTAAAATCGAGGCTCTATTTCATTCGTATGGTTGACATCTTATTCATGATTGCAGGGTTCAAGGCTTGCGACATTACCTCGTCCTGATAATCTTCTTGAAGTTTTTCTAATCAGTAAGCTCTATTCTTTATTCCATCTTTCCTTTGTGTTTCTGACACACTTCAATCAGTTACTCATGTTATTAACTGAACTTTCAGTTCCTCGGGGTGTTCTTTATGGTTGCGGTGATTTGATATTCTCATCTCATATGATCTTTTCTCTAGTATTTGTTCGGACGTATCAAAAGTATGGTACTCGGAGGTAAAGTTCTGAACTTAATATAGCTCTATCAGTGTTAGAAATCTAGCTAAACTTTCTGCCAGGACGTCCAAGTTAAACTGTTGCTATCAAAAGTTTGATATTTAGCACCCTTTCATGTTTTTCTTGCAGATTTATTAAGCAGTGTGCTTGGTTAACTGCTGTGGTTCAAAGTCTGTTAATTATTGCATCTCGTAAACATTACACAGTTGATGTCATTGTGGCCTGGTAATATAATGCACCCTCACAGCTTCCGTACCTTTTCAGCGCACTTGCAGTCATTATCATATGAAATTTGACAAACTTGCTGTTTCATTCCAGGTACACGGTTAATTTGGTTGTTTTCTTTGTTGACCACAAGTTGCCAGGTTAGTATCATATCAATATTTTAGTTTCAGATACGTCACATATTTTTCATTTTCTTTTGATCATTGTATACAAAATTTGGTATACTGAAACATACTACTATTACTTTGCAGAAATGCCTGATCGCAGTGTAGGGACACTTCTATTGCCTTTGAGCAAGGATAGCAGAACGAAAGAAGAAGGCACTAAACTTATGAATGGAAACTCAGGAGATCCTATAGATCGGGTATTGTGACTTTCTACTATGCCTACCGCTACTACTGCCAGTTTTGACCCATTTACTTTAAAATGCGTCGATTTGTGTTATGTTGAATCTTGAAGGGTCAAATAGAAAACATAGCTAAAAAGGGAAGTTGTCAGATGTCCTTTCAAGTGTATATATGTACACAGGTTCTCCATTATGTGAAAACTGCAACATTTGACGAGACATTTTGATGGAAGCTTTGGAATCTTGATCACTTCTCTTGTTTACCCATACTCCCGTATATAAATATGAACATAGAATGAGATAAGAAAATATGTGGATCATAAATCATTTTCAATAAAGATGTGGTTAATATAGGCAGGCAAGCAGTTATTAGATTTATAAATTACATGGAAGCGGAAGTACAACAGTTGTCTCAGGATTAAGGTCGTAGGTGTGTGCATACACAGTTTGCACACAAGTAAATCTAAGATAAAAATTAAGAACTTATAACAAATAAAAATGTAGCAGTTGCTATACGACTAAGGAGGTGTATAAGACCAACTAAAAGACCCTTGAAGTTCACAGGTATCTAAGAAGTATAAAAAGCACATAATGACTTGTACATGTTTGTGGACGCCCGAATTATAATTTAACGAACATTATTGGTTTTGGGATTCCTTGTAAATACATATAATGTTTTAATACAGCAGATCAATAATAGGTTGAGTGGTGTTGCCAAAGCTTTAAACAAGCTGATTATATAAAACTGCTTATTTAAAGCAATAAGCAGGTATTAGTTTTAAACAATCACGAACACCCGTTTGGTAGTATAACCTTAATATCAAGTTAATTATGTTGTGAATATAAATGGCTTATTTTTACATAATGTTGGTGTTACAGAGACCGAGGAGTCAAGCAAATGGGAAGGTGAATGAAGAAAACGACAGCGTACATGTTGAAGTACTGGATGTTGCATAGCTGATGAGACCAAGTTTCATTAGGACTTGCTATGTCGATATATTCTCCTGAATTTCAAAGACCGCTAAACCCTAATTATTTTGTATCTTCTAAGTAAGAAACTTTGAATTGGGTGGTTGTTTCTCGTTGTATCATCGGTAGAGAGGGTCTTGTTGCTCCATTCATATTAATTTTATTTTTAGATTTTTTAGAGTATCCTGGTTGTATTATGGACCTCAAGTTTCTCTCACTAGCATTTTTTCATTTTCCAAACTGTTAATTATATTACTTTTTTTATTTTATTTCAGAAAATAGCGGGTATTCAATGTAATATGGTTCATATCTTCTTCTATCTCAACCTATACAATTCATCTGATTTGCCAATGCTGCTGCATACATATCCTTATATTCTACTTGATTATGCATCTAATTCAGGAGCTTTATACCAGGGGTGTTATCGGTTGGGTTTTAGCTAAGCTGGTATCAGGCCTGATTAGGAGTCGGGTTTGGGTGGGTATCGGGTGGCCGGGTGGGTATGTTTGTAAGTTTAACAAACCGGTAGAGCATGATCAGCCTCTATAAGCGTTTACATGATGTAAACTTGTAGCCAAGTTTAATTCCTTCGAATTTTCATGCAATTTGACCGCTATCTGGCACATCTATTATCTGTTTATCACCTTATAGATGTATAACGTAATTAATCAACATAATTAAGCAAGTTTAATAAACCGGTAGAGCCTGATCAGCCTACAAGAGTGTTTTTTAAACATATATCTGGTTGAACTACATCAACTTATAAAAATGGCTAAAATTACATGTGAAAACCGTTTTCAAGATATCGGGCGTGATAACCATATCGGGTTAAACTAAGTCTTTCAAGGCAATCAAACCCAACTTGGTAAGCTTTATCGGGTTTGGGTCAGGTCAAACCGACCCGCTGACATCCTTACTTTAGACTTTCTAGCTAATTGATAGAAGAAATTATAGTAGTGGGAATTATCATTCTCACTCGTTGGAAGGTAGGTTTTTTTTTTTTTTTTTTTTTTTTTTTTTTTTGGGTTTAAGGCATTTAATAGATACGTACTTTCTCAAATATATTTATATCATACTTGTACTCATAAAATTGCCAATATAATACTTGAACTTCCGGTTTACCTGTTAATATGGTACCTCAAACTTTTTTCTACCTATTTTACCCTTTAGGCCAATGTCAAATTTTGCATCGTTAGTCCTTTAACTAACGATCATTTTTTAGAAAAAAAAAATTATAATTTTTCCAAAAAAAATTTAGAGTTATAAAAACTTTTTTTTTCTTTTGTTTAAATTCAGTTTCGATTTTTTTTTGAAAAAGAAAAGTTTATTTTTTTTCGAAAAAAGTTAACTTTTTTTTTTTAATTCAGTTTCGATTCCTTAAATGATTTTTTATTAAAAAAAATAATTTTAAATTAAAAAATTTACGTTTTTCTTTTATTTCAATTTACTTCTAAAAAAGTTTATTTACTTCCGAAAATACAAAAAAGATATTAAAAATATTTAAATTTTTCTGGAAAAAAATCATTTAATTATTTTAACTTTTAAAAATATTCAGAAAAAATTATTTTTTCTGAAAATATAAACTTTTTTAAAAAAAAATGAAATAAAATTTAAAACAGTTTGAAATTTTTTTAAAGTAAAAAAAGGTTTTTGTAACTTAGAATTTTTTTTTAATATATTCTTTTTATATTTTAAATATGTTTGGAAAAATTATAATTTTTTTATAAGTTAAAACTTTTTTTGTTTGGAAAACAAAAATGATCGTTAGTTAAAGGACTAACGATGCAAAATTTGGCATTGAGCTGAAGGGCAAAATAGGTAGAAAAAAGTTTGATGTACCATATTAACAGGTAAACCGAAAGTTCAAGTATTATCTTGGCAATTTTATGAGTATAAGTATGATATGAATATATTTAAGAAAATACGTAGCTATTAAATGCTTTAAACTTTTTTTTTTACTTTTGGTGGAACCAAAAATAACCTCTCTGCCTTAAGTAAGAATAAGACTGTTTACGTCTCAACTTCACCATCGTAGAACCTATAACCCGTAGAAGACGGGGGAACTAAAATCAAGATCTCACTTTTATTTCTGGGCTTATTTACTAGGCCTAATGATTACCTTATTTCCGGAAGCCCAGTTCTTGATTCCAGAGTATATTTTAGCAAATTCCACAATGGCACCACAAGATCACAAATGAGTGGTAAGCAACTGGGACCCATCAAGATACACACCCTTGTCAGCCTTACATTTTCCATAACCCAATCTCAAAATATAACAAAAACATTTAATAAAACCAAAATAAAACACAAACCTTTGCCTTTGGAAAAACCAAACATGGCAGCAACAACATCCTCAAACCTCCTTCACTTCTCCAGTTCTCACACAATTTCACGTCTAACACCCCTCAAAACCACCCTCTTGACATGTTCCAAAAGACGGTTTTCGGCTAATGGGGGCACTTGCACCACCACCACAGGTGTACGTTGCATGGCAGTTGCATCAGAAGCAGAATCTGTTAAGAAAACAAGTTCTTATCAAATAATGACATTAACTAACTGGTTGCTAAAACAAGAACAAGCTGGAGTCATTGATGCTGAGCTTACTATTGTGTTGTCTAGCATTTCAATGGCTTGTAAGCAGATTGGATCGTTGGTGCAACGTGCTAGTATCTCGAACCTTACTGGGGGCCAAGGAGCTGTTAACATTCAAGGAGAGGATCAAAAGAAACTTGATGTTGTCTCTAATGAGGTTAGTTTTGTCAACAATGTAGTCATTTTGTATTTTTGTATTAAGTTATTTGCGAGAGAGGCGGAGCCAGAAAGTTTGGTTCGAGGTATTTTTTAAAAATACACTACAAATAGTTTGTAATGGGTCAAATTATAAAAAAAAACTCAATATTTTCGCACATTTAGACTATAATTTTTTCGCTAGACCGCATGTGTCTCCGCCACTGCACATTAGTTAACCCATCATGAAAAGAGTTCAACTTATGAGGAATTAACATCATTATTTTGTTTAAGCCTATGAACTTATAATGTGTCAACTTATATACTTATACAGTTATACTTATAAGATAAAAATGAAATTAGCATTCGAGTTTGTAGCTGAAACATAATAAAAGTATAGATATATATAAAAGCGTTGTTACTAATTGTAAACGCAATGTCTACTAGTCTAGTATTATGTACTTGACTAGGAGCAATATTATCGGAGATTAAGTAGTTGAGAATGAAATGTGAAAACTGAATAGGTGTTCTCCAATTGTTTGAGATCAAGCGGAAGAACTGGAATCATTGCATCAGAGGAAGAGGATGTCCCAGTGGCGGTTGAAGAGAGTTACTCTGGCAACTACATTGTTGTGTTTGATCCTCTTGATGGATCATCCAACATTGATGCTGCTGTATCAACCGGTTCAATTTTCGGAATCTACAGCCCCAACAACGAGTGCCTTGCTGATATTGACTTTGACTCTACGGTAAATTTACATACCTTTACTCTTAGTTTCCAATTTGACTTATAAGGTCAAACAGATTTGTTTCAAAATTGAAATCTGATCACACATCATGGGCGTTTTAGAGAAATTGTTAATATCCATCAAACACTATAAAGAACTTTCCATCTTACACGAAGATTGAGTTGAGTAATATGCTTCTTACATGTTGCGTATGAATTTTAAATGTAGCATGTTTGACTCTAAAAGCCAAAAAGACCAGGCCTTAATGCCTTGTAGTGTTATACATATGATCTCATACTTCCTAATAATGCAGCTTGACAGTGAGGAACAAAAGTGCATCGTTAGTGTGTGCCAACCTGGAAGCAACCTCCTAGCAGCCGGTTATTGTATGTACTCAAGCTCTATAATCTTTGTGCTGTCAGTAGGAACCGGTGTTTATTCGTTCACTTTAGACCCAATGTACGGTGAATTTGTACTCACGCAAGAAAAGATCCAAATTCCCAAATCAGGAAAGATCTACTCGTTCAATGAAGGAAACTATGCATTATGGGACGATAAGCTCAAGAAATACATGGATAGCCTAAAGGACCCTGGTCCTTCTGGCAAGCCCTATTCAGCTAGGTATATCGGTAGTTTGGTTGGTGATTTTCATAGGACACTTTTGTATGGAGGGATTTACGGGTACCCTAGGGACAAAAAGAGCAAGAATGGTAAGCTTAGGCTGTTGTATGAGTGTGCGCCAATGAGTTACTTGGTTGAACAAGCCGGTGGAAAGGGGTCTGATGGGCATCAAAGAGTACTTGACATTCAACCAACTGAGGTTCGTATAACTAAGAAAAATATGTTTAAAAACTGTATATTTATTGTAGCGCATTTTATCGTGTGAACTTATTTGGAGTTCGGATTTTGCAGATTCATCAACGAGTTCCGCTATACATTGGAAGCACAGATGAAGTCGAAAAATTGGAGAAGTATTTGGCTTAAATGTGAATAGCAACATTTAAATGGTATATCTTTTTAAATTTTGAACAAGTGAAAACCAAACAAAAATATGGTTTAAGAGGTATTCATGGGATCTTGTATGTCCAAATTTCTCACCCGAAGTTATTCTAGTTTTGTAACTTATAAAATATATAAGAAATGTTAAACCGATTAGCCACAGCTATAAATGACGACGAGGTTGAACTAAGTCGTATCTTGCTCTAACAAATCAAGTGAGCTAATGAAACATACTGATAATTTTGGGAGAATTTCATATATATCTTTAATTTTAGTCAAAATTACATATATATCCAACCTCACCAAAAAATTACATATATATCCAATCTAAAACATAAAATTACATATATGTCCAAAACCCAATTTTTTTTTTCTTTTTTTCTTTTTCGAGATAACATATCATCGATCTAATGGGACTATTCATTTTTTACTCAATATAAATCTCACTACCCGGATTTTAGCTTCTTGGTTTCACGTTTATGTGTTTGGACTCTTTAAGCGCAATGTAAAAGTAATAAAATTTCTAACAAGAATATGTTTATTTGTTTATTTGAAATTTATAAGGTTTAAAGCGAACCAAATAATTTGACTAAATAATCGTAAAATCATATTCTTGTTAGAAATTTTATTACTTTTACATTGCGCTTAAAAAGTCCATGCATATAAACGTGAAACCAAGAAGCTAAGAACCGGATGGTGAGATTTATATTGAGTAAAAATGAAAAGTCTCATTAGATCGATGATATATGATATCGAAAAAGAAAAAAGAAAAAAAATTGAGTTTTTGGACATATATGTAATTTTATGTTTTAGATTGGATATATATGTAATTTTTTGATTAAGTTGGATATATATGTAATATTGACTAAAAGTAAGGATATATATGAAATTCTGCCGATAATTTTTACAGCAGGGAATTGATTTGGTAGATATCACTACAGCTAATAATTAGGTTAAATTGGTAGGCATTCAGCAATTAGGAACCAAACCAAAGGATGTTGCAACTTGCATAAGTTTATAATCTGAACTTAATCAAACATGTATTGTATCGACTATCGAGTAGCAAAATGTTAAGCATCCTTGATCAGGCATTGATCCTTCTGAAAACTTTTTGACCCACAATCAAAAAGAAGGCCCAATCTAGGTTAGATAATCTTACATTGGCTCAAACAAAGATTCATTTATATCCTAATGTTATTTTGGGCGTTTTAATCTAACTGTTTAACTTGTTTTCTTCTGTTTTTACATTGCTATAAGTAATGATGGAGCTTTCGGAGCGTAAACAAAGTTCATATATCTGATACGCTTGCACTTTAACTTGTTTTGGACTAGAACCAGGTCTCGATCACTCGATTTTCTTTTGGCCGGACTTATCATATGCATAACAAAATAGGATATGACAATACGTTCATAAAACCGACACGCTTGTGCTTTAACATGCTTTGGAGCAAAACCACGTTCAACCGGTCAAGTTATAAATTTTTATCATGCTTCATGGTTATCAATGAAAAAGTTTATATACTGCGACCTTTGTTCCCAGAGTCTCGGGTTTCCATCATTAATTGCATCTTATTAACCCCGATACATCTGAAATTTTAATCGTTCCAAACGTCCAATCATTTTTTGCCCAGGCGAACTCAACGACACATCACACGAACACAACTAACAAAAATACCCCTCACTCGCAAGTCACAACACACCCAGCCCCTTTTCGTTTGGGCCCCACCACTATCTTTTATTTTTCATTTTCACACAAACTAAAATTTATTTCACTCAAATAAAACATTACAAATACGGAAATAAAAAAATTACGATACGAAAAAAAAAAACACAACAATTAATATAAACTACTCATTTTGGGGTTGACGACGCTCCCAAATATGCTCAATAAGACAATGTTGAAGCCTTAAATGTGTCGGCTTATCACGAAGTTCTTTATGTTGTCTTTGACGTATTGCATAACGCTCGACCCATGTCCTTAATATATTTGCCTGTGGACAAACATACATTTCTGCAGCTTCAGATATCACACCCCCTGATTTTTCAAAATCATGTTGTGCAATATGATGCAGGTGTACATGATTATACGTAACTTGTTCACAGTAAATTAACGCGCTGGCTGAGCTATAATACGCCATCTCCCTTGTAAGGCACCAAATGCCCTTTCAATATCCTTTCGGGCACCTTCTTGACGGCGTTTGAAAAAAGCTGTTTTTCATCGCGTGCAATACTAGATGATTTCACAAAAGCTGACCATTGTGGGTAAATCCCGTCTGCAAGGTAGTATCCTCAATGAAAAGTTTGCCCGTTTACAATATACGGGACCTCGGGTTCATTCCCATCCAAAAGATCAGCAAATAAGGGTGAATGATTGAGAACGGTAATATCATTGTTTGAACATGCAACCCCGAAAAATGCATGCCAAATCCACAAATCGTATGATGCAGTAGTCTCTAGTATTATGGTTGGGTATTTTTTATCTCCTCTATCAAATTGGTCGTGCCATGATCTCGGACAATTAATCCATTCCCAGTGCATACAATCTATACTACCAAGCATCCCGGGAAACCCATGAATCGTATTATGAGCGGCATATAGCTTTTGAATGTCAGTTGGTGTGGGTTTTCTTAAAAATTCGGCTTGAAACAAATCCATTACGCACATCATAAAGTAATCAAGACAATCGCGTGCGCAATGTGCACCCATTTGCAAGTATTCATCTAATGAATCTGGCAGTGTACCGAACGCCAATTGGCGTATGACAGATGTGCATTTCATAATTACACTAAAACTTTTTAAACCCGTTGCATCAATGCGGCTAGTAAAAAAGTAAAAGTGTTTGGGTAGAGGATTATTTGATTGATTGTAATTTTCAATACCTTGAACAATCTCTAAGAAAAGAGAACGCCGCATTTGATACCGCTTCTGGAAATACTCCTCGTGATACTTTGGATACGGGCCGAAGTAATCTTCCATCAAACGTGCCTCGGCGATGTCACGTTGAGGGTTAATGTATCTACGCCTTTGTATGGCCTCAGCTTCTTCTTGTGCTCCTTCTTCTTCAAGCTGGGTTATGTAATCTAAATCGTCCATATCTTCTTCACCGGACCATTCGTTTTTCATTTTTTGTATAAGGTTTGTTGTTTGAAAGAGAGATTTTAGTTGTGTGTGTGTGTGTGTGTTAAAATTAAGAAAAATAGGATTATATATAAGAAAAAAAAATTAATTAATAAAAAATCTTACCGTTACAACATCCAACGGTTATATACTCCACTACCTCTCGTCGTCAACATTTCGCAAAAACAAAATCTTCTCGGCGAAATGGGGGGGTGGGTGTGGCGATAAGGCACAAGGGGCCACGTCGGCTCGACGAGGTACCCCTCACCGTGGTACCTTCCTCTCTAAGTGAAACTTGTGATAAATGGCCCGAGAGACTGAAACTTGTGACAACGAGGTTATGGTTTGAACTGTGTAAACATTACACAATGATGGCTAAGGTATATATAAGGTTGTCTCGGTTTTAGTGTATTGTTAGATAGATGTCACATGTACTCCACTATCTTGATCTAATGGACAGAGTTTCGTGAGTAGTTGAACAATCAGTAGGACCTACGAGGTCTCATCAGTCAGTTCTTGCGTGGATCGAGGCAATGACCCACGAGGTGACTTTTTCAGAACTGTCATGCTACAGTTTTCTACGTGCTGCCACGTCAGCCACGGTGATGGTTGGTTTATGCATTTGTTATTTATCCATTGATTACGGCTCATCGTGCCATGATATTATTTTCTTACACATGTTTTTGGAGGGAAGTTTTCTTACGTGCGACACGTCTGTTTTTTAATCTTTTATTGCTAATAGTCTAGTGGTCACGGCTATGACCATAACCATGGGGGACATGATGACGTATAGTCCCTGGTCGGGCCATGAAGCCTGACCTACGGATACTACTCGTACCCAGTCCATCATGAATGTGCTCAACCACCGACATTAGCCCATGTGGCCCAATGAAGGTGGTCGTACGCGGTCTCAAGTGGGCCGCACTTTGAGCGCACGCGTTTAACGTCAGACGGAATCATAATCTAATAAGGACTATGATTCACTCAAATAGAGATGATATACACTCTCCTTAGTTAGAAGATAAAGATGCCACATATATGGTAATTATCCTCTCTTTGGGTCGCAAGATTCAGGAAGCCCTACTTAGGTTTCACCGACTATAAAAGGAACCCTTTAGGTCCCACAAAAGGTACGGTTCTCATAATCACTAAATCCTACCGATTACTAATCACAAACTGATTACTTACTCTCACGTCGGAATCTAATCGTGTGAGACAATCCTACAGTAAGCCTAACAATGTTATTTTTAGTGTGCATGATCTCTCAAACAAGTTTCACTTGGTGCAGAAGTCGGAGCCCCGACATCCGAATTACACCTAATTTGAGTTATTCAAGGTCCATCCAACTTCTGAATCAACAGTTAATAATTAGGGTAAACTAGTAGGCATTCAACCATTTAGGAACCAAACCAAAGAATGTTGCAACTTGCGTAAGTTTATAATCTGAACTTAACCTGTTTAACTTGTTTTATTCTGGTTTTACATTGCTATAAGTGATGATGGAGAATTCGTGTAAAATTTTGAGTTAGACATGTGATTCCATTGCTACGCTTTAACATTTCATAGTTTATATTAAGACGAGGAAGTTTAATTAGTGTAAACAATGCACTTTATAATTTTCTAAAGCTCATATATCCGATACACTTGCACTTTAACTGGTTTTGGACCAGAATGATACGATACACATGTGAAGCTCACGTGCAAGGCACGAGTGGGATTTAAGCATAAGAAAATGAAGTCAAATAGTCAATAAGTCAACATATCCATAAGTCAACATATCCCTTTCCTCCAATTCCTTTTATATCGAGTTTCTCTATTTCAGTTGAGTTAGTTGATATATTTTGTATGTGTTGAAACACTTCTCTTTCCCAAATTCTCTGTAACAACTATCATTGATTGTAACTGTTTTCTTAACCGAATTCGATTAAATTCGTCATCTTGATCTCAACTAGTCATTTTACTGTTTCTTATTGCTTGAGTGATCTGTCTAGTTGTGCTTATCACAAATCTTAATTGATCCCTGATTAATTGCTTATCAAATAGTTTAAATAGTTTTGGTTGTAGTTCTGAGATTCCAGAAGGCTCACATGGTTGTGATATGAATAAGACCAGTGATCGACGCTTGATTAATGAACTGAACGTGATTAAACTTGGTATGGAGGTCAAAAGAAAATTGAATAATGTTAAGGCCATGAACATTGAGGGTAACCTTGGACATATGGAGTTTGAGAAATGGCCATGGAATGAAAAAGAAAGAAGAAAGGAGAAAGTAGCCAAAGGAATAGGGGTCTCAGAGAAGGAAAAACGGTCATCAGAGCCACTATCGATCAACAGACGAGAGGGTGTGTGAAAGATTAAACGTGGGTTTGTTTGAAGGCCTTAAGGAAGGTTTCTAGCTTGATCGTTTGAGGTGCTATCAAGTAGGTTCACTTAGATCAACAACTTGTAATTCAACTAGTTCATCAGAGTTTGAGATTTTAAGTACCAAAACTGGTGTGTGGATTGAGCTTCTTACTAAGAGTAAGAATATTTGTTTTACTTCAGTAAGAAAATGGGCTAAAAGTGTTAATTACTTGCGGGTTGCTTTCCTCTTACTTGGAGCTGTTTAAAGCAGTGGGAAAATGGGTCAGACTGGTTGCCGAAAAGAGTATAAAGATTGCCGAAGAAAAAACGATTGTTGGTGTAGCGGAGTGTTACTTTTACTTGATGCTTGAGGACAAGCATCAATTTAAGGAGAGTGGATTGATACGATACAATTGTGAAGCTCACGTGCAAGGCACGAGTGGGGTTTAAGCATAACAAAGTGAAGTCAAATTGTCAATAAGTCAAACATATCCATAAGTCAACATATCCTTTTCCTCCCATTCCCTTTTTATACGAGTTTATCTATTTCATTTGAGTTAGTTGATATTTTGTATGTGTGAAAACACTTCTCTTTCCCAAATTCTATGTAACAACTATTATTGATTGTAACTGTTTTCTTAACCGAATTCGATTAAAATCGTCATCTTGCTCTCAACTAGTCATTTTACTATATTTCTTATTGTGTGAGTGATCTTTCTAGTTATGCTTATCACATATCTTAATTGATCCCTGATTAAGTGCTTATCACCACTCGATTTTCTTTTATAGGCCTTTTTGGGACTTATAATATGCATAACAAAGTAGGATATAACAGTACGTTCATAAAACCGACACGCTTGTATTTTAACATGCTTTGGAGCAAAACCACGTTCGACCGATCATGTTATAAATTTTTATTGTGCTTCATCGTTATTAATGAAGAAGTTTGTATAATTGCTTATTAGGCTGCGATCTTTGTTCCGAGAGAGACTCGGGTTTTCATCATTAATTGCATCTTATTAACCCCGAACGTCGACGCTGTCGCATAGAGATAAGAGAGTTATGATCCCGTTAGGATTTTTTGTCTTGACATAAAATACTCTTATCCAGATAAACATTTTACATTATAAACTATATGATGAATTGACCTTTCTAAGTTTTATAATTTACATTTTGACCCTTTTAAAAAAATTAAGCTGATTCCGCGATTGATGAAAATGGCAATTCTTGTGATTTCCAAGGGCTAATCATGCACATGTCTTCAAACTTCAAGGCTTTGACTTGTTGGTTGACTTCTTGGAGGACTATTATTGACAATTTTAGATTTGATGAGGGACTAAATTTGCCAATTCTTCAAAGTTAAGGGTCCTTTTTGTAATTTTGACAAACTTTAGGGACCAAACTTGTAATTATGAAGATACAAGGGTATAAAGTGTCAATTCTTCAAACTTGGAGGACCAATCTTCAATATTCTTCAAATCTTCAAGGGTTTTCTTTGGAAAATTCCTCACTAGGGCTTGGTTCATCGTGCGGCTTCGTTTCCCGTGTTCGTTTTTGCATGATTCTTGTGATCTTTTGTCATTTTCTCAATATCCGTACCTAAAATACACAAGCAACAAACACAAGCATATATTTGGGTATTTTGATGATATTTAATGCATTTTAAGTCCAAAAAGAACGATGAGACCATGTATAAAAGCCGTCTCATCACTCCCCCATACTAAACCATTGCCGTGCCCTCACGCAATGCTAGAATAAAGTATCGTAGTGTCGACGTATAGTATGCAGTCGGCCCGGCCCGACAGGCCCGCGGCCCACACAAACCTAACTTATCCTTCAAGAAACCCTAAGCCTATATAAACAGGGGTAGGGGTCTCATTCTACAACAGGTTCTCTCTCTCAACCCACTTCATATACAACATATCGATTAAATACTAACTTGACCGTCGGAGGTGGACCCCGGGGCTCCGGCCTTGGGTCCACGTCTAACCGGTTCTTCTTTGTTTGCAGCATTACTCAGGACCCGGGAAGACGACGAACGGCCCAGGAGAGTCGTCAGACCGGCCTAGCCAAATTATGCTCCAACAAGTTGGCGCCATCCGTGGGACCTTGAACAACTATGTTTCGTGGTCTCATACTACCGAAGAGCAACAATTTGTGCGAAAATCGGTAACTTTGAAACCTTGGTGTTATTATTTTTTCTTCATTCATATTCTGTTATACGCAAATTATTTTGCCATGTGCAAAAGTTAGATCGTAGATATTTGGTGCGTATCAACGTTGTTTCTAAATTCACAAAATTAGTGTTGAAAGAAAAATAATGAGCCATGTTTATTACTATTATTAAAAGGCTAATTAATTGCTTGGCATCAAGGATAAAAGAAAATAACTATCTTATCTATTATTGTTCACAAAAGTACGATTTTTACTCATTGTCTTTAGCCAACATATGCTTTGCTTTAAATAAAGTTACATCAATCTTTATCAATGTATATATGATGGATCGTGCAAATGTTTTGACAAAATATATTCTTTAAAAATCGGTAGAGATATATATCAATAACATATATGTGATATGGTTCTTACGTCTGTGATCTATGTGATGTATATCTTATCAATAGTCCGCACATTCGTGCATTTTTTTTTAATCCGCGGTCATGAGTCGCGTCCTTCCGCGGTATTCCGCAACCAGACATATATTTTGTATTTTTAATAAAAGATATTACTGATATCTTTTTGATTCTTGACAAGATTTTATCAATATTTTTTATATTTATAAAAAATATAATGTATATTTTTTAAATTGACAAAAGATATTTACATATATCCTTTGAATTCAAAGATATTATCGATATTTTTTGTGTTAATAAAAGATATTGTCCATATCTTTTAAATTGGCAAATAGATATTACATATATCTTTTGATTAGTTATTATATTTTCCGTGTAAGTTGCGATCCGACCTCCTAGTACCATGTCGCAACTCGCCCTTTCCATCCGCGGTCATGGTCCATCCATCCGCACTCGTCTGCACATTCATCTATTATTACATATAATTTGAATATATATTTTATGTTTTTTATCGCGGTTATGGTACGTCCATCCGCGCTAGTTCGTACATTCGGACATCTTTAGCCTACGGGCGTACATGTACACATCGTTCCCAGGTGGAATAAGAGGATTGAGTGAACCTAATAATTCAACTTGTCGTGTAAGAGGGATGCAACCCCAACGACCACGGATCATGTATCCTTGTTAGACACCTTGCTCACAAGACGTTGTAGTAAGTTTCAAAAACATACCGGCCTCCCGAGCCGGACTTGTTAAAAGACACACCGTGCACGTCTAACAAAATTTTGTCAAAAATTTGACCGTCCTTATGGTAAATGCGGTACGACGCACGTAGTGGCATACCTCATCCCATAAGTTAGTTAAGATACGTCTTATACTATGTGACATTTCGCGGTTATGGCAAGATCCATCCGCGTTGGTTGGCACGTTCGAACCTAATCTCTATCTTTTGCACGCGGCTATGGTACGTCCATTCGCGTTGGTCTACGCGACTGTAATTTTTTGAATACTTGATTAAGTTTAATATTACTAATCGAGTTTAGCACCATTAAACTTGGGGGGCTACCAGGGTATAATAATACCACTATTTTCGTGCATGACACGCAAATATCTTTGGATATATTTCTTTGCCGCAGAAGTCCGCCTTATGTCGGGTTATTCCTTTGCCATGGAAGTATCTCTTCCATTGGCTTATTCCTTCGCCGCGGAAGTAATCCTTCCGCGCGCTTATTCCTTTGCCATGGAAGTATCTCTTCCATTGGCTTATTCCTTCGCCGCAGAAGTACTCCTTCCGCGCGCTTATTTCTACGCCATGGAAGTATTTATTCCATTGGCTTATGCCTTTGCCACGGAAGTATCTCTTCCGTTGGCTTATTCATGCGCCGTGGAAGTATCTTTCCACGTGTTCGTTATCTTTCGCCGTGGAAGTATTCTTCCACGTGCTCATTATTATTCGTCGTGGAAGTACTCTTCCACGCACTTATTGTCATCGTCGTGGAAGTATCTCTTCCACGTACTCTTATCTTAGCCGTGGAAGTATCTCTTCCACGGGCTTATTATCTTCGCCGTGGAAGTATCTCTTCCACGTGCTCATTATCTTCGCCGTGGAAGTATCTCTTCCACGTGCTTCTTATTTTCGCCGTGGAAGTATCTCTTCCACGTGCTCATTATGTTTGCCGTGGAGGTACTCCTTCCACTGGCTTATTGTCTTCGCCGTTGAAGTACTCCTTCCACTGGCTTATTGTCTTCGCCGTGGAAGTATCTCTTCCACGTGCTCATTATCTTCGCCGTGGAAGTATCTCTTCCACGTGCTTCTTATTTTCGCCGTGGAAGTATCTCTTCCACGTGCTCATTATGTTTGCCGTGGAGGTACTCCTTCCACTGGCTTATTGTCTTCGCCGTTGAAGTACTCCTTCCACTGGCTTATTGTCTTCGCCGTGGAAGTATCTCTTCCACATGCTCATTATCTTCGCCGTGGAAGTATTCTTCCGCGTGCTCTAACTTCGCCGTGGAAGTACTCCTTCCACTGGCTTATTGTCTTCACCGTGGAAGTACTCCTTCCACTGGCTTATTGTCTTCGCCGTGGAAGTACTCCTTCCACTGGCTTATTGTCTTCGCCGTGGAAGTATCTCTTCTACGTGCTTATTATCTTCGCCGTGGAAGTATTCTTCCACGTGCTCTTATCTTCGCCGTGGAAGTACTCCTTCCACTGGCTTTTTATCTTCGCCGTGGAAGTACTCCTTCCACTGGCTTATTGTCTTCGCCGTGGAAGTACTCCTTCCACTAGCTTATTGTCTTCGCCGTAGAAGTATCTCTTCTACGTGCTTATTATCTTCACCGTGGAAGTATTCTTCCACGTGCACTTATCTTCGCCGTGGAAGTATCTCTTCCACGTGCTCATTTTTTTTCGCCGTGGAAGTATCTCTTCTACGTGCTTCTTATTTTCTCCGTGGAAGTATCTCTTCCACGTGCTCATTATTTTCGCCGTGGAAGTATTATTCCACGGCGCATCATTATCTTCGCCGTGGAAGTATTCTTCCACGGCGCATCATTATCTTTGCCGTGGAAGTATCTCTTCCACGTGCTCATTATTTTTCGCCGTGGAAGTATTATTCCACGGCGCATTATTATCTTCGTCGTGGAAGTATCTCTTCCACGACGCATCATTATCTTCGCCGTGGAAGTATTCTTCCACGACGCATCATTATCTTCGCCGTGGAAGTATTCTTCCACTGCGTATCATTATCTTCGCCGTGGAAGTATCTCTTCCACGTGCTCATTATTTTTCGCCGTGGAAGTATTATTCCACGGCGCATCATTATCTTCGTCGTGGAAGTATCTCTTCCACGGCGCATCATTATCTTCGCCATGGAAGTATCTCTTCCACGTGCTCATTATTTTCGCCGTGGAAGTATTATTCCACGGCGCATCATTATCTTCGTCGTGGAAGTATCTCTTCCACGGCGCATCATTATCTTCGCCATGGAAGTATCTTCCACGTGCATCATTATCTTCGTCGTGGAAGTATCTCTTCCACGGCGCATCATTATCTTCGCCGTGGAAGTATCTCTTCCACGTGCTCATTATTTTCACCGTGGAAGTATCTCTTCCACGGCGCATCGTTATTTTTTGCTGTGGAAGTACGCCTTCCACTGGCTCATTCTGCCACAGAAGCACGTCTTCTGTTGGTACACATCTTTGTTACGGAAGTACGTCTTCCGTGACGAATTACTTTGCCCGACCATGGAGTGATGTTTCCAAAATTTATATCGTTTATACTTAATTAGACGGAGCCTGATCAACTACGTTTGGTTCAGGAAAAAACACAATAAGTTTTAGCATTCATTATCAGATATCGTGGCCGCAAGACGGATGTAATATCTGCGTTACTTCGCCACAGAGGTACGTCTTCTGTTGGCCTTAAGACGAATGCAATATTCGCACTATGCCGCATCATTAGTGGGTATAAGAAGTACGCCTTCAAATGTTCACGATGTAGCATACGGGTTCCACCTCCACCTTCATAAAACCTTCTTATCATCCTCACGTTAGAGATGAATAAGAATGATACCTTGCCAATGCCAGTGTTACCCCGACTATAGAACAAGTTTTCTTCTTACGGGGTCCTTACCGTTTAATCACGGGAAACCAAGCATTCGAGCACACCCACCCGTCTTACGTACACGGGTTCCCCATTTCTTTCGACATGGATACGCTTACAGGTAGCGGATATGGAGTAAAGTCTAGTAACCTTGGTGACAACCACGCATACTAGACTAGGGGGACATGATGACGTATAGTGGCTTCGCTCACTATTCGCAACCCCAACCCATCATCTTTTTGCTAAAGGTAGCCCATTTACGAGTGGAGCAATATGTTACGGATGACCCACGAGGATCTCCTAGCAACAAGCCGCACGCGGTTATTTAGTAAGCGTGATACATGAATAAGTCTAGCATAACATGATCATGGACCATATCATACTAGACTGGGGGACATGTCGACGTATAGTATGCAGTCGGCCCGGCCCGACAGGCCCGCGGCCCACACAAACCTAACTTATCCTTCAAGAAACCCTAAGCCTATATAAACAGGGGTAGGGGTCTCATTATACAACAGGTTCTCTCTCTCAACCCACTTCATATACAACATATCGATTAAATACTAACTTGACCGTCGGAGGTGGACCCCGGGGCTCCGGCCTTGGGTCCACGTCTAACCGGTTCTTCTTTGTTTGCAGCATTACTCAGGACCCGGGAAGACGACGAACGGCCCAGGAGAGTCGTCAGACCGGCCTAGCCAAATTATGCTCCAACACGTAGCATCTCCAAAATTCATTTTTATGGACTTTATTGAAATGATAAACTAGCTACACTACTACTATTACTACTACTTGCGTTTTAGACATAATGTATGATTTTCATCGCAAAATGGGACGTTTAGGTTCATAGAATAAGAACACGTGAATGCTTCGTTAGAAATAATTTCATCGTCCTCGATTTTTACTTCAATTCCATGCTAAGCGTGCAACGAGATCATTGTCATTATAAGTTAGTAATGCTAACACTACTCATATGCCCTAATCACGTACTTATTCTCCCATTATTCCTAAGTTGTATCTCTTATATTTTATTTTGTCTTGAATGTTTCACGAGGATACATTGTTTGACTTATGCGATAATAGAGATTTAGGTCTAAAAATAGAGTCCTAACGGTGTAACTAAAACCATCAAATCAATAACCCCTCCTAATAGACAACGATGTTAAAAAATTAAGTTGACAAGAAGAATCGATAAACACGGTTTTATAACGGTTTTGAACATGAGACTTATTACCAAGACTTTTATACGCCCCCTAACGGAAGGGCCTTATTATCTTTGGTTTACCTCCATCTTTTATTCAACTTCGCCATGAAGCTTTTATTATGACTTCGGTCTTGCCTTGCCTTTTATTATCCGCCTCATCGGTGGTTTTATTAGCCAAAGACGTATATCCTCACGCTAAAGCGAATTTTGGATCTTTAAAGCTTCGAAGATTAAGGCTTGATTCACTTCAATTTTGCATAGATTTTAGGCCTTGTGGGGCTTCAAATTGTTTGCTTGATTTAGGTGAGCACTTGAAATCTTATTATTAGGTGAAGATTTCGATTATTCGGGTGCCAATACTTCAAAACCGTGACGCTGGCGATATCTTAATGTCTTCCCAATTTAATTACACGGAAGCTACTAGAAAAGACTAGAAACCCAACAATCCTAACTAAACCGCTAAATCAATATTTATTAAGCAAAAAATATTTACATGCGAAGAGAGAATAAGCAAACAACGAGAACACATGAGTTTTTGAAAGAATACGAGTACTCTACGTTTAGCATAGTAACTTATAATTAACCTTATCATTTCTCGTCCTCATTTAAGAGACTTAGCCTAATGTGTAGTTAAGGAATCAAAGCTAAGTGCTCAACACGCACGGTCGAGTCAAAAATTACTCTTATTCTCGCCATCGGAAAATCTACATTCGTGTTTTAAACACTTATGAAAAACTAGAAAAAAATTTAAAATTTGACCATTTTTAGCCTTATTTGCAACAAAACGACAAACAAAACATAAACTTTGAAAAGCGTGAAGGTTTGGCAAGACAAGTATCTATTCACCACCTATGTTTTTAGGAGAATTATGTTAAAGTGACTACTATAACTTGTGACTAGAACGTGAGTAAAGGGTATCAAGATAGTAATAACTTATTACGATTGTAGACAAGTAAATGCGGTCACATGATATTTTGAGTCGATCAAATGATAAGAACATTTATTGGTGAAGGAAAAGGTATTTTGATATCATTGTTCTTTCGCTTTCGTGTTTCCTTTTTGCAACACTTTCATTTTCTTTAATTAATAATGTAGTGCAATGAGAGAACGGGAAAAGATTAGATAAAAAGTTGTGAAGTAATTTCATTTTCTTAATTTTGAGTTTTCACATAGTTATTTTAATGCATAAAATTTTTAAATCGCATATTATAATGCACAGTAAAAACTTAAGGGTGTTTGTTTTAGCTTATATAATGGGCTTATAAGCTTATTAGCTTATATAAGCTTATAAGTCTAAACCAAATGTTTGGTTAAGTTTATATAAGTGGACTTATAAGTTTATATATGGGTGTTTTGATAAGCAAAAAAAATGTAGTTTTTTATAAAAGTTTGGGCTTATATAACATATTTACCATTTTACTCTCATGTTAACTTAAACTTATATAAGCCATGGGCTTATAAGCTTATTAAACATTGGCTTATATAAGCCCATTACATAAGCTAAAACAAACACCCCCTTAATACATATAGAAAAAAATTTCTTCTATCTCAAAATTATTTTCCATCAATAAAAACATACCGGTCTAAAAAAAACTTTATAAATACACCTTTTTCTTTTTAACTTTTGCATAATAACAATTTTATTTTTAAATAATTAATTTAAAAAAAAAATTTATCCTTAAGTGAGGCTCAAACAAATTTTTTTTTAAATAAACAATTAATTTGAAACAACATAAAAAAATAGACTATAAATATGAGAGTAATGTTGTTTTTTGCGCGTCGATTAATATGGTTATAAATTTTTTTGCGCGTCGATTAATAAAAATCAGACTTAAATGGTTTTTTAAACAAAGTGCATCCAATATATGTTATTGGCTGTTCATTTTCAAATTAATAACATAAGAAAACTTGTATTGAGAATCAACATGTGGTTACTCAGTTTGTATTTAATACTTTTAGTTTTTTTTACATTTGGGTCGATCAAACTACTTACGTTTAACGGATTATGAACAGTATTAATATAACACCTAAATCAACGTGAATTTTTATAAAATTAGTTTTGCAATTTAAAAGAAGGTAACGACTAAGTTTGTTTGTGTATAATATCTGTAGATGTCTCATATGAATTCAAGTTTTGGTGCCGCGCTAATTTAATTACAAGGGACTGTATATTTTAGAAAAATCTAAAGTAAGTACAGATGCATATCTGATATGAAAAATATAACACGAGCATATCCTTGTAATTCCCGTTACGGTAGTGTGTAATAATTCTATGAATCCGACCACTCACATATACTTTTGTGCATCTTTCGTTTTCTAGCCATTTCAATAAGAATTTAATATGAGAAAGTCACGTGAACTAAAGGGAAAAAGTAATACAAGTTTTTAATTTGCTTTACTGTATTAAATTGTACATGAGGATGAACGGTAACAGCTGTCCATTACCAAATATATATGATTTTTGAAGAAATAATTGATAAGGGCAAAGAAGAAGATTTCAACACTGAATCAAACACTTCTATTAATCAAAACGAGTACGAAACAAAAGATTAAAAGGTTACCACAGCTACACTGGTGTAACCCTATTATCTAAATGATAATAGTCTTACAAGAACAAGAACAAAAAATGAATAAACATTG